>BSBM01000019.1:10092500-10305000 GCA_027924585.1 Larix kaempferi
GATTTTCCCAAAAACTTCTTCAGCCATCGAATGAAACTCATTTCTGTCTCCTTCAAACGTTCACATCCATCAACTTTATCTTCATAGGCAAGGGGGGTGTTACTTGTGACATGAATGACATTTACGTTGGCATCTTCAGGACCAAGTGGCACTCCATGGATCATAGTAAGTGATTGAATTCATCCATTGTCGGCAATAGCACTGTCATATGGATCTAGTATGTTAACTTTATCACCTATCTGGAATACTTCATGCTCTGCTAGATTTAATGGGCACTGTAAAATAAAAATAAAAATATACATAAATATAAGAAAATAATTACAATTAAATTCCAAAAACATGCATAATTATTGATATAACAAAATTAAATGCACTCAGCGAGCCAATATCTGAAATATGTCCAGCATGAGTTGGCACTGATTCAAAATGATGAGTCGCATCAATGTTGGGAGATTTTTGACTTTCTGAGACTGCAGTTTTTCCTTTAATTATATCCTGCATGTGATTACACCATGCAAAAATCAAATATATCATTATAAGGACACAATAATATAGTAGAAAAATATTAAATATAACATTAAAACACTAAAAATAAGACCTAAACCAATTAAATCAAATTATGAAATCAAGTGAACAAATGTTCATAGGGGAATGATAATTGAATTACCTCATCTAAATCACTATGGCATCCCTTATTTTTCCATGAAGTGACGATAGGTTGAATGGAGGAGGCTATGGTTGACACTGTCTTTGTCAACCCATTTATGCATTCCATTACATGTTTATAATTCTCACTATTGTTTTGAACAGTAGATGTGGTTTGGATTTTCTCAACTTCATTAGATGGCAGTGATCTTCCTAATGGATTTCTTGATATATTCTCATTTTTAGAATTGTCTAAATCTGCCATTATTATATGGCCAACCATTTCACTCACATCCAGTTCTGATCTATTAGCTCCATGAACCTACAAATCATTATCAACACATAATTAGTTGGATATATATACAAATCAAAATGTAATATAACACAATGTACTTATAAATATACTTACAAAAATTCCATACATAATGTATTCAACAAAAAATACATATACTTACAAACATGTTTTGATTGGCTTGCAACCCACCACGACCCAAAATAAATCGATCCTTCACATTATCTATTGCTTTCTTCCCTTTTGTACTCTTTTTCACATACTCTTCAACACACATACTTTCCTTCAAATCTTCCCACTATATGGGAGTCAAGCTGTTGTCCCTATTTTTCCATCCAAGATGGGTTTTATGCATTTATGCCTAAAATTATTAATCAATTTTCTCATTTTGGTCTTGTAATATTTGGTGGTAATCCTTCCACCAACAATCTCAAAGACACTATCCATTTGTCGAATCACTTGATCCACATTTATTTCATCTTGATCTGCAAAATTGACTTTGGTGACATCCAAATGATACCTTACTCTCGTTCCCAACTCTGAGGCCCACCTTGAAGCATTTGGTCCAACGGGTTCACCATATTTTACCTCAACCAAATAAGCCTTCTTTCCTTCTAATTTCCTTTCTTTGGCTTCTCTTTCTATGGACCTATACATGCCTTGACTAAATATTCATCTTTTTATGAAAGCTGATATATCTTTAGTTGAATCAATATTGGGTGCTGCCGAACGAGCACTCATATTTGTGGACACAACATGTGTTTTTTCTTTGGTAGTTGAAGGCCTAATTGGTTCAATCAAATCAAGATTGGGTGATGCCGAATGAGCACTCATATTTGTTGACACAGCAAGTGTTTTTTCTTCGGTAGCTGAAGGCCTAATTGGTTCCTTATTGGCCACATTATAATTAGATGCGGCAATAGCTATCTCACCAATTTGCTCAGATGTGCCTTCAAATATTTGTTTTAATGTTGAATAAAACAAAGAAAAAACAGCTTGGACATACTTGATTTTGATCCAGAATGTACGAAGTCTTCATCAATATCAGCTTGGACATGATCATCATCATGTGATATATCAGGAAGCTGATCAATAGTATTGTCAGCATCTTCTCCATGTACTGATCCACCAAGGCGTAGGCTTCTGTGAGCTAGATGCAATGTTCCTTTGTTTGCCTTTTGTTTTTGCTCATTTTGTGTAGAATCGACCTTTACCCTATAAAATAAAAAAAAAAACTTATTAAATTAGAATCAAAAGCATAAATGGCCCACATCATCACATAGATTATATACAACTATCATAAAATATGCATAAAGTGAAAAGTATGAGCAATAACTACTTATTGATTTTCCAAACCATGAGTTGGCAACAATGTGCCTTTGCTTGCCTTGTGGTTATGCTCTTTTTCTCTAGAAGCCAACTTTTCCCTATAAAACAAAAAGCTTATCAAATGAGAATCAAAAGCATATATAGGCTACATCATGAAATAGATTATAAACAACTTTCATGAAACACGCATAGAAGTGAAAAGGTACAAGGAATAACTACTTACTTATTTCCCAAACCAAGAGATGACATATATTCTTCATTTCTTGCGATCCGTTCTTTACGAACACGCTCATATTCTACAACATTTTCATCATTGTTTTGGCCACTTTTACGTTTCAACCCGTATTCTTCATAGCCTTTATGTCCAACATATCTCATAAAAAACATCATTAGTACATGGACCCAACGTTGAGATCAATGCAACGAGGTGCTATAATGACACCAAATCACCATATATATAAATTAGACAGTCTACGGTTGAGTCTGCATCAACTAAACAGAATAAATATACCGAAGTGATGCTAGTAAATGATTCTTCTTTTATTTAGATTGAGGAAAAACAACAACAAGAATCCAATAGACAATAGATGTGTAAGAAAATCTAATCGTGGAGAATTTCATCAATTCTGTGCTCAAATCAAATATTTCTCTTCAAAGATCAAAATAATGCTTTCAGCAATGTAATATCTTACACTAGAAATTCATGCTTGGTCTTACATCCAAAGCTATAGATGCAGAATGAGTAAAAAAATATTTAAAAGAATGAGCAAAATTATCTCAACATTGAACTTGTAATGAACAAAATTATCTCAACATTGAACTTGTAATGAATGTGCAATGTAGGAAACCAATCGCCTGGTACCTCTGGACTTGAAGACAAAAATTGACCATGGAAATAATATGTTGTTCTTATCACAAAGGGAATCGAGTTCAACTCATGAAAACATAACATACTGGCAGAGATATCAGACACATCAAACTTCAGATTGTTCTACTAATCATTTTCCATAGGGATTAAAAATCTCCCAGAGATAATAGACTTGCTCTTCTAAGGAATCCATATCATAAATCCTATCAACTTGCCTCCCTTATCCAGTTCATAATGTCCACAGATTCATGCTTCATACAATTGTATCTCCCCAGATGGGGAATACTTAACCAATGCTCCATCTATATTCCTAACTCATATAAATCAAAATTACATCACGATTATGCATATATAAAAAACTTGGTACATCTTCATAGTCATAACTTCAAAATAAAATACTTTAAGTCAAATCTAACTATCTTCTAATAAAAAAAAGGATGACCATATTACTTTGTCAATCTTATCAACCTGAATAAGAATGTGGAGGTGGGATTTGGCCTACAATTGGGTTATCACTAGAAAGTTTCGGCCCATACATGGACGATTCCCCCATGGCTACCTTACGGTACTAGATGAAGCATGTGATATTGGAACCTTGACCGAGGGTGTGAACTCTTCATTTCCCTCTGCTAGTCTCGAGCTTGTTGGGTTGCAGCAACATCTCATTTATGTGTATGATGTTTTTTTTTCCCTTCATTTTTTTGACCATATCTTTTAAAGGATAACCCATTAAAGAAAGGAAGAACCTTGTACATGAATGATTATTTGGTTCTCCAGCTTGTTCTTGTAATTGTGAATGTTGGAACTACATGGCCTACAAGATCACCATTGAACCTTGTGTAGAATCAAATATATGCAGTGCTAGGTCCCTTTGGAGTCTTGAAAGGCTCTAGAGCTATTGAACCTAGAAAGTAATTGTAGATTAACATAAGCAAAAGCCCCTAGTTTCAACTCATGATTGCACTTGATGAAATGCTCATGGGTGTTAAAAAGGAAGAGTGAAAAAACTAGATTTGAGATATTTTTGCATTTTTTTCAAGCAAAAGTTCATCGAGTTGATAATAACATACTCTCTATATTGAGCAACCTGATGGAAATTGCATCCTTCACACTTAAAATCAGCTCAGGTGGAGCATTGAAGCAATGGGATTAATTTGGCAGAACCATTGCGGAGGCTTGCAAACCTTTCGTTTTCTGGTGACTTTCAGTTTTCAAAAATGAACTTCTTGAAAGCATTAAGACATATTCTTATGGAATATTGCCCTTACCTACATTCTATATTCTATCTATTTTGAGCCCATTTATATCACCTTTCACTTTGCTTTAATTAGTGCATTGGTTGTTCACCAATAACATCCCTGAGCATTAGGAATCAAAAAACTCTGCCCATGGTCCAAAGCTCCCCTATGCCCATATTAGGCTCTATTTTGTAACAGTAGCATTTAAAATGTTCCATGCATACCCGAATCAAGCTAAGGAAGACATTGTTTGTATTTAGTTCTTTTGGGATATGGATGGTCAGAAGTTCCATGCAAACGTGATTGGAGAAATGTATAAGAAAGTGATTGGATTAGCTATGAAGCAAGCTTTTGAAAATGCAAATCTATATCTTCTGTCAATTATGAAAGCTATTCACGTGTATAGAAGTGCAATATTTCTACCCCATACTTTTCCAATTAGCATATTGTTGTGCCATCTAATCAGTATTACCCCCACGTAAGTAGTCCAACATTGCATCAATAAGACAAACCAACTCAAAGCAAAAATATTGCTTCTCTTGACACAAATGAGTACCCTGCATTTGACCATTTTTGGTGAACTAATTGTGGCTAATAAGACATTTGGTGTTACCGAAGCACAATTAATGCATCTAGGTAGTTCCCTTATGATCAATGATAAAATGATGGAAGAAAACTCTGACTCTATAATTTCAGAGAATGAACTTGTTTTACTTCTCCCTATTACACTAATATACCTATGTTCAGAGTTGAGAGCAACATAAGTGTAATTTTTGGAGTTATAAAAAAAAGATCACATCACACTATTTTAAATAATTTGGAAAGGCTTCTTGAAGTGGGATGAGTATGTCTGCTGTCAAATATTTGAAATTGTACCATGTGATGAAAGGAGATGTGAGACCAAAGAATATTTTGCATTCTTCCATATTTTGTTAACATTTAAACTAAAAAACATCCATTCATAGCATTTCTTAGACATAATTTGATAGTAAGGAACAAAAGGCAGTCATATTTGAAACATTGCACAATACCAAAAACAAATATTTGGCTAATCCCATGGCCAAAACAATAAAATCCATACAAAGCTTAGTACAGAGTTTAGTACAACCATTGGCTAATCCCATGGGAAAAACAATAAAATACAATTTGCATAGTGAAAATAAAAATAAAAATTATTCCTTAAATTTAAGTTGACAAATCATCATCGTCATGATTTGCATTGCCATCAAGATCACAATTGTGATCACTTGTGTATGCATCTGCTTCACTATCTCCATCGTCCTCAAACAATAGATTTTCCTGACCATGCATTACATTCTCTATTTTAGAATCTTCATTGGGAATCAAAGTTTCTTCTTCAAACACAACTATATTGTCATCTTTAGCTTCTTTTTCCAATTTTTCTTGTAAACTAGTACATTGCTCATCGACCATTATATCAACATATTCCATGAATTTCCTTTTGGAACGAGACTCTACTTGAATGACATATGACCATCCTAGGCTTGTTAGATCACCAATTAGAAATGACTGGGTAATTTGAAGAGGGGAAACATACAGGACATCAGGCTTTGATAAAATTTGGCATGTATTTGCACGTACAAATCCATACTCATCACATTGTATTGCAGATGGCTTGATCCATTTACATTTTAATAATATGGGACTAATATCACCATAATCAACTTGAATAATTTCCTATATGAGTCCAACATACAGTTTCTTTTCGGTGTCGTGATGAAATTCAACACTAACAATACAATCACAATTTTCCTTTCCTGTGTCCTTTTCTTCCACTCTTAAATGACTACCATAGGTCCACATCCCACTGAAAGAAGTAGCTGATATATTTGGAGGTCGTGAAAGCTCAATTTCCTCGATCATTATATCTTGACCTTCTTTCCATGCATCACTAATTGCATCAACAATCCAATCATCAAATTTTGGAAAAGAAGCATCTCCAATATTCAAATCCTAAAGTGTATGCTTTCGAGATGGACGCATCCCTGTTCGAATCTCTTCTCCGTATTTTCTACATAGAATATGAAAATACAAGATAGTAGAATGATAATAATTTAGCTATTAAATGAAAATAAATAAATAAATTATCATGTAAATAATATTTCACCTGCGCCACTTATCAAATGAGGATGTGTTTTTAAGAACATAGGCATGTATCACAGTTCTTTCCTCAGTTGATAGCTTCAAGCGACATCCATTTCCTTCTAATAATTCGCCTGCAACTCTCCTCTTCATCATCATCCCATACACATCGATTGACATTATTAAAATCCTTCATATGTTATGCGCAAAATCCTATGGCCTCCTGCATTGCATATCCCTCACACATGCCACCTTCTGGTTTTGCCTTGTTACGAACAAACGTTTTCAGAACCTTCATATATCATTCTGTAGGATACATCCATCTTGTTCTTATCGGGCCACAATGCTCTAGCTCATGTTCTAGATGTATAAGAAGATGCATAGAAATATTGAATATTGTTGGTGCAAATTCTCGTTCCAATAAGCAAAGAACTTCAACAACCTCTCCCCTCAAATTATCAAAGTTTGAAGGATCTAACACATGCATACTCATTCTCTTCAATATTAGGCCCAAACTTATAATTGCCAATCTTGGCCCCTTTTCCAAACTTGATATGACTGCAATAGGTAAAATATCCTTGATTATGACATGATAGTCATGGGTCTTGAGGCCTTTTAAGCCATTATTGTCAGTTTTCCTTCTAACATTACTACTCACATATCCAGTAGGAAAGCAAGTCCGAGACATCAACATTAAGAATTGTGCACGTTGTTCCTTTGTCCACACATAAGGAGCAATAGGTTTTCTATATTTTCCATCACCATATTTTTCAACCCAACGATTTCGATGAATCTTTAGTTCTTGGAGGTCTAGGCGCGTTGACACGGTATCATATGCACCAAAAAGAGTTTCTATAATAGCAAAAGCTATGTTTTTCTTAGTATGCATAAAGTCAATAGTATGCCTAATGGTTACATGCTTAAAGAATGGCAACTTATAGAGTATGCACAATCGTTTTACACCACTTTCATTGAGTGGATCATTTTTACTACCAAGAATGCCACCATTTTCAATAAACTGCATTCTTTTTTCTGCATTCTGAATAATGTAATCACTTGTTATTGCCGATAGTGCTTCACAATTCTCTTCTTGACCATTAAAATGTGACTTTTGTTGACGATATGGATGCTCCATTTTGGATTTTATGGAGCATCCAAACATGATATGGAGATTTCTAGGCGCTGAATTTGATTTCAACCCTAGTCTATACCTGGGTTCTTTACATTTCGGACATTCATTCTCACTCGCATGATTTTTGCGAAATAATACACAACCATTCACACATGTGTGGATGTTCTCATACTGTAAGCCTAGCTTAGTGATTTGCGCTTTACATGCACTCTGTTTTGTTGGCAATGTGGAGTCAGGTGGTAACAACTGATGTAGCAATGCCAATAACTCATTGACACTCTCATTTTTCCAACCATGCACTGTTTTCAAATTAAGAATTAGAAGGATTGTTGTCAAATGAATTAACCTGCAAGTACGATACACAGGTTTTGAAGCATCCTCCATCAATTTGTGCCATTCATCCTTGAAACCCTCATTCATCATTCTATATTCAACTTCAATCCATTGATCTAAGATTGTTGCCTCTTCATCTGTGTTTGTTTCCTCTTCATCTATGTTTGGTGCCTCTACATCTCTCATGATTTGCAATGGTATCCTATCTGGATAACTATTTTGAGGGAAAGGGCTTATACCGCTATGAACAAATCTCAACATATGTTCAAAAATCATTTGCCTTCTTCTCTTCTTCCCACCGCGATAATACTTACATGGACATGCATATTTCTCCAATCTATTCTCATTGGCTACTCTCTCATCAAGTGCATGGTATTTATTCGATTACAAAATTGGCCGTTGACTCATCTTCAATTTTCTGCATTCAATTATGACACCGATATGTTAATCTTACTTTCAAATCTTTTCATCTATCTCATCTTCAATTGAAATGCAATGTCAAAACCAATTCCTAGAAAAAAAGGGAATTTTAAGACTTAATTTTTCCACTTTCCATTGAAAAAGGTTTACTAGGTTACTATTTAGTTAGGAGGGTGTCTGTTCATCAGACAATGTAATTCTTTTGATCACCAATATTTACATTCTTAGCCCAAAAATGTCTCAAATATTGGTGCCTGTAAGTTTATTATTTGTTAAATTAAGTTCTAGTACAAGGCTTGAAGTGTTGATGTTTGGGCAGCATCGAGAGCCATTCTCTTCGGAGATTGGCATTAGCCCGGGGCTAAGGACCTAGTTTACTAGTTAACTAGTTTAAATTAGTTGGATGACTTTGAACTTGGTTCTTTTCTTTTTTCAGGTAGTCTAGTAGATAGATAGAGTAGTTGTGTGGGAGAGATAATTTAATTAGAACTAGGCATTTGAATTTTAGATCTTTCATGTATAATAAGTGAGGTCTTCTAGTACTGTTAGAAGTGGTGTTTTACCACATTGGGAGTATGTATATGGATGGATGTTTAAGTGTAAATTTGTTTAAGTACTATCAATTTGGCTTTGATTATCATGTTAAGGAACAAAGATTTTAGAATATCCCAAATGTTGGTCAAATTCTTCTTTTAAAATAGAGATATGTGAGATGGTAACAAGGTGGACTACATTATCTTAACTCTTGAACTCAACACCTCTAAAATACTGGTCAGCCCATGACAATTCAAAATATTCAGAGATATTTGTTCTAGCAAGTAACTAGGACAGAAAATTCCAAATACTTGTCAAACTAAACCACCCTCTACAAATATATATCTCTACAAAATATAGATGTGTAAATACAGAACCTCCCAAATATTTGTCTAACTAAACCACCCTCTACAAATATATATCTCTAGAGATGTGTGATGATAAATAGGTGGTGGAGTGCCTTCCTAGCTTAAAACTTGAACTTGTAACCTTCCAAATATTGGTACAACCATATTTTACAAGGATATTGGTACAACCATCTTTTACAATGATATTGGCCCAACCATCTTTTACAAGAATATAGAGGTATGGGAGTTGATAACTAGGTGGCGGAGTGCCTTGGTATGAATTCCAAAAAGTCTTATAGTACATGGAATTCCTGAAGCAGATGCATGGAAATATTCAAAAGAAGCACTTCTAACTATTTTGCACATGCCACATGCAGAAACATGTTCTAGATTATCATAGGTGCAACTCAGGCAACACCCAATTTTGGTTTTCCCATCTAATTGGTTCCCTTTAGGCATGTCTGAAAATATAATGCCCCTAAACAGTCAACCTTGTGAGAAAAATGACAAATAATGGAAACCTAAAAATACATCCATCAATTAAGTATGCTCATAGCCTAATAACACTGCATCCTAGAATGACTTGAATATTTTACAAAAAGGTAAACATTTTCTAGAGTTAGAGAGAAAAATGATCTAACCACTATATCCTAACAATATCCAAGTATGAGGTGGGGGGAAGGAGGGTGCTCCTCATTTATATTATATAATTTTTTTATTATTAATGTCCAACTAATGACCACAAAGTTGGTCAATGGGACTACTGAGTACAATGATGCTGTTATGAAGCCAAAGTATGCTTGGGGCCTAATAGTTGCCACAAATATTGAAGCAAAGGCACAAGCTGTATACCGAGGCTTGCAAAGAGTAAAGGCACATGAAATTGAACAGATCACAGTTGTTGGAACTCATCAATCATAATGCGGTTCATCCCCCATCTTTCAAATCCCGATTCTGCCAGGTTAAAAATGATATAATACATCCAACTTTGGATTTGGCTATGCAATTTGACTCCATTTCGTTTAATCAGGTCCTGCGATCTCTACATAGAAACATAGACTATCTAGCTGATATTGCAGTACAACTTGATGAAGGGAAGATTAGTCTAGAAGGGATAAAAATTATCTACCCACTGTAGTCTAACAATCTCCATGTATGAATTCTAAAAAACATGGACTTCCTGAAGCAGATTCCTAGGAATCTTCAAAAGAAGCACTTCTAATTGTTTTTCACATGCCACATGCATAAACATGTTCTAGATTATCATAGGTGCAACTCAGGCAATGCCAAATCTTGGTTTTCCCATCTAATCGGTTCCCTTCAGGCATGTCTGAAAATATAATGCCCCTAAATAGTCAACCTTATGAGCAAAATGATAAATAATGGAAACTTAATAAGACATCCATCAATTTAGTATGCTCATAGCCTAATAGCACTGCATCCTAGAATGACTTGAATATTTTACAAAAAGGTAAATGCTTTCTAGATTTAGAGAGAAAAATGATCTGACCACTATATCCTAACAATCTCCAAGTATGGGGTGGGGGAAAGGAGGGTGCTACTCATTGATCCTAGATAAGATAATTTTATTAATGTCCAACTAATGACCACAAAGTTGGTCAATGGGACTACTAAGTACAATGATGTTGTTATGAAGCTAGAGTATGCCTGGGGCTTAAGAGTTATCGTAAATATTGAAGCAAAGGCACAAGCTGTCTACTGAGGCTTGCAAAGAGTAAACACACATGGAATTGAACATATCACAATTGTTGGGACTCATAAATCATAGTGTGGTTCATCCCCCATCTTTAAACTCCCAATTCTTCCAGGTTAAAAATGATATAATACATCAAAATTTGGATTTGGCTACGCAATTTGACTCCATTTCGTTTGAACAGGTCCTACGATCTATACATAGCAACCCAAACTATCTAGTTGATCTTGCAGTTCATCCTGATGAAGGAAATATTATTTTAGAAGGGGGGGCTCTGGTTCCTGTCCTATCCATTGAGCATAAGTATCATAAGGTGGTGATGGACATATGGACATAGTCGTAGGGACAAGAGGATAGGCATTAAATCCACCTATTATGCTTCCATCCATTTGTTTCAAAACAATGATAGAAGGAATTATTAGGATGGAGAAAGGGTTTTCAATGCCGTGGTATTTTTAGCCCATAGTCTCCTCTGGTTTAAATAAATAAATTGAATTAAAATAAATAACTGGTTTGCACATGCCACATGCAGAAACATGTTCTAGATTATCATAAGTGCAACTCAGGCAATGCCAAATCTTGGTTTGCCCATCTAATTGGTTCCCTTTAGGCATGTCTGAAAATATAATGCCCCTAAACAGTCAACCTTGTGAGCAAAATGATAAATAATGGAAACCTAATAATACATCCATCAATTCAGTATGATCATAGCCTAATAGCACTACATCCTAGAATGACTTGAATATTTTACAAAAAGGTAAACGCTTTCTAGAGTTAGAGAGAAAAACGATCTAACCATTATATCCTAACAATCTCCAAGTATGAGGTGGGGGAAGGAGGGTGCTCCTCATTGATCTTAGATAAGATAATTTGATTAATTTCCAACTAATGACCACAAAGTTGGTCAATGGGACTATTGAGTACAATGATGTTGTTACGAAGACAGAGTATGCCTGGGGCTTAAGAGTTGCCACAAATATTGATGCAAATGCACAAGCTGTCTACCGAGGCTTGCAAAGAGTAAAGGCACATGGAATTGAACATATCATAGTTGTTGGGACTCATCAATCATAGTGTGGTTCACCCCCCATCTTTCAACTACCAATTCTGCCAGTTTAAAAATGATATAATACATTCAACTTTGGATTTGGCTATGCAATTTGACTCCATTTCGTTTAATCAGGTCCTACGATCTCTACATAGAAACACATAATATCTTGTTGATCTTGCAGTACAACTTGATGAAGGAAAGATTAGTCTAGAAGGGATAAAAATTATCTACCCACTGTATTCTAACAATATCCATGTATGAATTCCAAAAAATATTCAAGTACATGGACTTCCTGAAGCATATGCCTAGGAATATTCAAAAGAAGCACTTCTAATTGTTTTTCACATCCCACATGTAGAAACATGTTCTAGATTATCATAGGTGCAACTCAGGCAACGCCAAATCTTGGTTTTCCCTTCTAATCGGTTCACTTTAGGCATGTCTGAAAATATAATGCCCCTAAACAGTCAACCTTGTGAGCAAAATGATAAATAATGGAAACCTACTAAGACATGCATCAATTTAGTATGATCATAGCCTAATAGCACTGCATCCTAGAATGACTTCATTGATCCTAGATAAGATAATTTTATTAATGTCCAACTAATGACCACAAAGTTGGTCAATGGGACTACTGAGTACAATGATGTTGTTACGAAGCCAGAGTATGCCTGGGGCTTAAGAGTTGCCGTAAATATTGATGTAAAGGCACAAGCTATCTACTGAGGCTTGCAAAGAGAAAAGGCACATGGAATTGAACATATCACAATTGTTGGGACTCATCAATCATAGTTTTGTTCATCCCCCATCTTTCAACTCCCAATTCTGCCATGTTAAAAATGATATAATACATCCAACGTTGGATTTGGCTACGCAATTTGAGTCCATTTTGTTTGAATAGGTCCCACGATCTCTACATAGAAACACATACTATCTAGCTGATCTTGCAGTTCAGCTTGATGAAGGAAAGATTAGTTTAGAAGGGGGGGCTTCGGTTCCTTCCCTATCCATTAAGCATTAAGTATCATAAGGTGGTGATGGACATAGTCGTAGATACAAGAGTATAGGCATTAAAGCCACCTATTACGCCTCCATCCATTTGTTTCAAAACAATGATAGAAGGAAGTATTAGGACGACGAAAGGGTTTTCAATGTCGTAGGATTTTTAGCCCATAGTCTCATTTGGTTTCAATTGCATCATTTTGGTGCTGGTTCAAGTTGAAGGGCATGTCTTGGATCAAAGGGGAAGCTAGTGAATCTGTTGTTTGTCTTAGCGATCGCTACTCATTTTGGTTATAGCAATGCCACAATAAAGGAATGCTCATTGTGTAATGTGTGAATTGGTAGATCTACAATGGCATATCAAAAATTATGATAGGGGACTAAAAAAATCCTAGCACAAGGTGTCCAATGAGGAATTGAAGTGGACCGATTGGCATTCAAATTGGGAACATGCTTTGAGGGCAGAAGCTCACGAGTGAGAAAGGCATGGCACAGAGAAGACAGGGAAAATTTCAAGTGATGTTATTTCACGATGACAACTATCTTATTTCACATGTGATGTGAAATATCAAAAAAACAATCAAGGAACACATGCATACCCAAGACCTTACTGCAACTACTATGGTCAATAACTACTACGAATTCGGTTGGAGGCTTTAGCATATATCCTTACTGGGATCTTTCGCTATGGTCAAGAATATTGAACTATTGCAGGATAAACATGTGCATATGGAAACAAAAAGAGGAGAGGAAACCGAGCATTCACTAATCTGAGAAGGAGAAGTAGAAGTATATTTTAACTCCACTACTGCAGAAGCCCTCGCTCGTCTCTTCAGGAGCCTCCAAGTTCTCTCTAGTACAGTGTTTTTCTCCATTGCAAGAAGTCCAAATATATAGTGAATTTTCCAAACCCCAAACTCGATTTCCAACAGGAGTGAGTTTATATTAATTGACCTAAACCCTGATTTCACACCCCATTCAACCGAAATGCCTCTCAAACACAAAGAAACCCCCATCCCTCCTGCCAAAACAAAACATTTGGTGCCAATTAGAACTCTTATCGCACTGGTAGTGAAGTCATAACTCCATTGAATTCCCACATAGTCGTCCATCCTGACCTCACCACACTTCATAAACCAACTCCTCCACCGATCGAGGGTTAACCCTGGTCGCAAATTGGTCATTGCACTATTATTTTCTTAACCCTGGTCGCATATTTCTCCAAACTCGTAGACGCCCGAGGGTTCCAAAATCAGTTCTGCTTGGATAACTCGACTGTAATACTCAGGTTGCAATGTGGATTTGGGGTTTGCCTTTGCCTTTGTTTACACGAAATGTTTATTTTGTGTTTATTGATTTTCAATTATATTTTATTTCGTGTTTTTAAAATTTCATTTTATTTTATTTATAATATTGAAAATTGTTTTTTTATTAATATATTTTATTTCATATTCTAATATTTTCTATCGCATGCATATATTAATGTAAAATATATCTATATAATGCAAAATTAAAACTTTAATATATATATTATACCTATATATTAAAGTTTTAATTTTGCATTATATATATTGTTTTTACATAGATTTTTTTTTTAAAACTTTTATTTACAATATTATATTATAAATATATTTTATATTAACATATATTGTTTGGGATTTTATATATTAATGTTTTATTTTTCGATATATACATATTCTTAGCTCTCTCGTTTGCAATCCTTTTTTTATACCTTACATAGGTTAGATAATGCAAGGAGAATTGCCAAAAAGGGGCTTAATTGAAGTTAAATAAAAAGAATTTTAGATAGAAAATGGGACATGATAGTAAGACGTCGACATGTGACCCTCAATTTGAAGTGGATCCTCGTTATAATTAGAGCATTAAATAGAGATAAAGAGCGTGTACTGGCTTACCTCATTACAGATGGAAATATAGACCTTATATGTTTCTTACCTCATGAATTAACAATTAATTGACCAAGAAACTACAACATATTCATATATTTTGCATTGACTGGTCTCCTCATTCGAAATCCCATTAATTTGAAAGCCAGTTGACCAGGTAAATTGACGGCAGGTGACGTTGTGGGAGCTGCGCCTAGGTGTTGGCTATTGTGACCCTGTTAATATACATGACCGTTACAACTATTAAATTATGCCTATATTGAAGACGTATGTTAATGATGGGTATAATAATGACGTCGTTAGTCAACATATCATGCAAATGATCAATTTGGTGTTAATTAAATCGGTGCTATACGTTGTTATATGATCATGTAAATTGTGTCACAACTCGAATTACAATTTTTTACCTGCATTGTCTGCGTCGAGTGACACAATTTACATGATGATCACTCATGTCTGTGAATCCGTGATCTACAATGTTTCAATTTACTAAATTTTAACACTGCAGACGGATTCAGAGACCCCAAGTTCCCCTAAAGGGGTCTCTGAATCCAACTGCAGTGTTAAAATTTAGTAAATTGTACAAATTGATTGTCAAAATTGCAATTTTCCATTGTTGGAGTGAGACAACTAAAAATGACCAAATAAATGACCAATTGTTATGTGGTCATTTTTATCTTAGTTCTTATCCTGTGACCAAATTGGTCATTTATCTTGGTCATTTTTAGTTTAGTCCTTATCCAGTGACCAGATTGGTCATTTATCTTGGTCATTTCTAGCTAGCTCACTTAAAATTTATCAATTTTGGTCATTTATCCCTCGAAAAAACTATGGTGACTAATTTTTTTGGTCGCCTAGTCACTAATCTCTCATTTTGTACTAGTGCATATCCTGTCATGCAATGGATGGTATTGGCACTCCTCAAACTCTCAATATCGAAGGATATTTCAAAAAGAAAAAGGTATCATTGTTAATTAATTATGGTAGTACTTATAATTTCATTCACTGTAAATTAGCCAAAGTTCTCAATTGCTTTGTATATCCAGCACAAGATTTTCAAGTAATGACTGCAGATGGAGGAACTATCAATTGCTCAAGGAAATTCCATAATATCAATCTTACTATGGGGGAATATGTATTGAATAGTTTGATGATTTCTATTTCGATGGTGGGTGCTAATGTTGTTTTAGGAGTTCAATGGTTACAATCATTGGGAACAATTGCTTTTAGTTTTTAGAAGCTTTTCATGAAATTTTATGGGAAGGAAAAGAATATGAGTTAAATAGTATCATGGGGAAACCAAGCAAGGTGATAAGCTCTAATGGTATGACAAAATTGATGAAAAAGGGACATCAAGATGTAATTGCACAATTATGCTTATTAGATGTTCAAACATCTAAGTCTCCTATTTCCCCATATCTCTAAAAGGTCATTAGTAAGCATTCCAATATATTTGAATATATTCCAAAAGGTCTTCCACCTGTTAGAGATTTTGATCATGCTATTCACTTAATTCCAGGAAGTGTTCCTCCTAAAATAAGACCTTACAGACACCCCTATGGATAGAAGAGTGAGATTGAGTGTATGGCTGAAGAAATGTTAGAGGCCGACATAATTAGGCTTAGCCAAAGTTCTTACTTTGCACCGGTGGCAATGGTACACAAGTCGGATGGATCATGGCGTATGCGTCTAGATTATAGAGAGCTCAATAAGATCACCATTAAAGATAAGTTTCCCATTCCTGTCATTGATGAATCGTTAGTGAATTACATGGACTAGTTTTCTTCACAAAGTTGGATCTCCATTCCAGGTGTCATCAGATTAGAATGAAGGATGAAGACATCCAAAAAATAACATTTAGAACTCATGAAGGTCATTATGAATTTTTGGTCATGCCATGTGGTCTCACGAATGTGCCTTCCACATTTCAAGGTTTGATGAATTCCATTATCAAACCTTTCCTTAGAGAGTTTGTGCTATTATTCTTTGATGATATACTAATCTATAGCAAGTCTTGGGAAGAACATGTTCAACATGTTGACAGGGTACTACAACTACTAAAGGAGAAACAACTATATGCAAAACATTCCAAATGTTTCTTTGTGGTAAAGGAGGTAGAGTATTTGGATCAAATTGTATCTCATGAAGGTGTCAAGGTAGACCCCAACAAAATTAAATCCATGATGGACTGGACGATTCCAAAAACCCTTAAGAATATTCGAGGATTCTTAGGTCTGACAGGGTACGACTGCAAGTTTGTTCAGAACTATGGAAGAATAGCAGCACCTCTAACAACATTATTGAAGAAAAATGCATTTTCTTGGACTCCAGAGGCAACTCATGATCTTGAACAACTTAAAGAGGCAATGTGCAAAGCTCCTATTTTGGCCACACCAGACTTCACAAAAACCTTTATTATGGAATGTGATGCTTCAGGAAATAGCATTGGTGCTATTCTAATGCAAGAAGGACACCCACTTGCTTTCACAAGTCATCTAATCAAGGGAAAGCACTTACAGAAGCCCATTTACGAGAAGGAAATGTTGGCAATACTACATGCTCTGAAGAAATGACATCCTTACCTAATAGGTAGGCACTTCAAGATCAAAACAAATCATGATAGTATTAAATACTTCTTGGAATAGAGACTATCTTCAGAATATCAACAAAAATGGGTAACCAAGATGTTGGGATATGACTTTAAAATCATCTATCGAAAAGGGAAACAGAATGTGGTGGTAGATGCGCTTTCCAGAAAAGATGAATATGTTGGGGTATCACTTTGTGCAATTTCTATTCTACAACTTGACTGGGTAGTAGCAGCAAGGGACAAATGAAAAAATGACCTATCTGTGTGGACGCTCATTCAAAAGCTACAGAACGATCCCAATGTATCATATACTTTTGTGTGGAAAAACGATTCATTATGGTATAAGGGTCGCTTATATTTATGCAAAAAATACCAACTCAAACAAAAGGTCCTCTCAGAATTACACACCTCTCCTATAGGTGGGCACTCTGGATTCTTGAAAACTTACCATAGGGTCAAGAGGGAATTTTTGTGGAAAGGTCTTAAATTTGAGGTTTAAAGGTTCGTGGTCGAATGTTTGGTTTGCCAACATGTTACAACGTAATCTTCCACCTTGTGAGAATCAACACTCTTTGGCCTAGAGGATCCATTTCACTGACTCATAACCATTTTATATCCTTCAGACACTATTTTCCCCTATTTTTTCCCTTATACACTAATTGCATCACTATAGCCAGCATACCCACGAGTAGCCCACTACAGCCCGCGGGTAGCATGTAAAATGGTAAAAATCACTAGTTAATTACGTTTTACTCCAAAAAAGCGGTCATTGGGTGACCTTGACTCTCCATCTGCCCAAGAAATGCCTTGATGTGTCCTTTCACTTACCTTTGAGAGGACTATATATTGAGCACATATGGCTTATGGATGGGAGGAGAAAGAAGAGCAAGAGAACTCTAGTGGATTTTTGCCCTATCTTGAGTCTACACTCATTGATCCTTGTAGTTGTGAACCCTTTATGTTGTAGTTGTGAACCCTTTATGTTCACCTTCCAAACTCCTATCTAGTTTGAGTTTGCCATTCATGGAGGATTGAAGTGGTGGAGGCACAAGTGGATTGATCCAGATCTTGGTTTAGATTGGTTGCCGGCAAGAGGTCATATCACATTGTACTTCTTCTTGTTCATTAATAGAAATACTCATATTCTCGTCCATTAATGTTGTAAATGTTGTTTATCTTACATTGGGTCGCATTTATTTGTTATATCATGGGCCATTGCTATTGATGATGTTAATTCCGTTTATATATTATATGTACTTGTTGTATATTGGTTGTCAAGACTAATTTATAGATTCATGCACGGATTGAATAGCTCCAACGGGGATCTACATCAAACGTTTGGATCGAGGTTGGTTACATTCTCCATTATCTTAGCATTGTCATTTATATAGCATAGTTCTGAGAATTGAGTTGATTTCTGGTATTCATCTGTCTATTGTGGTCTACCCCAAGCCATAGTGATTTTTCTCCAACATATAAATGGCGACTCCACTGGGGAAAACATTCATTTTTAGGGATTTTTGAGCATTAGTCCATAATTAGAGTTGCTGTTTGTCGAAGCTCTGTGTCACTTATTTGCCGTTGAGATACACTATAGAAAACTTGCTTTTTCTGAGCCATTGGAATCTCGGTTTTCCCATTTTCC
Source organism: Larix kaempferi (assembly GCA_027924585.1). Lineage (NCBI taxonomy): Eukaryota > Viridiplantae > Streptophyta > Pinopsida > Pinales > Pinaceae > Larix > Larix kaempferi. The sequence goes on from BSBM01000019.1 coordinate 10,111,651, forward strand.
TTTCCTTACTCGCGGGCTAGCTTAGCTCTGCCCACGTATACCCTCCTCTGTTTACTCTGCTGCTCGCGGGTACCCGCAGGTATTCCTTCGACAATAGCGTACAACTCCAGCTTTGGTTGTTTTATGACCTTTGGTTGTTGCTGGGTTGGTTTTGGTTGATCCCGAGTCTTTGTTGGCCTGTTTCTTGGCTGTTCCGTGCCTTGGTTGTGCCCAGAACTCTTCTTTTCTCTTGGTTGAGCCTTGTTGGTTTTTTACCCATCTTTGGATTTAGCCTTGTTGGTTTTTTCCTTTTGAGCTCATTCCGTTGGCTAAGTCCTACTGTTTGGTATCTGCCTGGTTGTCTTAGTGATCTCCTTGGCATATCAATGACTAGATAGTAGGATTTTGCTTGCATTTTTCATTTCCATATATTGAAAAATACAAAAATATACACATAGTTTTGCATTTTCCTTTTGTTTATAAGAGAAAATACAATTTTTTTTTTGCTTTTATGTATTGCATCTTGCATTGAGTGCTTTTTGCCTTCATTTAGATTTTGATTGTGCATCGAAAAATATACAAGGATTGCATATTTATTTTGAAACCGTTGGTTTGATTGTGCATGTTAGTGGCATTGTTTTCATTGGATATATGAGTCTAGGATTTGACAATTTTGCATACTATTGAGTCTTACACATCACTAGTTTCATGATCATATCCCTTGAGTAATTACAACCATTAAAATTAATGCTTAATCTTAAAATTGATTAGATCGATTTTATTTATAGGGTACACCAACTAGCATAGGTTTAGAGTCTTGGAATAGATCATTGTGAGTTAACAATCCAAGACTACTAGACGAAACATTAGGTGTCTGATGAGGGAGTGGAGGAATCCATGGTATATATCGGTGTTCTCAGGAAGCTCTACTCAATCCAGAGCTAAGCACAAGGTCACGGGAGGTTGGTTGAAGAGATATTCCTTTGATACCGACTGAACGTGGGAGATATTTCCAGGGTTTGTTCGTATTTAGGGGTACCAGAGGTTTGTCCTCTTGTGCTTCGGGCTTAGCTACCCTGCCCATATGATGGATCCCACCTGTGACTATCCCCCTGAGCATTGGTTATATTGCGGTGACCATAGTTTCCTTACCTAGGTATCACATAGGGTACTTGCAGTGGTTATGCTGTTTATGTCCTAATTCAGATAGGGGTCGGACAACACAGTTGCCGTTGTATAGGGACTTGACCCTGTGCACGCAGTGAAGTCTGGGGGCTGTTATAACTGATTCTGTTACCTATGGCTATAGTTTGGGAGTCTCAAGCCTCTCCTAGGCGAGACATACCAGCTCTAGTGTCGGGAGCTCATTTAGCCACTCTGTTTATCATCTCTTGGCTGTAGTTTCTCTAGGTGTGTGCTTTTGATTTACTGTTTTTGAACAATAGTTGGCCTTTAGGGGACATTTTGATTCTATATTCTCTCCAGAGATGTCGTGGCGCGGAGTCCTACTCTCCGCCGATCCCGTCTGTTGGCTGGTTTAGAACCTATCGAGCTTTCACACCGTGTTACTAGGGGACGTCGACGGGCTCCCTCTGAGTCTTTGAATTCTTACGAGACATACGTCCAAGACGTCATGACTGCTGCACATTCTGATACTGAAGAAATACCTTCGAATCCATCGGGTAGAGTTGAATGCACTTCGGATTCCTCTGCTCCTCGTGAGGCGTGGGGAGGTGATCCACCTGAGACTCAACTTGGTTCGATTTGGCCGAATCCACTTGAATGTGATCCGTTCGATCCTTCGAATCCGGATAATTATCCTTATGGGATGCCAACCTTACCCCAGGATGAAGATTAGGACGACACGTTCGTTCCTTTGTTTCCACGCAATTATAGACACGAGATGCCAGAGTTACATGACGACACTGGTCCTACGGTCAACCCAACCACACTCTCTTTTGGTATGCCTAATTATAGTACAGTTGAACCTTCCACTACGTTTGGTAGTCACGTTGGCAACAGTCATGGTGTTATCCATACTATACCCACTAGGGGCACCACCCTCACTGGGGGCACTACGTTGTCCACTCACATACATAGTATGGGGATTGGTCATGTTCCTCCTAACAATGCTAATGTTGGAAGAATACCACCTCCTAGGATTTCCCAACCTAATAGGAACGCCGTTCGAAACATGACTTGCCATCCAACACCTAATACACATGCCGCTACTCGTCAACCCAGGACTACTTTCGCAAATGTTAATGCTCCTCCTAACCACAGGGGTGGACATATGCCGCATACTTTTGTGTCCACTGCTGCCACTAGTAATGCCAATGTAGGGGATGGGAATATATCCTATCCACATGGACATAACGCCACCATCCCTGCTACTAGTAACACCAACGTTGGGGTTGGGAATACATCTCATGCTTCTAGTCACCACACAACTGCTCAAGCTAATCCTAATGCTGGGGGTGGGAACATACCATACCATTATGGTCATTACAACATGGTTCCCGCTACAAATAGTACGTATATGCCCCATACTCATGGTGGAAACCCTTACTACAATACAGTCGGTGCTGGCCACTAGTACAACCCACCACCCCAATATGGTGCCCAAAACATGCACATACCTGCTTACTCTCAAATGGGTTAGGGTGGAGGAGGTTATCAATCCTATGGCCATGGGAAAGCTTATGGTCCGTCATGTCCTCATTATCAGTAGTTTAATCCTCATGGTCAACCTTTTGGTCCATCTTATAATTCAGTTCCGTTTAACCAACCTTTTATGGGGGATTATAATCAAGCTTTCCAGCCTCAGCTCCCGTTCCTTGCACGCTTGAATCTTCCAGATATTTTGAAGCTCACGAATGATCCAGTGTGTCATGACCCTACTTGGCCCCCGGTTCCTACCAAGCTCCCTTTGGACATTCCTAATTTTGAGGGGAAAGGTGGTGAGGACCCGGAAGATCATGTCACGACATTTCACCTTTGGTGCTCCTCCAACTCATTGAATCACGATTCCATTAGATTGCGACTATTTCAACGCATCCTCATGGGGGCAGCCGCGAAGTGGTACGTCGAGTTTCCTGGAAACACTTATAGGGGTTTTAACGAGATCGCTTTGGTTTTCTTAGATCATTTCCAGTTGCCGATTCGCTATGATATTGGTACTGAACTTTTATCTACCTTCCGTCAGAACAAGGCCACACATATTTCTGACCATGTTCAAGAGTAGCGTCGGCAGAAGAGGTTAGTGAAAGCCAACATTCCTCCAGAGTTCCTGATGGAATGGTTCCTCAAGTCTCTACTCCCATACATTGCTAAGGATGTTTCTATGTCCGACATTGTGACTGAGGAACAAGCCATCTTGAAAGTCTAGTAGTTAGACTTATTATACTCTCAGTCTGGCATTTTGTATGACATTATTCCTAACGCACCGTGCACACGTCATAAACCTCAGTAAATTCCTGGACCGCATGCCGATGGCATCGTAGGATCTGCAAGCACTCACCCTGTAGATTTGGTAGCTAATCAAATGCAAAATTTATCGCTAAACCAGTCTACTCCCGGACAGGTTCACACCTTGTCCACTTCCACCCCGTCGTCCGACGTACACAGTGTGCAAACGACGAACCAATCAGGTAACCAGCAACCTGGTGGTAATAAAAAGGGGAGAAACAATTGTAAGGGTGGAAACAATGGGAATACCAATAGCAATCGCAATACCCCCCGTAAGGATAATGACAACCCTCCTCGGGAAGGTGAAAATGCTGGTGAGGATTGTAAACCTAGGCGTAAGGTGAAGTTTCCTTGTAAGCTATGTGGGGAAGACCATCTTACTCACTTATGTCCTCGAATTGAAGAAACATCGAAGCATTTGGCACAGATCCCAGCTGTGTTAAAGGATCCCCTACCTCATCACCAAAACATGGATTTGCATGCTCCCACCACTGGTTATGGACCTACTAAGATGGCAACATCTTCTTCCAATACTGGTGGTTATGGATGTGTGAACATGGTTCAGTCGGAGGTTAGTGTTGCCACTCGTCAACACGATTATGATGCACCACAACCCAATTTGGGGAATGAGCCTCCCCCTCCACCTGACAATTCCTTGCATATCAAGAAGCCCTGTAATATGCCGTGGATACCGAAAGGTGTTCTTAAGTGCTCTATGCATAATCCTAATGCTCGAGCCGCCCATAACTACTCCATCGCAGAATATTTGGGCCAAACTCCGTGTGCCTTCAAAATTTTGTCAAACGTACGATGGTTGACGAAGGTGCTTCCGCATCAGTAATGTCGTTATCTTGTTGGAAAGCTCTCGACTCTCCTCCCCTACTAGCGTCTAGAACCACGCTCACTGCATTCGATGGTCAGTCATTTAAGCTGCATGGAATTATCCCTTCCCTTGTTGTCTGCTTAGGAGGTAAATATGTGCTTATTGAAGTCGAGGTGGTTGATGCGCCCATCGACTACAACCTTTTACTAGGTTGGAATTGGATGTATGCCATGAAAGCTGTTGCATCCACTATATTCAGAGTGATCTGCTTTCCTCACGAAGACAATATTGTGACCATGGATCAGTTGGATTTCATTAACTCCTCTTCCACAGCATCCACAGGATCCACAGTCCAGCAGGTTACTCATTCTCAGTCGGTAACTGGGAACATGGGTGTCGGTATGTACCCTTCATTGATGGGATCTTATGATTTCCCTTCACCCATTGCTTTTATTGAAACCATTTCCGATAATGCGCCTCCTCCATTGAATAATGTACCTTTCCGGACCTCATATTTTAGTGATCCGTGGGATCCACCTTCCACGAGTTCCCCGTCTAGAGACGTTTCGCACATCGGAATGGATATGCCCTTGTCTGCAATCAAGCTTGCTTCTCAAGATGTTCAACAAGCCATTGCAGATTCGGATCTCTCTTCTTCATGGACAGTAGAGGAAGATCCCGTTATGATGCCCGCGCGTGCAATTGACCTATCTTGTTCACATGGTTTCCTCGATGGTATTTTACCTTCAGATGAAGTTTTTATTGAGGCCATGGGTGGTGATGACAAGCTGTGGGGGGATCTTTATCATAGATCTCATTCCCCTCCTCCCCTCGGTCTTATTGAATGAGATGAGCCTATAATACAATTTGCCACCCATTTGGATTTGGATCCAGTTACAGTCTCGTCTAGCTTTGGTTTGACATTTGAGTCTGATGAGTCTTTGAGCTCTCCTATAGATCCGCAAATCAGCGCTCCTGAAGAGTTTGATTCTATTTCTAGAATTTCCAACTCCCATGATGATGAATTTACTCTTGCAGATTCCTTCACATCCTTCAGCTTTTCTCTTCATTTTGAAGATGATCATTTTGATCCCTCAGGTATTGGTACTATGGCACCTTCAGTGGTTAGCTTTACTTGCATGTTGTCTGAGGTTAACAATAGTGAAGTTGAAAATGTTTCTACCGCAGTGACTTGTATCATATTTTTCTTTATGTACGTTTTAAAGATAATCTTGGTACTTATGTTTCTTGGAGACAGGATTCTTAGCTGGACTTATATTTGTTTACTGGTTCTTTTCGACATTTGCTTCGGTCATGGGAGGCATATTTGGAACCTTGCATATAGGTTTAGGCCTCCCCATTTTTATGATTCATTTGAACCTTTTGCTATCCGAATTCGCAGACACCCCCTGGGTGTCCTTATCTTGCTCATGTTCCTTGCATTATGCATAGCTTTGTTCCATGCGCTTGGAACTAGTCTCGCATGTCCTTGAGACTCGTCTGCCCCCATTACGAGCATTCTTCCATCTCTCCTTTGAGCTCGTTAAAAACAGTAAGGAGGTCACGAGTTTACTTTTTCGGGCTCGTTAAACCTTTACGGAAAAGATTTTTATAAAGTCTTTTTTAAGCCCTTGTAAGACTTTTTCAAAATCAAACAAGATTGCCGAGTATACTTGTTATTTCAGACTCGTTAAAGGATTTGAAGTGACATCCACTTAGGTATAAGTTTACCCCTTTTCCGGACCTTTGTGGATTAATTACGAAAAAGGTATACTCTAGTCATACGTGATTAGAAGAGTTCTTCTCTCATTATTTTACACTTTTTCGGGTGAGGAGACTAACTTTATGAAAAAGGAATCCCCTTTTATGTCGAGTTGTGATTGCATTGCATTATCTTGCTTGTCACTTGAGCTTTGTGCGAGCTTCCGATTACTCACTTATTAGCCATGTGCTTGAGCACTTTACCTTCCGAGCCAAGCAGAGCCTTAATTTATCTTTCGCAGCTTGATGACCCTTTACCTTGAGGGAACATTCCCCTGAGTGTCCACAATCCTGCACATGCTTCCTTGCATTGATCATAGGTATGTTCCACTTCTTGGAACTAGTCTGCTCGCTATTTGACACTCGTTCCCTCACTTGTTGTATTATAAGCAATTTTATTCTTTTTCAAGCTTTCATCGAATATGAAAAAGACCAAAAAAATCAAATATTCCAAAAAGCCAGACGGGATTATGGTTACTACTTCTAGTTGGCAGCTGTTGTGTCGCCTTTGAATAGAGCATTCATTCCACTCCATACATTATGAGTCGAAACTATAGTTGGACCTTAGGAGCTGTACTTGTTTCTCAGTTTTCTCCACCGATTAGTTAAGCTTCCAGTCATTATGGAGCCCTTTGTAATGCCTCCTGCATTGCACAGTTTATGTCAAGTCTATGCTTCCTGAGTCTATCCATCTGCTCATGCTCTTGTTCAAAGGAAGTCCTGAACCCAGAGTCAGCCACTCCTCAGATCTCTTGACTATTGCATATCGGCCATCCTTATTGAGTCAGTTCGTTTCACCTGAGTTCTTCCAAATATTTCAGCGTAGCTGCTACCTCGTGCTGGTTGATGGGGGATGCCTTAATTCCCTCCTTCGAGCGAGTCTCATTCCGTCGAATTCAACCCATTTATTTTGGAACTTGAGGCTTATAGTTCGGTTGAGTACCTTGAGGCTTGCAGTTATTAGTGGCAAGTTCTCTCACCATCGATAGTTTTGGGAATACATCAATGTCCCCTGATTGATGGATTCATCCTAGTGTTCGACTTCAACTCATTTATTCACACTCCGATGATTGTGCTCTATGCCTTGATGCCCATTTTCATTATTGGTGGGTTATCTCACGTCTGTTAATGGTATACATCATTGATCGGTAATCAGACGATGTCACATCAGGTTCAACCTCAACTCATTTATTCACTTGATGGGACTTTCATCATCGAAGACTTGTGTAGAAGACCCCAGGCGATAGTGGCATTCAGTATGCTACTTATGACTTTGACTTTACATCTGAGATATCACCTCTCAAATATCAGCAGTTTGTACCTCCAGTTTGCACTAGTTGTTTCCTTTTCAACAGGAGACCATATCTTACTGTAGAGGGATCATGGCCATGATCACTTATGACATGTATTCACTATGTACTGCCTATTCATGGCCATTGTATCATATTGTTGTATTACCGACATGTATTCAGGGATACTATTGTATTATGATGAGTGAGCTGCTCTTTCCACTTGTGTCTCCATAACTCGTCTTCTGAGATTTATAATGTATGTCGGCCATCGTAGCATTAGTCTTTGACCTCACACATTAGGGGGCATCTGTTACAACATAATCTTCCACCTTGTGAGAATCAACACTCTTTGGCCTAGAGGATCCATTTCATTGACTCAGAACCATTTTATATCCTTCAGACACTATTTTTCCCTATTTTTTCCCTTATACGCTAGCTGCATCACTATAGCCAGCGTACCCGTGAGTAGCCCACTACAGCCCGCGGGTAGCATGTAAAATGGTAAAAATCACTAGTTAATTACATTTTACTCCCAAAAAGCAGTCATTGGGTGACCTTTGACTCTCCATCTGCCCAAGAAATGCCTCGATGTGTCCTTTCACTTACCTTTGAGAGGACTATATATTGAGCACATATGGCTTATGGACGGGAGGAGAAAGAAGAGCAAGAGAACTCTAGTGGATTTTTGCCCTATCTTGAGTCTACACTCATTGATCCTTGTAGTTGTGAACCCTTTATGTTCACCTTCTAAACTCCTATCTAGTTTGAGTTTGCCATTCATGGAGGATTGAAGTGGTGGAGGCACAAGTGGATTGATCCAGATCTTGGTTCAGATTGGTTGCCGGCAAGAGGTCGTATCAAATTGTACTTCTTCTTGTTCATTAATAGAAATACTCATATTCTCATCCATTAATGTTGTAAATGTTGTTTATCTTACATTGGGTTGCATTTACTTGTTATATCATGGGCCATTGCTATTGATGATGTTAATGTCGTTTATATATTATATGTACTTGTTGTATATTGGTTGTAAAGACTAATTTGCAGATTCAAGTGCACGAATTGAAAAGATCCAACGGGGATCTACATCAAACGTTTGGATCGAGGTTGGTTACATTCTCCATTATCTTAGCATTGTCATTTATATAGCATAGTTCTGAGAATTGAGTTGATTTCTAGTAGTCATTTGTTTGTTGTGGTCTACCCCAAGCCATAGTGAGTTTTCTCCAACACACAACATAATAAGGTTGAAACAATTAAGACCCCGAGACTTCTACAACCATTAGACATACCTTGCCAGCTCTGGGAGGAAGTCTTAATGGATTTGATCACAGGTCTACCCAAGTTAGAAGGGAAGAATGTTATTATGGTGGTTGTTGATAGACTCATGAAGTATGCACATTTTTGTGCACTCTCTCACCCTTTTAATTCAAGTACACTAGTTGCATCCTTTATGGAAACAATTCAGAAGTTACATGGAAATCCAAAGATTTTGTAAGTGATAGAGATCCAATTTTCACTGGAAAATTTTGGACTGGATTATTTTCTTGTTTGGGTACCCAATTGGCTCACAGTTCATCTTATCATCCTCAATATGATGGGAAAACTAAGATAGTGAACAAATGTTTGGAAGGATATCTTCGTTTCTTTGCATTTGATAAACAAACACAGTGGTTGAAATGGTTATTTTTGGCAGAATGGTGACACAATACTTCCTTCCATACATCATAAAAAATGTCTCCATTTATGGCACTTTATGGGTACCGACCTCACTCTATCACATCTCTATTAAAAGGAAAATCTAAAGTTCAAGCCGTGGAATATCACATAGAGCACCAACAAGAAGTTCTCCAGATACTTAAGGACAACCCAACTATGTCACAAAATAGGATGAAACAACAAGTTGATCAACATCGTAGTGAAAGGTGTTTTGAAGAAGGGGATTGGGTATTTATGAGGCTACAACCTTACAAGAAGATTTCCCTCAAGCAACTAAATAAGGACAATAAATTAGCATCCAAGTATTATGGTCCTTATAAAGTGTTGTAGAAGATTGGTAGTATGACTTACAAATTGGAGCTCCCTTCATCTTCAAGAGTGCATCCAGTTTTCCATGTTTCTTGCTTAATGAAGGTAATAAGAGACAAGATCCCAATTCAAACAATCTTGCTTGAGATTGAAGAAGAAGGAAAATTCATATTGGAACCTGAACAAATCACTAAAATAAGGACCAAACAACCACGAAGTCGGGCTATTACTGAGTACCTCATTAAGTGGAACAACCTTCCAGTTGAAGATTCGACATGGGAAGATGAGTCCTTCATACAAAAGCATCCACAACTAATCAAGTGTTGAGGACAACACTTGTTTGAAGGTGAGGGTCATGTTAAGCCCTAAATGTGGGAACATTCCCCCCTATATTGTGGTGCATTACATTGGTTTTGATGTCGGCTTTGGTCCATTAGTTGTAATTGTCATTAGTATGGTTATATTAGTTATGTCAGCTTGGGTCAATGAGTTATAATTGTACTTGTTCATCTTCTATATATAGGAAGGATATCTTTTCATTTAAGTATCTTGTCTTGTCTAGTCATGTGTACTCAATACATTGTATAAGGAGGTTTCCCCCTCGAAGAGGCTTGCTATTCATCTCTATTATGCATTATTAAGGTGTGGATTATTCTCTTCTGGTCTTTTTTTTTCTTTGGGAATTTATTGCATAGAATTTATTGTCCTTATTTTGATGCTTGAGGGGAATTTGCGTGTATGGTTGTAGCCTCAAAAATACCTAATCCCCCACTTAAAATTTCCTTTCACTTCAATATTTATCCACTTGTCGTTTCATCCTATTTTGTGCTATAATGAAGTTATCTTGTTAGAAAAACAGGATCGCAGAGCAATAACAATAAACAGAAATGCAAATATAATCACACATACACATTACAAGAGAGACACAGATTTATCGTGGTTCACCCAACTTGGGCTACGTCCACACTGAATTTTGCCAGTCCTTATTATTATTACCGTCCAGCAAGTCGAAGGGATACAACCTGCAGCACAACCGCTGCACTTCCTCTTCTCTGTTTTACAGTCTCTCTCCAGATCTCAAAGATCTTTACAATGCATAAAACCTAATACATCAACAACCCTAGCCGTATTACAATGTCTTTCTTTTATAAGGGAAATACAATGGAAAAATACCACGGGATACCCAAAACCATGGGCCCGCAAAACAGCTGGCGAAAACATCCCCAAAAATTTTCTTCGGGGGCGTTGCCCCCGAACCCCCATTTCTCGGGGGCGCTGCCCCCGAACCCTCGCCAGGGGACCACTGGCCCCCGGACCCCCCAGCCAGGGGGGATGGGCCCCCCTGGAACCCCGTGGGGGGGCGATGGCCCCCCACACCCCCCCACTGGGGTGAGTGTACAGTCCACCTACACATCATATAGAACTGGGGTACAAACACGACTAATACAATATCATCTATGAGACTAGAAGATCTGGCTCCACGACCAACAATCTCCCACTTGGAGACTAATCACAACAACTCCACCGCTGCTGCACTTGCTGGACTTGGACTTGGAAAATTTCTCCTCTTCACCTTCATGCTAGAAGGCCAACTGAAACCGAGCACGAACTCAGTTTCTCTCTGGTCACTACCTTTGTGAACATGTCTGCAGGATTCTGGCTAGTATGTATCTTTTCCAACTTTAACAGTTCATCTTCCAGAACAAAGCGTATGAAATGGTACTTGAGCTGTATATGTTTAGTCCTGGAATGGAATGTTGAGTTCTTTGCAAGATGAATGGCACTCTGGCTGTCACTATACAGTCTGCTATCCTTCTGCTTCTTACCCACTTCCTCCATAAACCTATGCAACCAAATCATCTCTTTACTAGCCTCTGTAATGGCAACATACTCTGCTTCTGTTGTTGAAAGTGCAACAACCTTCTGTAGTTTCGAAATCCAGCTTACTGCTGTTCCACCTACAGTAAACACATACCCTGTGGTACTCCTCCTGCTATCCTTGTCACCTGCCATATCTGCATCAACATATCCCTGTAGAACAGTGTCTGAACCTCCAAAACATAATGCCTCAGTGGTAGTACCTCTCAAATACCTGAGAATCCACTGTACTGCCTTCCAATGTTCTTTACCTGGATTGTTCATATATCTGCTCACAACTCCCACTGCATGTGCAATATCTGGTCTTGTGCACACCATGGCATACATCAAGCTGCCAACTGCTGATTGATAGGGAACCTTGGACATGTAATCTATCTCTTCTTGTGTCTTGGGACACATTTCCTTACTTAGACTGAAATGGCTAGCCAAAGGTGTACTTACAGGTTTTGCATTCTGCATTCTGAACCTCTCCAACACCTTTTGTATGTACTCACTTTGAGACAATGTCAATTTGCGATTTTTCCTGTCTCTCATTATTCTCATACCAAGGATTTGCTTTGCAACACCCAAATCCTTCATCGCAAATGAATTAGCTAGCTTCCTTTTGAGTACATTTATATCCTGCATGTCAGACCCTGCAACAAGCATGTCATCCACATACAATAACAAGATAATATATCTTCCATTGTCTAGCTTCTTGAAATAAACACAGTGGTCAGAATGACATCTACTATAACCTTGTTCTGTCATAAACCTGTCAAACTTTAGATACCATTGCCTTGGATCTTGCTTCAAGCCATACAAGCTCTTTTTCAACCTGCATACCAGATCCTCCTTACCTTTGACTTCATACCCTTGTGGCTGCTGCATATATATTTCTTCCTCCAAATCCCCATGGAGGAAAGCTGTTTTTACATCTAATTGTTCAAGATGCAAATCTTCTACCGCCACTAGACTTAAGATAGTCCTAATTGAAGTCATCTTTACAACAGGAGAAAATATTTCATCAAAATCTATACCTTTCTTCTGTGCAAACCCCTTTACAACAAGTCTGGCCTTGTACCGCTTCTTACCTCCTTCTTCTTCCTTCAACCTGTAAATCCATTTGTTTTGCAATGCTCTTTTACCAGCAGGCAACTTAACCAAATCCCAAGTCTGGTTTCGTACCAATGAGTCCATCTCCTCATTCATGCCTTGCTCCCACTTCTTTCTAGTTTCCACCTCCATTGCTTCTTCATAACATTCTGGTTCACCAGAATCAGTCATCAATAAATAATACATTGAAGGAGAGTATCGTTCAGGGAGTCTACTTAACCTAGTAGATCTTCTTACAGTTGCAGGAGTTTCAGGTACTTGCTGCTTCTCTTGATTTTCTGGCACCTTCGGAACTTCATTTTCTGTAACTTCATCAAGCACTATGTACTCTGTGCTTTCCTTTTCCTGTTTCTTTCCCTGCAACTGATCTTTATACATGACCTTTTCATTGAATATCACATCTCTACTCCTGATGATTTTGTTATTTTCATAATCCCATAAACGATAACCAAATTCATCAACCCCATATCCAATAAAGGTACATTTCTTGGATTTAGCTTCAAGCTTTGTTCTATTTTCTTTATCAATATGGACAAATGCTTCACAACCAAACATTCTCAGAAATGAGTAGTTTACCTTTTTATCTGTCCATGCTTCCTCTGGAATACCACCATCCAAAGCACTTGAAGGTCCTCTGTTTATTAAATAAACAACAGTATTTACAACATCCGCCCAAAACTGTAAGGGCAACCCTGCATGCAGTCGCATACACCTTGCACGCTCCATGATCGTTCTGTTCATCCTTTCTGACACACCATTTTCCTGTGGTGTTCCTGGGACTGTCTTCTCTCTACGAATCCCATGGTATGAACAGTAACTATCAAACTCCTTGCCGCAGTCTTCACCTCCATTATCAGATCTGAGACACTTCAATCTTTTTCCTGTCTCATTCTCAACCAAAGCTTTCCACTTCTTAAAAGCAGCAAACACATTAGATTTCTGTCTAATGCAGTAAACCCAAGTTTTTCTAGTTGCATCATCAATAAATGTAACATAATAATGAGAGCCACCAAGAGATTGTACCTGAGCTGGTCCCCATACATCTGTATGCACAAGCTCTAATTTTTCATTCTTCTTCTGTTTCCCAACCCTGAGAAATCTGACTCTTTTCTATTTTCCATAAACACAGTTTTCACAGAATTCCAAACTTACCTGCTTCAAATCCGGCAGCAACTTCTTTGAGTGGAGAATCTGCATCCCCTTCTCACTCATGTGGCCAAGCCTATGATGCCACAATGCTATATCTGTTCCTGTGGAAGCTAAAGAGATAGAATGGTTAGTATTATGAGGACATAAATACAACGTACCTACTCTGTCTCCTTTTGCTATCACCATTGATCCTTTAGTGATCTTCCACCACTTTTCTCCAAACGTAGATAGACAGCCGCCATCTCCCAACTGCCCTGTTGAGATCAGATTTCTTTTCATAGCAGGAATATGCCTAACATCTTTCAACAACCAATCAGTTCCATTCTTAACTTTTATCCATACCTTACCCATTCCAACAATTTTACATGGCTCATCATCACTCAATAAAACATGTCCAAAATCGCCAGGAACATACTCATGAAAGTATTTCCTATGGGGTGTAGCATGACATGAAGCTCCTGAATCTACTACCCAATAATCACTAGTATTATCTAATGCAAGAATCAAAGCATCTTGTAACACATCACCTGCTACATTCGCTTCCTGGGTAGTTTCCTTCTGTGCATCTCCTTTCTTCTTTAGAGATTTGCAGTCTTTCTTCAGATGTCCTTTCTTTCCACAGTTCCAGCACTCTATCTTTCCCAGTCTGGACTTAGATCTGCCCGTTTTAGACTTTCCACGATTACCTTGGCTCTTTCCTCTCTCCTTTTGTCTTCCTCTGCTCTCCATGGTCAACGCATTACCTGATGTCTCACCTGTGCTTTTTCTTCGCATTTCCTCGCTAAGAATAACACCAATAACATCATCAAATTTCAAGGTGTTTGAACCAGAGACAGAGTTACTTACAGCCATGACCAAGCTATTCCAGCTTTCTGGCAATGAACACAAGATTAGAAGAGCCCTAACCTCATCATCAAAGTTCACACTTACAGAACTTAGCTGATTTGTAACCGTATTAAACTCATTTAAATGATCAGTAATAGATCCACCTTCAGACATCTTCATATTAAATAAACGCTTCATTAGAAATACCTTGTTGGAAGCCGAGGGTTTTTCATACAGCTTACCCAATGCTTTCATCAAACCCTCTGTTGTCGTTTCTTTTGAGATATTGAAAGCCACCGACGAAGCCAGGCTCAACCGTATTGTTCCCAGAGCCTTTCTGTCAAGAACCACCCATTCTTCGTCCTTCATAGTCGTCGGCTGCTTTGCTTTTCCTCCCAATGGTAGGTATAGATCCTTCTGGTACAGATAGTCCTCCATTTGCATCTTCCATAACCCGAAGTTTTGGCCGTTAAACTTTTCGACCTTAAACTTTCCTTCTTCTGCCATTGCTCCCACTCGAACCAGAAACCCTAGCTTCCTGCGGGTTTAACTGCCAAATAGACCTTTGGCTCTGATACCAATTGTTAGAAAAACAGGATCGCAGAGCAATAACAATAAACAGAAACGCAAATATAATCACACATACACATTACAAGAGAGACACAGATTTATCGTGGTTCACCCAACTTGGGCTACGTCCACACTGAATTTTGCCAGTCCTTATTATTATTACCGTCCAGCAAGTCGAAGGGATACAACCTGCAGCACAACCGCTGCACTTCCTCTTCTCTGTTTTACAGTCTCTCTCCAGATCTCAAAGATCTTTACAATGCATAAAACCTAATACATCAACAACCCTAGCCGTATTACAATGTCTTTCTTTTATAAGGGAAATACAATGGGAAAATACCACGGGATACCCAAAACCATGGGCCCGCAAAACAGCTGGCGAAAACAGCCCCAAAAATTTTCTTCGGGGGCGTTGCCCCCGAACCCCCATTTCTCGGGGGCGCTGCCCCCGAACCCCCACCAGGGGACCACTGGCCCCCGGACCCCCCAGCCAAGGGGGATGGGCCCCCCTAGAACCCCATGGGGGGGCAATGCCCCCCCACACCCCCTCGCTGGGGTGAGTGTATAGTCCACCTACACATCATATAGAACTGGGGTACAAACACGACTAATACAATATCATCTATGAGACTAGAAGATCTGGCTCCACAACCAACATATCTTTCAATAGTTGGAGAAACTCTTGTTGGTACTCTTTGTGATCTTCCATCGCCTAAACCTTATCTTTCTTTTTCAAGGATGATGATAGCCATAAAATTCCATAAATAGTGACATTTTTTATGAAGTATGGAAAGATGTGTCGTACCACCATTTTGTTAAGGGCAACCACTTCACCCATTGTGTTTATTAGATGCAAAGCAATGAAGATACCCTTCTAGGAATTTATTCATAATCTCAATTTTCCCATCATATTGAGGATGATAAGAGGAGTTGTGAGCCACTAAGTGCCCAAACAAGAAAATGTTTCCTTCCAAAAATTACTAGTAAAAATGGGATCTCTATCACTTACAATAATCTTGGGGATTCAATGTAGCTTCTGAATTGTTTCCATGAATGTCACAACTAATGTACTTGCTTTAAAAGGGTGAGAAAGAGAGCCGAAATGGACATATTTTGTGAGTTGATTCACCATTACCATGATGACAATATTTCCTTTTGAATTTGGTAGACCTGTGATAAAACCCATTGATACCTCTTCCCAACACTAACTTGGTATGGCTAATGGTTGTATAAGAATCCCTTAGTAGATCCTAACAAGACAATCTCTATTTGTTGGGTGGTGGGTGTCCTCTATTCCTCTTTATGTAAACTTCTTGAAAATATCTTCCTTTTTTCTAGAGGCTATTGTTGTACTGTATATTTCTCCTCACTAGTCATGGGGATGGATACTTATTGATGGAAACAAGGGGGGAACTTTCCCACACTTGAGTATCACCCAAGGTGGTTTGAAATTTAGAAGGGACCTCTTTAATTATTGGCCTCTTTTGCTGAGAAATGAGAGTGGGAGGGATGAAATCTGAATGCAAATTTGTCCTCCTGGTTTGGGGCATGCTTGGATTTGCAACTAGTCCTAATCCCTTTAACCTTTTCTCTAGTGAGATGGGTTCTTTCATCCCTTGGCCTTCTATTCCTATCCCTTTGTCTTCTGCAAACCCCATAGATTGCATTATGGGGATGGACTTGGGTTAGGGTAATGAATCTCGTGTATGTGGGACTATTTTTTCTGTAGGAGGTTCATGAGTCCCATATTCAACATTTTCCACCAATTATTTCAAAGGAACTATTTCCCATATTTCTTCCCTCAACATGCCCTCCTCTTCCCCTCCATCGTCATCATGGATATCATCATAAATTTTATTTAAATCTTATCCCTAGGGATGATTTCGCAAGGGGCATTTTCCTTCTTCAAGTACATCCTCATTCTCCACCAAGATTCTCTATTATGTTTGTCGAAACCATCTTGATTGACCTCAATATACCTATGATCTATAGGATCTTTGAATTCCATATCTTATTTTGTTACTATGGTCCTTGGAGGCTTGTAAAATGTGTAGTATGCTAGGAATTAAGGTTGTCTGGGTTGCGAAGATGGGAAGGCTCGTGCAACAAATTTTAAGGGACGAGATTCCTTTTTCATGGTTTCCTCTACCTCTTTGTAGGTTTCTTTGTTATCCAACTTCTCAATCTCATGTTTTGATTCATGATCCTATTGGTTTGACAACTTCCCTCCTTTATAAATTAATACCAATAAAAAATATGGGTCATACTTCCATGGTTGATCCGGAGGGAGGTCGATTTGCTTTAGGGTCTCAAGAGCCTCTTTGATACCCTTTTTGTCATTAATGGCATACCCTCCCATAGTATTTGGAAAAGTTAACCTTCGTTTCTTTTTTGCTTTCAAAAAATAGACCTCATCTATCTCAACCATCTTTCTGACATATTCCACCACAAAAATCCTTGGGGTCAGTAGCTTGAAAAGTCTATGAGGGGTTGACTCTAATCAATATAGCCCGATCACTGTGAAGTTAGGTCATAGGAATTAATCCCCTCACTTGGTGATTTCCCCCAATTTTAAACAAGTCTTGACTTCAACTGGAATTCTCCCAGGCTCTTTCCCAAGGACGATAAAGTATGCCGCATACCTAAAATATGATACAAATTTGGAAAAAGAGGCTCTAGGTTCCCCTTTTTTAACCCATAGTAACTAATAAAAAACCATGGTGGGAAATCCATCCTTGATTTTCTATAGGTTGAGGGCTTCAATATGGTGTCCTTGATAGTAGATAAATTGGTAGACTAGGAATGAAGGTTATCTAAATACTCTAGTGGTAGAAAAGTATACCAATTATGGCCTTTGCATACCTGTAGTCCGGGATGTTGTGTGCATTATAAGCATCAACTATGGCCACCATTCCTGTCAAAACCCAAAATTTCCAAAAAAATTTAAAATTTTTAAAATAGCATGTAATATGATTAAATGCAGTCATTTAACTGTTTTGATTAGATTAAATGAACATAAATGTGTCTGAAGTATCTGTGATTGTACTTAAATTTTAATATGAGTTTTATTTACAGTTACTGATTGTTTTCTATTCTGCAACCTCAAGGGGGAATTGCCATAGTAGACTGGGCTTACTTAGCTTCCGAGCTAATGCATCAAATTGTCTTTCTCTTACAGATATACAGGTAATGTCCGGGTCGCTACACTTAAATCTTTAAAGTATTATAAATCAGTTAGCTGTACCAATTCATTCTGTAAAGAGTCTAAGCATGCTAACCAGATTTATCAAGCTTTTAAAGGTAGAATTCTTCCTGTGTTATGCCAAGTTCAAATTCAGAATATGTTTTTGATTTAAACTTTAATTGCAAAGGACTGGGAGCTGATATTATTACTATGTTTGTACTTTTCTTATCTTCAGCAATTCCAAGAATTACCTGTCAATACATGTCTTCTATTATTAATTTAAGGGTTTGCATTGATTGGAATCTACCTCTATTTGTACAATCGACGATTGAATTCATTTATGATTTTTCCAAACTATACTGCCAACAGTAATGGATATAATAATTCGCATAATTCTTTCTAACATATATTTCACGTATACGTTCTTGGTTCTTCTTGACATGAAGAGTAACAAAGTCTACTTGTCCATACGAGGGATCTGAGTCGCTTAGTAGATGGTTATTAAATTGTAGCAACAATGGAAATGGACTAGAGTAACTCAAATCCGAAATTATGAGTTATTTAGCTTAGTTCTACAAGTTAACAACGCATAAGAAGAATAGCAATTTCTATAACATCTGCATAGTCTATAACCAATGGCACTATAATTAGTAGATTTGAAAATAACTATTCATGACATCACTCTACTATAGTATGGATTTGGAAGTAATGATCTATGTCTGGTCACAATAGAATTTATGTGAAGGGCAATATAGTATTAGGTTTAACATCCATATAAAATTCATTTGGACCCTACCTCTTTATAATTTATATATTAATAATCAAACTTCTCTATGACTAAATAGGATTTAAGACTTAAATTCGAATGCTATTGACAAAGTATAGTTTTAAAGAATATAGGGCAAGGTGTAATTTTCTTTATACAAAGTTCCAAGCATTGTTCTAACATGGATATGATGGCAGGTTTAAAACTTATGGGTCACGACCACCATGGAATATCCATTCTATGATTATACTATGATCTTGGTGTACCCACGCTATGATTTTTAATTGAAAAACAAACAATTGATAACACATCGAGGAACTTTGGAACGTAGACCCACTGCATGGGAATATTAAAATGATACGTGGTGCTTTCAGAACCAAGTGTTGATGGTATAAAGCGTTGACTCAACCCTAATCTTGCCATTTCTCCCTCGCCTTCGGGCTCGGTCGCTCTGAGAACCCTCCTGTCCGACCCCTCCTGTTACAGTGTACTAACAGTATCCATGCTGCTCCCAGCATTCGTGCTTGTCCATTATATCATTTGGGGAGTCATTAAACCTTGCTGTTTGGCAACTATGAGTTATTTAAGCACTTAGGGTTTACCTTTGTTACCAAAACCAACCCTGTCCTGGCGTGAGTGTTATCAGTTGACTTGTTTCGTCGAGGCTTCCATTGTAGAAGATAACCCTTTGCTTCGGCTAGCTCTTTCTCCGGTGCCAATGGTGGGGTTTATCCTTCTTCGACTCGTGGCTATCAGTCTATCCACTGTATTTGCACTTCATTCGCATCACCGGTAAGCTACAAAATTTATTACTCGTTATTTCTAGTTAAAAGAATTTGCTAAAAATGAAAAACATTGAGGGTTAATGATAATGTTCTTTTGTTGCAGGCCCTCACTCTGCTTGCAGCGTGGATGACTCGAGCTTCGGCAGTTGGTTTTTCTTTAACCTGGTAAGCCTGGTCTTCACCATGGAATCCCTCCTTGTTGGTTGTTAGGATGGTTAGGGTTTGGTCTTGAAAGATCCATCTTTGTGACTATCTCCGTTCTGTTTGGTCTTGTAACTGATTGTTACCAAAGTTCCTTGACAGGTTTAACCCTGTGATGTATTTGGATATTACGGATTCAGTCGGTGTTGTAGCTATTTATCCTCCTTTTGGCACTTAGGTTTTTATACAGAAGAATTGTATTGTAAAGTTTGAAGAGAACGAACGCTGTGAGCCTGTTCTGTAGGTGAGGTTACGGCCTCGGGTTTTATGTTTCGTTACAACACTTTTAAAAAGGGTTTTGGGTTAACACCCAGGGTTTTGAAAATTAACTTAATATAAGTTCTGCCTGTACAACGGGCTTGTATATTGCATGCGTTTTCTTTTTGTTCTATGCTATGTACAGTAGTAAGTAAATCTTTAGTTTTTAAAACACTTATACAGTGGATTGTGACTCGGCTGTAGGTAGAATATTATCTTAACTATTTAGCATTGGTTTTGTTATAAGTTGACTTATTAGAAATCCTTCTATAAATTTGTGCTGGTATGTGGCGTGTATTTTAAATTCTATGGTTTTTAAAAAAAATTACTTAAACAAAGAACCTGAGCTACGGCCGTAGGTAATATTGTTGTCTTAAGTTCTAATATTTTCTTTATTTGACAAGCTGAAATGTTGGGGTTCGATTCGAGCTCCACAGTCAAGATTTTGTTTAGTTTCTTACTCTGTTGTTACGATTAGGATTTTGTGGAAAAATGGAAGTTTAAGGAAAGATAGTACTATACTGTTTAAGCTCGATGTCGAGCTAGATATTTTTCTGTTACTTCTTTTGTTTTTAAAACAATAACTGGTTTATTTACTGTTAATAAATTCTGTGTGATGAATTTTCGTTTAGGGTTTCTGTACAATCGTTTTGTTTGATAGGAAATGAATGGATAAATTGTTAACTAGGGTTTGTGTATTGATTTAATTAATAGATTGAGACTGTTTAACTTCTGACTAGGGTTTGTACCCTGACATACATATTCTAATTGTGGCCACCAATGTTCCTGTAAGGACTGTCGACCATGATATAATTTATTGTAATATTTATGGTTAGGTTTACTGTTTGTCTATTATGACTGTTTATTAAATTTTGTCTACACAGCGCATAAATACTGTATACTTAGACTTTGCTTAGCTATTCGTCAATTATACTTTCTCGGTTTATAATTGTAATAATAATTTATTACTTACTGTGTTAGTTTTATATTGTACACATTTAAACACAATACTAGTAATACCTTAACTACATTAATTCTTACCAAGATATGCTGAAAAACACAATAACTCTAACAAATCTATCTACTGCTACTCGGATATACTACTTTACTAACAAATTACTCTTCAGACATATAGAAATCAACTCATCATACATTTGTTCATACTTGACAAACATAAGGAAATAAATGGCAGAACCTATTTATGTGGACAACAACAGCAATGGGAGGCTGTTCCTCCCTACCAACTCCTAGAGAGTGCCCAGACAACACTTCTCAGGACCCCCGATCTTGCTCTGGTCTCCTTGGCTGGAACTAGGTGCAGCAAAATAATTCACTCATCCCAAATAGCTACAATGGAACCAAGTTACTGCAACATTCCTCTCAAACAACTTCCTTACTGTATATTTCCCTCTTCCTCAATGGGATTCCTGAATAACATTCACCTGAATGCATTCTCCCTCCTGAACAATTCGAACCCTCAGCTTAGTTCATTGAGTACTATTTAAAAGATTGCCTAGGTCTTTGTTGGGTTAACTGTCATTAATGAGCCACCTGCTCTGATTCCACTTCCTTGGGGAATCATGACCCCAAATATAGGGAAGTTGCCACCTGCAACTTAGGAAGTGTTTGAGGATGCTGCCACTTGTCATTTGCCTTTCCACCTAGTTCCATCCACCAGTTTGACTAGTAACCTCTTTTTAACAGCTCTCCCATGCTGTTGTCTCCATAATTTATTTATTAATAATAAAATATTCTGAATTACATTCCATTTCTAGTGACTCTGCTGAGTCATCAATTCCTACTTAGCATTAAATTTAACATAATGTCTCAGGAATATAATAAAATAATTACATAATTTTTACAAAAATTGGGGTATGTGACAATTCCTTCATCTATGTTTTCGTCGCTCTCCCTTACCAAAATTAAGGTAAATATGGGCATGAAACCTTAAGAATAGGGGGTGAACCTTTTGACGTTCCAAGGAGTGTGGGGAACATCACATTGGCCTTGACTGTAGTGGAGCCTTTGAAAGATAGTGGATATCTAGGCCTGCTATAGGTACCTGTACCTTTCCATTTGGATTTCATTGGATAGGATTGATTGTGCCCAGATACGTGCCTAACATTTGCGTGATAGATAGGGAATTGATATGAAACAACAAAGTCTACCCATATACGACAATATTGGAGGAAGAGGTCAATGGTATCTTCTAGTGCACAAATCCGGAAATTTAGGGAATAGGAAGGTGTTGAGAATATCATGCTAGGTTAATCCTAATGCCTATAGGGTACTAGATTTTTTGGCCTCGAGTTAAGCTTACATAGGCATCCCCTATTGGTTGCTTAGGGGATGAATTAGTCATGTGAGGGGTAGCTTGGTATGTGAATTCATGAAAAAAAGATTGACCTTGGGATAAGAAGGCATCACTAGTATTAGTATGAGCATTGGTGGAATAGGAGGAGGGACTACTTGAGGTCCTTGACATAGTTGCATAGGTTGGAAAACACTAGAGGTGGGTTTAATATTAACAGATTGGATAGATTGGACGGGAAGGAAAAATCTTGATAAAGAAAATGAAATTGATTGGGTTTTAGAATTCCCAGGATAACTTACTCAACAATCAAATGAATATAGTTCCAATGGTGTCACTAGGATGGTGTCAGCACACTTGGGTAGCTCAAACACAATTTATAGGGTGTATTTTTAGTGATATCATCTTAGAGGAGGCTCTAGTTGTTGGTATGGAGGCTCGAACATAATGTGGAATGGGCGAATGAACATTCCTAAGTGTTTAAACTAGGTGACATCTTTATTAATCGATGAGGATCCCATCATGGAATACATAATCATTGTAGGATGGAAGCATAGTTGTTTTAGTTGGAGGGACACATGGTGGTCCATGATTCGTTATTGAGGGATAACATCAAAGGCCCCACCTTCAAGATTATGCCATTGGCGGGAAAGTTCCTGTTACATTTATGCATGAGGTTTTGAGACAGAATTGGAGAATCTTATTTTTCCAAATGAATCCCCATAACATTTTAGGACTGTTGATCTAAGATGCAATTAAATCTAATCCACTGACACAAATGCATCATGATTCAATTGAAATATTCAATTCACTACTCGAATGGAGTAGATCTATTGACACCAATCTACCTAGCGTAATCCAAAATGTTCACAAGATACCCTCTTTGTTACTGCTCAATCACTTCATGTTGTGTGAATGGTTGAGATCTAAAGCTAAAATATGCTTGATGGATCTAATCCATTTGTTGGATACCCCACCTTTATTACCATCCAATCACTTCATGTTGTGTGAATGACTAAGATCTAAATCTGAAAGATGCTTGATGGATTTGAGCCATTCATCAGAGACCCCCCTTTGTTACCACCCAATTATTCATGTTGTGTGAATGGATGAGATCTAAATATGAAAGACATTATGTGAATCTAATATATTCTTGGGAGACCTCCCTTTGTTAATGCCCAATCACTTCATGTCGCACAAATGGCTATGATCTAAAGTTGAAAGATGCTCGATGGATTTGATCCATTCTCGGGATACCCCACTTTGTTACCGCCCGATCACTTCATGTTGCATGAAAGGAAAAAATCTAAAGTTGAAAGACGATCAGTGAATCTAAGCCATTTTCACGAGACCCCCCTTTAGTAAATCTCAACTTTTTTATGATGTGCAAATGGACTAGATCAAATGGTTAGAGTTATCTGGTGTGATTTTGACCATTGGTGGGAACATTTTTCCCATTATCTCCCAATTGGGTGTACTCACGTGGAGGGTATAGATCAATTTAATCTCATATTGTGGCCCGAGGTCAACCCCTAGTGTTCTGTAATTTGGTATTGAACCGATGCCACATCCCTTTTTTGTGACAGGATTAGGATTAGGATTAGGATTATGAATCATCCAAAGATGGAAATCCTAATTATTTAAGTTATTGGTATGTTCAATGGGACAATAGGATACAAGCCTTCTACATAAGACACCTTAGCCGAAAGTGAAGAAGGTGTAAATGGGTTAAAAAGGAACATCCTCCTTCCTTTCTAGTTGCTACATATATCTCATTTTGAAAAGTGTAAAAAGGAAGCAAGGACTAAATTAGAAAATTGAAAAGAAAAAAAAAAGACTAAGAATTAACACAAGAGCTTGCCAAATATATTTTGGTAGGTTAAAGTATTCACCAAGTGTAAGCCCCTAGAAACTAGAGAATTGAGGGATTCATGAATTTTCTATAGAATAATTTGTTGTCATGTGTCAAAGAAGCGATGTCCCTTAAAAGAATTAACTACATAGGATTAAATATGATACCCGAAAATGGAAGTTAGTTTCCTCAAGATTCTATACAAACTTCAATGGAGACTATAAATTATGCATATATTACTGTATTATCTACATAAATAGATCATAAGATACAGTTCTTCCAAAAGCCTAAGCATATTTCAAATCTCCCAAACCCAACCAATGCTAAAAAATGTGAAGCCCTATATTATACTAGTTGCAAAAACATGGAAAGACTTGGAGATTCCATATCCTATGAAAGATGCTAAATATTTTTTTATTAAAACATAAATATTTCATTCAATATAATTAACCTAATAGTCAAATATTTTCATGGCAAAATACCACAAAATTAGAATGTTATATATATCTTGAAGTTTAATCCTTCGTAAAATACACTACATATAACACGTTTGCCCGGATAAAATATAATTAAAATTACCCATGTTAACTTAATTGGATACTTTATGGGAAATTTCTATTGGATACCTCAAGCACAAGACTATAGTACAAGGGATGAAATCACTAAATGCTTATACTCTAGAATCTCTCTAGTAGTGCTAGGGTGCTTCAATTTCAAATTAATGCAACTTTACAACTATACAAACACTATGCTTGCAATTTGAAATGCTAAATATTTAGAATCTCCTCCACGAGTCAAAAATGTATTATTTACATTTCTCTAACATATTAATGTGAAAAATGTTGCAAACCTCTAAATGTCAACATAATATGTGGCACAATAGAATCCTAGGGTTTCCTAGACTAGTCCTAATATTTGCATTGACAGAGAGAAAAAAATAAATTGATGTAAGAATTTTTCAATGTCAAGGTAGCATTCTTCCCTAATTGCTAAGAATTTTTCAATGTCAAGGTAGCATTTTTCCCTAATTGCAAAATAACACCTAGATTCATAGTTTTACTAAGCATTTTTCCAGTATCAAGTTTCAAACAAGCTTTAGGAACTTTATTACAATAGTCTAGATTTTGTAGAAAGAAATGGGATTTCCTATATCTTTGCTCTTAATAAGAACCATTACAATCAATATTTGAGAAGAATATTTTTTCTTGTCTGCCACATCTCTTCTTTTAAATATTTTATATAACCGAATAAAGTGGAAGAAAAAATAAGATGAATATATAAATCCCTTCCACAAGCTTAATAGAAAATTTGGCAAATACCTTTTTTCCAAAATTTATGTTTCCCTCAAAATACTTCTACTATTTGGAATAATTAAAGGAATGCACTTTTTTAAGGATTTTAATTAGTGTTCTTACTTAACATCCTTCAAATCATGATTTAACGTTAACCAATTCAAATCAATAATTATTATTTTTTGTAAAAATGAATGACAATTTAATTTTTTTTCAAGAAGAAAAAACCATACTTTTGCTATTACTGAGAATCAAAAGTACATTTCCAGGATACATATGCCCATCTACACTTAACGTCCAAAGTACAAAAAGCATAGAAGCTTCAATAGTAAAAAAACCGTCACCAATAGTCTAGATCAGGTCCCACTAATAAACCAAGGACAAATACAAAAAACCCCAATACATAAAAAATTGGGAAAATGGGAAACTTTCCCCACTTCAGAAATGGTTAGCATATAGGAAAAAAGATCCACAATGAGTATTCAACCCCTCAGTCCATTCTTCCCATGAAATCCATCCATATTCACCATCTAATGCCTCCTTCAAGAGAGCGTCTACCATGTCATTCAGGTCCCTGTAAATGTGATCAATATACATATCATAAAAGGAAGACATCAATGTATCTAATCTCTTACACCAAAGGGAGTAAAGCACCACATTTAGTTTGTACCTCTTTCTTTCCCATTGAACAATGGCCATCCAATCATCATTGATTCAAATGGAATCAATACCAAAGAGATTTGCAACTTTCAGTAATCCCCAAAGAGAAAGTAGTTCTTCTCTTGTGTTCATACCAGTACCACAAGATAATCTCATTTTAAAACAGAGCTCTTTACAAACAAACATATATATACCTGAACCACACTTTCCACCAACAGATGCACCATCGAAGAATCCAATGGCCTTGTTGGGTGAAAAATATCCAAAACTTCAAGCTTTCTGGGGACTTTTAGAGCACTCTATTCATATTTATAAAAATTGAGCAAATAAAAAACTCTTCTAACCACTTCAAATATTGAAGGATAAATTTGTTGAAAGATAGTTCGGTTTCTAATATTCCATATCTCCCATGCAACCAAAGCAGGAATATTTTTGTAGTTTCCATGATTCTAAACCCAATTTTGATAAGAGTCTTCGAAACCACACATAGACCAATTGTCATCAATTTTTAAGGGTTTGCAAATCAATGACTAGACCGCTTTTGCAAAAAGACACTGAATGAAAAGATGATTGACAGATTCACCTTCCTGCAAACACAACAAAAATATATTTGGGCCAGATCTTCCTTTGTGCATTAAGTTATCCCAAGTCAGAATGCGACCTTCAAAGGCAAGCCATACAAAGCAATTCACTTTCAAAGGTAATCGCCATTTCCACAACACAGAGAACCACCATTTAATATCCCCATCAAAATGTGAATCAACAATTGAAATTTATGCAAAATTCACAGTCACTAGTCCAATCACCTTGTTTTTGCGCCATATCAATTTATCTTTCTTTGAATTGAGACGTATACCTACAAAATTCAATTTCTGGATGTATTGATTCCATTCTATAGCCGAAACACTCCTAAGGGCAATATCCCTGGCCATTAACCAATATGAAGAGTTGTAAGGAAGCCAAGAGGGCCTTTTATATTTTGCAAGGGTATTGAAACCCAAGTCTGCAAGATGACCACAAATGACCAAAGACAGTACATAATCTGATTCATTCCCAATGAATGGATCTATACCAACAAGTGCGTTCTTCCCATTTCCAACCTTCCAGGCTAAATGGCTATTTATCCAAGGAAAGGATTTCATAAAACATATCCAAAACAATGAGGCATTCCTGTAAGAAGAAGGAGGTCTCTTGATCCACTTTATAATATCCATTTTGATATATTTGTCATGCAAAACTTTAGTCCATATCCCAACACCAAAAAGCCCCATCCATAAGCTCTTCATACACAAAGCTATATTAAACCAAAACACATTTTTTATATTCCACCCACCCAATTTCTTGGGTAATGAAATACATTCCCAGTTAACCATATGGAAATGTCCTCCCTCATAAGTACCAGACCAAAGAAATATGAACACCAATGCTCTAATCCTCTTTAAAATAGATTGAGGAATTTGCACCATTAAGGACCAATAAACTAGCATGCCAATGAGAACATAATTTAGAAGTGTAATCCTACCACCCAAATGAGAGGAATTTTAGGCACCATAAATTGATTTTCTTCTCAAATCTACGGATTAACCAAAACCAATCACTCAAACGATAACCATTTGGCTTGATGTAGTATCCAATATATTTAAAGCCATCCTCTAGGTCGGACATCTTGTAGGGGAGAAACTGCAAAAAATGATTTAAAATTGAACCTTCAACATTGTTGCACAAGAAAGCAGACTTGTCAATACTGACTTCCTTACCTGAAGCCATACAAAACAACTGTGTGATATCTTTAAAAATTCTCCACTTCTCAACAGTTCCCCTATCGAAAAGGACAACATCATCCACAAGAAGCAAGTGAGTAATAATAACTTTGGATGAGATTTTTATACCTTTTAGCTTGCCATATCTTTTTGCAGCACAAATCATTCGAATGAACTCTTCAATGACAAGTAGAAATAGTAGGGGTGATAACGGACACCCCTACCTCAAGCCTCTTTGGCAACGGAAAAATGTGGAAGGAGATCCATTTATTAATACAAAGAAGTTTGCTGACATCATGCAGGCCATGATCCAATCTGTAGTTACATTAAGGGGAGGGCCAATTTGTAGGAGAAGAAGCCTCAAAAAGCCCGAATTTACCTGGTTGTATGCGTTAACCAAGTCCATCTTGAGAATCATGGCATTCATTTTTTTTTTTTGAAAAAAATGTAAACACTTCTGTGAAATGCCCACAACATCCAGTCTTTGTCTGTTAGCTAAAAAATGAATTGTTCCTTCGTCATAACCTCATATAATTTTTTTTTAATTAAGCTTGCTATTATTTTAGTGATAATTTTATAGGCAAGATTGCATAGTGCAATTGGCCTATATTCATTGAAGGAAATAGGTTTGCTACATTTTGGAATAATGGTCAAGAAAGTGGAGTTTAGGCCTCCAGAAACTCATCCCTCCACCCTTGAGAGTTCAATCATTTGCAACAAATCACCGCCCATTATATCAAAGAAGCCAATAAACAACTCAACATTCCACCCGTATGGGCTTGGAATTTTATCTTTTGCAAAGGCCTTTAGGACATTCTCAATCTCCTCCAGAGTGACCGATCTTCCCACCTCTCTTCCTTTCTTAATTGAGAAGAAATACAGATAATTCTATAAGACCTTAAGCTGTTAATCAATTCTGAACAAGTCTGGATCCATGAATTGTTTCTTGAAATGTAAATTTGCATCCCTTTCCAACTCTTTTTGAGCATATACTAAATTTTCGCGTTGATCATGAATATCCCAAATAAAATTAATATTCCTCCTGTGTGAAGCATGATGATGAAAAAAATTTGTATTTTCATCTCCAAGGGAAACCCAAGCAGCTCTACTTTTCAATATCCAATAAATTTCCTCTTGCCGTAATAGCATCTCATGCCTATCCACCAATCTCTAAAGTAGCATCTTCTCTTCTTTTGTAAAAATACCATCATATTCCTCCTGTGTGAAGCATGATAATGAATTTTTTTTGTATTTTAATCTCCGAGGGAAACCCAAGTAGCTCTACTTTTCAATCTCCAATAACTTTTCTCTTGCCGTAATAGCAGCTCATGCCTATCCACCAATCTCTGAGGTAGCATCTTCTCTTCTTCGGTAAAAATACCATATGAGTTGTGTTTTAATAAGGCCTTCATATGAGATTCAATCAATTTTAATTCATCCCGATCTTTCCCTTTTTTGACTTTTCCCATTCAATTGTTTTGTGTTTTAAGCCTTTCAGTTTGAAAATAAAGCATCCATCGAGTTCAAGTCCCCGGGAACATTCATAGAACACCATAAATTTCTAACCATTGAGCAAAAATCCAAGTCCTGCATCCAAGTACTGTTAAATTTGAAGGGCCTTTGTAGTTTGGAAAAAAAATCATCATTTTGAAGCATAATAGCTTGATGGTCCGAAATTTTGGAGACTTCAATCCAAGATCTAAATTTTTGGAGTCTGCTAGCTAGTGTTTCCACTAATAGAGACCTGTCTATCCTTTTACTAATACAATTATGTCCACTCCTTTTGTTACTCCAGGGCACACCCAATTTTAAAGGGATAACATCTATCAAATTCAACCTCTGGAGTAGAAACAGTATCGTATATAGATATATTTGTATTCGATGATGATTAACTTGGATTGGGATTCTATTGCATCAAGTTTTTTCATTTTAAAATGCAAGAAATATAATATTTTTACCTCAATCATTGTGCTCCTCTTGACTTTTGAACCAACCAATATGGAAAGATTATGAGACTGTACTTATTGACTAACATATTTAGACTCTTACCCAATCCTAATTATTTTTATTTAAAGTCTATTTTCACAACCCTCTTTTATTAAAAATATCTTACATCATAACCACAACATTACAATCTACGACCCTAACCTCATTTTACTAACAACCAAGTACATGAATAGACATAAACAATAGACACAACATTACAATCTATGACCCTAACCTCATTTTACTAACAACCAAGTACATGAATAGACATAAACAATAGAGTTGGTAATGATAAATCATTACCAATGTACTAAAATTTGATAGGTGGAGTGGAACAATTGAAATTTGGACAATTTATTGGCTTACTATTGCAAAACGATATAAATTTGTGTTACGAGGAAATAAAATTGCAAAGATAAAGTAGACTAAGTTGTTTGAAAAACAAAATCCAATAAGTTAAATAACAAGTAAGTATGATTCCCAACAAGGTTAAGAGCATGTTTTTATTCCCTTAAAGTATATTTCAAGAAATTTGGTTAGAAAAATATAAGTAAAAATTATAAGATCCAAATCCATTATTTTATTATAGAGAAAGTGGCATAGGGATGAGAAGAGGGAAGGATTATTGGTAAATTGTTGTTTCATAGGGAATTCAGCCAGTATAATATTTACTTGATTCAAGTGTTATGAGGCATATGACTAAGTTTGATGGTTCTAAATGTGTAAAAATTATTTTTATGAGGATATAATAAAGATCATGGATCATGTTTTTTTTTTTTTTACTTTAAAAAAAACTTGCAATATTATTTGAAAATATTACATTTTTCAGATAAAAATCATGGATCATGTTACCTATGAGGTATGAGGAAATGAAAATATTCAAATAAAAAAGACAAAGGGTTATATTAAATATTAAGAATTTATGATATGTATTTTATTTCAAGAATATTTTATATTTTGTATTGGATGGTAGAGACTGTGACATTTAAAATAAAGCTTTGTAAAATAAAATCGTGGTGAAAGAAATGGAGAGCTATGTGTTAGATTTTCATCATTTAATTCAATAGATCTAGGATTTTAACTGAACGAACAACATGTACATCATATCAAGCATAAGAGACAAGAGACAAGAGACACAAAACATTTCACCGGGGAAAACCAAGAAGCTGAAAAACCCCACAACTTCCTCAGAGATAGAATAAACATCAATACAAGATCACAATGATCAAACCCAAGAGATAGATAAATTCAACAGCATGCTCCTCCTCCACTTGTGCGCACTCCTCCTCTCTCTCACTAATGCGAAGTGAGTGAATAATAGAATGTGTAAAATGAGAGAGACACACTTTCTATTTATACACTAACTTGACTTTCCCTTTACTCAACTAGGTCGACCCCAACTTAACCACTTAACAAAATGTTATCTGGGTTGACCCCTCTAGGGTGGTCTAATAACCCGTTGACCCACATGACTCATACAAGGCCGGACCCGTCAAGGTGGTCTAATAACCCATCAAGTATAAGTTACAACACTTACAATATAACTTGTGACACTTGCAAGTACACATGACGACACTTCCAATCGAAGGAATAATACATCTCCGTTGGGGATACAATAAAGTACAAATACAATATACAAGTGAATATATTCCAAAGTTAAAAATACATCAACACTCCCTCTTAACTAGGAAGGTATTCTCTTGACACAAGTCATCAATACATATATGCACAAGTCTTCAATTCTGGAGCTGGATCATCGTCACTGGATCACAGAGCATCATCATCATTACTGTTGCTATACCCGTCATCTCGATCACTGATCTATCTATGAATTCTTCTCGTCATAGGAATTTCTACAGAGCCAACCCTTTTTCATGCTGGATGTAGGCCTAGCCTCCATGTAGGTCTTCATCATCTCTACGAGCAAGCCATCAAGTAGGTACACCTCAGGACTGACTCTACACTGCCTCTGCAAAACCTGAAATATCTCCCAGGATTGATTACACTGCCTCTGCAAAACCTGCAAGAGCATCTCAGGACTGATTATATGCCTCTGCAAAACCTGTGTACCCTATTGTCACATCATCGTTTTCAGATCACCTCATCGTCCACGGAGCACAATCCAAATGCACATCACACAACACTTACACTCACTGGCATGGGAAGACACACTTCAACCTTTCGTGAAAGGTTCAGCACTTATATCTACACCATGGGAAGACACACTTCAACCATGCGAGAATGACATCGCACTTATATCCATAGCCATGGGAAGACACACTTCAACCATGCTAGGAATGGCACAACACTTATATCACAGCCATGGGAAGACACACTTCAACCATGTTCGAATGGAACAGATCTTACATCAACGACCATGGGAAGACACACTTCAACCATGTCGGAATGGCCCCAGCCCTTATATCTGCACCATGGGAGGACACACCTACCACCATGTGAGAATGGCTCATGTGCATCTGTGTCTCCGGACTCATCACTTCCCCTTGGAAGGAATATCGATCTGAAGTACACCAAGCCTCTCTCTAAAGTACTCAAACTTCACTCTGGCCAGTGGATTGGTCAACACATCGGCTATCTGCTCGTCCGTCGCAACATACAGAAGCTTCACTGCTCCTCTCTATACCATATCCCTGATATAGTGATATTTGATCTCAATGTGCTTCAACCTGTCATGGAACACTAGGTTCTCATACAGCTTCACACAACTCTGGTTGTCACAGAAGATATAGGTAGCATCCAACCGGAGATCAAATAACTCAGACAGTAGCTTCCTAAGCCATATTGCCTCACAACTAGCCAAACACGCTGCAACATACTCTGCTTCAGTTGTACTCAGTTCCACACATGACTGCTTCTTGCTAAACCAAGAGATCATACCGGATCCCATACTAAAGTAGCACCCTGAAGTGCTCTTCCGATCAGTGGCACTTCTTGCCCAATCTGAATCAACATAACCCTCTAGGTTAAACTTTTGATTTGAATAATACTTGAGCCCATAATCAACCGTACCCTTCAGGCACCTCAGAATATGCTTTACAACAACCATGTGAACAATTCTTGGATCCATCAGGAACTGGCTCAATGTGTTCATAGCAAAGCAAATATCTGGTCTCGTGTTCGTTAGGTACATCAAGGACCCTATCATCTGACGATACACTGTGACATCAACAGGCTCAGATGAAGCATCACACAGAAGCTTCAGGTTCGATGCCATAGGTGTGGCCATGGCCTTGCATTCCATCATCCCGAACCTCTTCAGGATCTCTACTGCATACTTCCCTTGTCCAAGGAAGATCCCATGTGCACTCTTCCACACCTCCATGCCTAGAAAGTAGTGCATCATACCCAAGTCCTTCATCTCGAACTCGACAGCAAGCTTCCTCTTCGTGTCAGCAATCAATCCATCCTCACCTGTCACAAACAGGTCATCTACATACAATAGTAGTATCACTGGATTGCCTTCCTAAACCTTGTAGTAAAGGTTGGAATCCGCTTTACTCTTGGTAAAGCCCAAACTGGATAGAAAGCTATATATCCTACCATACCAAGTCCTAGGAGCTTGCTTCAAGCCATATAAGGCTTTCTTCAACTTGCACACATATGACTCCCTGCCATGTGTCGCAAAACTGAGTGGCTACTCCTCATACACTTCCTCTTCGACTACACCATTCAAGAAAGCTGTCTTGACATCCATCTGGTGTATCTTCCACTTCATCACTGTAGCTAGGGAAAGTACTGATCTGATGGAAGTGTATCTGGCTACAGGTGCAAAAGTCTCTTCATAATCTATTCCCTCTTTCCGGGAGAAGCCACGAGCTACAAACCTTGCCTTGTATTTCTCTATGCTACCATTTGCAGCATGCTTGATCTTATAGATCCACTTGGAAGTCACAATAGACTTCCCTTCTGGTCTTGGGACCACATCCCAAACATCATTCTTCATGATCGACTGGTATTCCTCGATCATGGCATTCTTCCATTACTGTATCCTGAATCCTGGGAACTTTAGATTCTTCAATATCTTCAATAGATAGTTTTCTTTGATCTTCGTTGTTGGAACAAATGTTGTAGTCCTTCTTTTGTAGGTGATTGTACACGATCTTTCCTACAAGTCAAATTCAATTGCATGATTAGAAACTTCTCATAGTTTACAGAACAAAGTCTTATACATAAAGGCATATGTCATACAGTCATGCAATTATCTTTAGCTAATGCTTCAATACAACATTTATCCATATCCCGTAACTTTCTAGATGCCTTCCATCTCTACCAGAACATTTGTTAAGAGTGTGCACAACTCCCAACATGTTAGCAAAGAGGTTTCATTCTAGATAAGTAGAAATGGAATGTTGTACAGTACCATAGGCCACTTACCCATTGCTTGCATATTAGTAGTATCTTGTTCATTAATGCAACTTTTCTAATATGCATAATACATATCCTAAGTCTAGGAACATAAGTATGTACATGACTGGACAACATCATTTAAGTAATCATATATACAAGAAATGACAATTCAAATACTTATCTTTCTTTAGTTGTAGGGTGGATTCCCTCTCAATCTTTGCTTCCTTGCAAGAACTACTGGAGTGTGCTCCCTCTTGATCTTTGCTTCCTGGATTACCTGTCCTTGAACTTATATTCATCCTAGACCACTATGCATGCTTAAGTGTGCACTAGTGTCATCCTCAAGATCTCATACATGATCATACATCCATTAGTATAATCTCAATACTATCAAAACATTATGATCCTAAATAAGCTTAACATGTATGGTCATGATAATTTCATACATAGGTAATAATCGTTAGTATTTTCAGGAAAAAATTCTTTTACTCATGCATAATCTTATTTGACCATAGGACTCTTCCAGTTAGTAATATCATCAATCAAAGTAAGAAACATAATATGCATAAACCTTTGATTACTTAAAATTCTAATTTCAAGAATAATCATTCATACAAAAGTATAAGATCCCAACACAAGGTAGGATTCTAACTTGATATAGAAAAAACATACCTGGTTATCATGTTTGCTAGATATGTCTAACATACCCAAACAATGTCTTCTTGTTCTCTTCAATGACTTGTGCTTAGTAACCTGCATATCTCATAGGTTAAGCATTGTAGATCCAAATTATACATACCTCATAAGTAGAGCTTCTATGTGATCCATGAGTTTTTGTCTTCATGTCACCATGGTCATATTTTCTTGATCTAGAACTTTTCTTGATTTACCTTTCATGTTAGTGGACAACATCATCCTCATAACACCACAGTGCATTAGTACAATCATAAGTGTCATAACCTTAATCAATGAATGTCTTCTATCATTCACATGCATTCATACTAGGGTGATGAGACAAGTCTAATATTAATCAAGATTGTACTAACCTCAATAATGTGAAGAAAAACATATCATAAACTTAATCATGAACAAATTTCAAAACATACATGTATCTCTTCAAGTCATACCTGTTGGGATTGCTTGTAGCCTTCTCATGTAAAGCCTCAGCCTCATCTCCCTTTGGAACTGGAACTTCTTCACTTATGCAGGTGTCCAATTCATTCTTTACTAGGATTAACTCAATCCACTTTGATTTGCTGAAACTGGATCTGGAGCTAGATTAGGGTTTCTCAAAGAAACCCTAAAAGTTCAAACTTTGAATTTCAAACTTTTGAATGGAAGAAAATATGTGGCTTGCTGATCTAATCAAGCTGCTATACTTCAATTTTGAAAACTGCAAAATTTGACTCCTCAAAATTGCCTTTGAAACTTCCGGATTCATTAGATAGGACCCCGAACTAGGGTTTGATAAAGCCCACCCTTCTGCCAACCAAAAGGTTCGATCCAAATCTCTAAACTTTGACTTTTCTGAGGAGCTTCCAGCCGTGGTCACAGACTTCAAAAATTCCAATTTTTGCAGAAGCCCTAATTTTCCATCTTTCTGATCAACATCCCAAACTAGGGTTTGATCAAGCTCGACCTTCTGCCCAACCAAAAAATTCAATCTTGGTCTCTAAATTTTGATTTTGATGAGGAGAATTCATCCGTGGTCTTCAATTCCAAAAATTCCAACTTTTTCCGAAGCCCTAAATTCCCGCAGCAGTGATAAGCCAAGAATGAAGGTGCTGAGAATCCAAATATGTTTTGACAGAAATATGCACCTGATTGTTTCTAGTGCATCTCTGAAATTACGAATCCACAAGGTCTGAAACTTCGGCCTGTGGTAGCCTGACCTGTCATCTTTCCAACCCCACAGGTCTAACCTCAATTGGATTCTCTGAGAGAGAGTTATGCCAATTGTCGCAACATGACCTGTTTATGGGATAAACGAGGAGAGAAAACTTGTACGGAGTGCCACATGTCACTGGTTCAATTTCGGCCTTTGAAAAACTTACCTGAGAAACTACAGTCCGTGATCTTACTGTCACTTTTTATGAAATTTCATTTGGACCTTCCTATCTCAAGTTGTGACCTTTTTTCCTAGGTCACCTATTTATGACTGAGATATGGAAGAGGCGGAAACCCTAGATTGTACTGATCATAAAACACAAAGTACAACGAATCAGATGTTGTGCTTTCGACACAAGATACATGGGGATGTTATCTACCAGCATAGATCCATCTTAAATCTGTATCTATCAAGCACCGAGAGGGATCTAATTTCTTGAGGTGTATTTCTTTTTAAAAATTTAAACTCAAGAAATTTGATCTCTCTTGATTGATAGATCCGAGTTTAAGTTTAAAATTTTTATTTTATAAATGAACATCTATTTTTTAATTACTTTTCATAATATTTTATTTTATGAATAAACATGGATTTTTTTTAAATACTTTCCATAATTTAGTTTTTTATTTTATCAGCTGACATGAATTTTTTTTAATTATTTTTTTAGTAACAAACGTTACATGACACACTCAGACATGTTACAACATCTCCCCCATGCTGGGTTCTAGAGTACCTCATTTCACTCGGTGCAATGACTTGTAGATGTTTCAGATCCTGAACCTTCGCCAAAATGGAGTTATAGCGAAAGTTCTACGATGACTGGTTTTTGCTATATCAAGCCCTAGCTTCCAATTTGTCGCAAGTGCAACAAGTCTCATAAATGCCATATCATGCCTTCCTTCAGGATAGCTCTGATACCATGTTAGATTTTCATCATTTAATTCAATAGATCTAGGATCTTAACTGAACGAACAACATGTACAGCATATCAAGCATAAGAGACAAGAGACGAGAGACACAAAATATTTCACCGGGGAAAACCAAGAAGGTGAAAAACCCTGCAACTTCCTTAGAGATAGAATAAACATCAATACAAGATCACAATGATCAAACCCAAGAGATAGATAACTTTAGCAGCATGCTCCTCCCCCACTTGTGCGCACTTCTCCTCTCTCTCACTAATGTGAAGTGAGTGAATAATAGAATGTGTAAAATGAGAGAGACACACTCTCTATTTATACACTAACTTGACTTTCCCTTTACTCAACTAGGTCAGCCCCAACTTAACCACTTAACATAATGCTGACTGGGCCGACCCCTCCAGGGCGGTCTAATAACCCTTTGAACCACATGACTCATACAAGGCCGACCCCATCAAGGTGGTATAATAACCCATCAAGTATAAGTTACAACACTTACAATATAACTTGCGATACTTGCAAGTACACATGACAACACTTCCAATCGGAGGAATAATACATCTCCATTGAGGATATAATAAAGTACAAATACAATATACAAGTGAATATCTTCCGAAGTTACAAATACATCAACACTATGGACAATGGTGTATCAATTAATTTTGAATTGATGATTGAAGTGGATAAAAAATATAGTGAAACATTATATGCCATGAGAGAAAGGAAATGTTTTATACCTTCATATTTTATGCGGGAAACAAATGGTTTTATCACTATCATATATGTTAAATTAAATAGTTTAGTATGTGAGGGGTGCATTGCAAAAAAGTAGAACATTGAGAAATTTGAGATAGGAAACTCTTGGTTCTAGTTGCATGGCTATTAGATATAGTGTATATCGATCTTTGTGGACTAATGCTGATGCAAGATTTGGGACGTAGATGAGACTTTAAAAAATTTAATGGTGAATTTTCCAAAGAGAATGGATGCATCCCTTAAATAGTTCATAGTAACTTTTATTATCTAAATATTTTATGAAGGAAATAAAATTTCAATGCAGTGGAACTCACACTATGTGCGTGTACACACACACACCCTCCAATTATTCCTAAATTGTACTATCACCTTGCAAATTTAATTGCTACAGGGAATACTATTGTAGATTACAAGGTAAATTATAACTAAATTCTCTTAGCATTAGTTGTTTAAAAATCTACTAATATCCATGTCAAGAATACCTTATAGTTGTATTGAACAAACCATTAAGCAATGCATACAACCATGAAATTTACAAAAATGAAATAGAATCAAATAATAAACCCGCTAGGGACTAAAAAATACATTTACTTGCTTTCTTCATCTGTAGAGAGTTGTTGTCAGTGGGTATTGATCAAGTGTTGATTCTATATGAATATGGTTCAAAGAAAATTTTTCCATAAGTGGAGTGAGTGCCAAGTAAATATTTATGTATTAAACAAAATCAAGAACCAAGATGTGCACTATAAAAGTATCCTAGTTCAAGTAACCACAAACTGTTGAGAATAGATAGTCGAATTATGGATCATGAAACTTGTCAATAGTTCAAATGGGGGTACTCATGATCACATGCCAAACCCTTACCATCCCTTGGCACTACCACCCAACTGCCACTCCTCAGACCGGTTCTCATTCCAAACCATTGCCCTCCCCTAACACTACCACCCACCTACTGCTTTTGAGACAACTTCTCATTCCAAACCCTCCCTCTTCGTTTACACTGCTTCCCACCTATCTCTCCTCAAATTGATTCTAGCACAAGGGTAACAAAAAAACTTCTCATTCCAAGTCCTCACCCTCTGCCAACACTACAACCCACTTGCCTCTCCTCAAACCACTTCTAGCACAGGGGTAATAAAAAATTTTCTCATTCCAATCCATCACCCTCTACTAGCACTACAACCTACCTACCTCTCCTAAAATCACTCCTAGCATAGGGGAAATAAAAAATTGCTCATTCAAAACCCTCACCCTCCATTTCCACTACCGCTAACTTGTCTTTGCTTAGACCATGAGATCAAAACTAATAAAAGAAACTACACCTTTTTCTCGATGAATTGCCTCTCCTCCTCTTATCTTTGATGCTGGCTATTGAAATGGAAGGGATGCAAGTGGGTTTGGACTTAGATATCCAATTAATTGGCAGCTTCAATTGGCTACTTGAATGACCCAAATATGTTGGCCTTGTCTACCTAGCGCAATCCTGACCGTTTGTAGGATAGCCCCTTTGTTACCGCCCGATCACTTCATGTTATGTGAATGGTTGAGATATAAAGCTAAAATATGCTCGATGGATTTGAGCCATTTGTGGGAGATCCCTATTTTACTATTGCTCGATCACTCCATGTTGTGCAAATGACTAAGATATAAAGCTAAAAGATGCTTGATGGATCTAACCCATTCGGGGGAGACCACCCTTTTTTATTGCCCGATCACTTCATGTTGCACGAATAATCGAGATCTAAAGCTGAAAGTTGCTCGATTGATCCGATCCATTCATCAGAGACGCTCCTTTGTTACCACTTGACCACTTCATGTTGTGTGAATGGTTGAGATCTAAAGTTGAAAGACTCTTGATGAATTTGAGACATTCATGAGAGACCCCCCTTTGTTACCTCTTGATCACTTTATGTTGTGCAAATGATTGAGATCTAAAGCTAAAAGATGCTTGGTGGATCTGATCCATTTGCACATAGGATACCCCCTTTTTAATTTTCTGATCACTTCATGTTGCATGAACAATTGAGATCTAAAGCTAAAATATGCTTGATGGATTTGATCCATTTGTGAGAGACCCCCCTTTGTTACTGCTAGATCACTTGATGTTATGCATTTGGACAAGATATAAAGCTGAAAGATGCTCAATGAATTTGAGACATTCACATTAGACCCCCCTTTGTTAAACCTTGACTTAATTATGATGCATGTATGACCTAGATCCAATGGTTAGAGTTGTTTAGTGTGTTTTGGACCATTGGTGGGAACATTTTTCATGTTAACTCCCAATTGGGCATACTCGTGTGGAAGGTTCATATCAATTTAACCTCATACTGTGATGTGATGTAAACACTTAGTGTTCTACAATTTGGTATTGAAATAGTGCCACACCGCTATCATTTGGTAGGGCTAGGATTATGAATCATCTAGGGAGCGTGATAGTAATTATTTAGGTGATTAGTATGTTTATTGGGACAACAGGCTATAACCCTCATACATATGCCACCCTTTCCAAAAGAGAAGGTGTAAATGGATTAAAAGGAACATCCTCCTACCTTTGTAGTTTCTAGATACATGTCATTTAGAAAGGTGGAAAAAATGAAGCAAGACTAAACATAAAATTGAAAAAAACCGCAAGTCTAATAAGTAACACAATAACTCACAAAATATATTTGGCAAGCTAAAGTATTCACCAAGTGCAAGACCTCAGAAACCAAAGAATTGATAGATTCATGAATTTTCTAAAGAATAGTTCATTATCATGTGTCAAAGAAGCAATGTCCCTTCAAAGAATTGGCTCCACAGGGTTAAAGATGATACCTGAAAATGGAAGTCACTTTCCCTAAGATTCTATACAAACTTTAATGGAAGACTATACATTATGCATTTATTAGTCTTTTATCTACATAAATAGATCATAGAATACAATTATGCTAAATGCTTAAGCATGTTTCAAATCTCCCAAACCCAACCAATGCACAACAATGGAAAGACCCTCTATCATACATGCTCCAAAAACATGGAAAAGACTTGGAGACTTGGAGAGTCCATATCCTATGAAAAATGCTAAATATTTTTCGTTAGAACATGAATATTTTATTCAATATCACTAACCAAATAGTTAAAGGTTTTCATTGCAAAAGATCAACAAATTAGAATGTTTTAGATATCTTATAGTTTGATCGTTTGTAAAATATGTTACATATAACATGTTTGCTTGATAAAATATGGCTAAAAATTACCCATGTTAATTTAATTGGATACTTTATATGATCCAGATTTATGTGAGAATGAAATGAAAGAGTATATATAGTACCACATACACATATGTATTGCAAGGAACACAATGATACAACAAACTCAAATTCTATTAATTGAATGAAACATAATAGATTGTAAAATAAAAGCAATTAGAATGTTGGTAGCTTTATCTCTGAGAAGAGGTGGTGGCTACACTCATTCATTGCAAGATGATTACAAAAGGAGGCAAAGGCCTTTTTTTATCATAAGCACGATGGAAAAACCCCTAAACATCCAAAAACCTAACCTTAAGAGATGAACCATAAAAAAGGTTTGCGGGCCCCGAGGTGGTTAGTTGAGGTGTCAACTTCTCAAGGGCATGACTTTTGCATACGATCTCCATTTAGGGTGCTTAGTAGCCCGTTGGAAAGGTATATTTGAGAAGTACAAATTTTGTCTGTCTAGTCTACCTTAGGCTATGTCTGGACTACAACGTCACCAAAAACGTCGTTTAGGGCCTCAAAATGGCCTCATAAGTTTTGAACACAAAAATATGTAAAAGCTGTCAAATTGGAAAATTTGTCTTGAGCTCATGGAATGGGTGGGTGGCCACTGATACCCATCTGGATCTGTTCTCTGACTCAAAAAACTGCCAAACTAGAAAGACTATTTTGAGCTAGTGGAATAGGTGGGTGGCCACTGATACCCATTTGGATCAATCCCCCCCCTTAAGAAGCAATGGTCTCCATTACGTCAAGTCCCTTATCATATGACAAACCGTGTGTTGATTTGAGCTCCGAGGCATTTGATAAGGTGAGAATGCTGCCTTTATTTGATAGCCTTAGAGGGTTGTAATTGCTGTTGGTGGATGTGCTAGACCCATTCAACAATTTTGGTTTCCTTATTATCCTTGGTCTCAATCGGTGTGGATGATTTATTTCTGGAGGAGCACCTTGAATGTGTGGCATTGCACCATAGAGGTACCTGGATAGGAGAGGCAACAATGCCTTTGCAATATTCTTGTTTCTACTGAGTAGAGGGACCTTGTGCATAAGCTGTGGAGGTCTCTATGATATGATGTTCACCTTTAGAGGAAAGTGTGAAGAGGGAAAATTTCCTAGTATGGGAGATTATCTTCCTGCACTTCTTGGTTGAGGTCAAAGAGATTGCGGTAGGTGCAATTGTCTCTGGTATATGATAGAGTTATCCTCCCAAAGTGATAATGACATTATGAGGCCATGACTCATATACAACATGATGCTTCCACATATATGGGTGCCCTAAAAGAACATCATAGACTTAAAGTGGGGTCACATCACATAGTACCTCATCTTTGAAAGGCTTGATGCCGTATGGTAGACAAAACTGATGACCGACAAAGATATCTTGTCGTTGGCTTAGCCAATTGATGGTGTATGGATGCATGTGTGGTGTTGTCGACAACTCCAATCTCTTGATGACTTATATTGAGATCAGGTTCTTTTAGCTTCCACCGTCGACAAAAAATGTAAGGGGATTTCCTTCACCCACATTTGTGAGTGGAAGAGGTGCTCATTTTCCTCTGACCCTTCTAGTTCCTCTAAACGAATTTGTGTGGTATCAACGTGACACTAGGTTCTGCATCAATGGTTTTCTTCCCCGTGTCTATGATTGTGACATTGGGTTCTGAATCAAGGTCGAAACTAAGATTTTATTTTGAAGCTTTGATCTTGATGACCAATGACTACTTTAAGTGACATTCATCAGTGTTGTGCCAAGGGATTTTGTGGAAGTTGCACCACTTTCTAGTGTCCTTCTTAACCTTCCCATTACCCTTCTTCGATGGGTTTCCTTGAGGTTGGTTATCCTTATGTTGTCCTTTGTTTTATGACTCTAGACTACCTTTTTCCATGCTTCTGCTGTGGCGAATTTGGAAGCCCAAAATCCCGCTTAT
Source organism: Larix kaempferi (assembly GCA_027924585.1). Taxonomy (NCBI): domain Eukaryota; kingdom Viridiplantae; phylum Streptophyta; class Pinopsida; order Pinales; family Pinaceae; genus Larix; species Larix kaempferi. The sequence goes on from BSBM01000019.1 coordinate 10,154,673, forward strand.
TCTTTTGCTAAAATTTATGCTCTATTTTGAAAGCATACCGATAAACGAATCCCAGTGAAGAGATTTACAAGAATTCCACCTCTGTTCACTCTGATATTTCTGAACTACATGCACTAATGTAGGCCACTCTGATATTTCTGAACTACATGCCGTTCAAGTCTCTGATACCGAGCTTTGTGCGTAAGGTATGCAATTTGTTGGTGTACTCCGACACCGCCTGGTCCCTCTCTTGACGCAGAATGCTCCATTTTGTGTATTGGTCATCATAGTTTCCCATAGGGTAATATTGTTCCTTAATGACATCTATAAAAGAATCCCAAGCAGGATCAATCTCAAACATTTTAGACTCCTATGTTAGGTTTTCTCACAATAAGTTTCCCACCAATTTTTGACATGGGGGACGACCTTAAGGAGCGCAAAGGTGATATTTTCCACGTCGAAAAAATTGTTGACAAAGAAATACCCTTCTAGCAGAATCAACCATTTATCTAGGGCATCAACATCAATCTGGCCTTCAAATAAAGGAATATCAAAGTTAACTTGTACCTTGAAGAGTGTGGTTCCTCCGGAGTGACTGCTTGATGATCCCTCCATTGCTGTTGGCATCCGTCGAAGGATTTGGGTGAAATTATCCATCATCTTGTTCCTTTTTCATGAGAGGGATTCCTCGACCAACAACTTGATAGGATCTTTTGCTCCATCTCCTCTCTTTTCCTCGGCCATGGGAGGCGGTTTGGGCCGATGAGAGTGGTTTTCCCCAAGCTCGACTAGTTCAAGACCCAACTATCAATATCTGGGTCTCGTTGGGAACATGCACTAAGAGATAATAGAGAGTAGATTGGTCTGATACCACTAATCCAGATTTATGTGAGAATGGAATGAAAGAGTATATATAGCACCACATACACATATATAATACAAGGAACACAATGATACAACACACTCAAATTCTATTAATTGAATGAAACAGAACATACTGTAAAATAAAAGCAGCTAGAATGGTGGTAGCTTTATCTCCGAGAAGAGATGTGGCGGATATGATCATTCGCCGCAAGCTGATTACAAAAGGAGGCCGAAGGCCTTTTTTCATAAGCATGAGGGAAAAAACCCTAAACATCCAAAAACCTAACCCTAGGAGATGAATCATAAAAAGGTTTGTGGGCCTCGAGGTGGTTATTTGAGCTGTTAACTTCTAAAGGGCATAATTTTTGCATATGATCTCTGTTTAGGGTGCTCGATAGCTCATTAGTATGTCTATCCAAGAAGTACACATTTCTCCCAGCCAGATTGTCTTTGACTATGTCTGGACTATGGCATCATAAAAAAACATCGTTTAGGGCCTCAAAACGACCCAAAATTTTTTGGACACGGAAATTCTTAAAAACTGCCAAACTGGAAAAATTGTCTTGAGCTCATGGAATACGTGGGTAGCCACCGATATCCATTTGGAGCAGTCCTCCGACCCAAAAAACTTCCATACTGAAAAAACTGTTTTGAGCTAGTCGAATACGTGGGTGGCCACCATTACCCATCAAGATCATTATAAGATCCAAATCCTCTTATAGCTATTATGGAAAATTTCTATTGGATACCTCAAGCATAAGACTATAGTAGAAGGGACCAAATACTAAATGCTTCTACTCTTGACTCTATCTAATAGTGCTAGGGTGCTTCAATTTCAAATTACAACTTTACAGTATAGAAACACTATTCTTTTATTTTGAAATGGTAAATATTTAGAATCTCCTACATGAGCCACAAATGTATTACATACATTGCTTTAAAATATTAACGTGACAAATGTCACAAACCTCTAAATGTCCATGATGATTAGTTGGGAGTGAGATTCCTTTGGATAAAAGTCCATTTAGTTTATGTTTATTTTGTTAAAGAATGTGTGTATAAATCTATTTTAACCGTACGATTGTAGATCTGCACTATTGTATAAATTCCGTTCAGTTCTTTTTGATTGTTAGACTTAAGATTTGTGTGTCTGATAAGTTAAACGGGTTAGTTTCATTTGTTAATAAATTTCGAATGAATTAGATTTTTATTTGCTACCACAAATTGAATTTGATCATAGTTTTGTAAGGTAGATTGTGTTATGTTGGCTTGATCAATTACAATAGATTTTAATTCTTATCAATAAATAGTCTTTGATCGAAATTTGTGTTAGCCTAGTTTGTTTCAAGTTTTACTTTGTTTTGATCTTTCAAAAGGAAATAAAAAGAGTTTTGAACTTACACTTTTCTCTTAAACTCGTGATGAGTTTTAATTATATCATAGGCTTATAACCCTCATCAATTTTGCCTTTTAGAGATTGCATATAATGTTTGAATGGTTAAGATAGATAGGCATGGTTTGATTAAATTTTCAGTGATCTTAAGGAGTATAAAGTTTGATTTAAATCTTGTAGTTTGAAATCTTATTTTGTTTTCACATCTATCATTAATTTGTTAATTGAAATTTTGTTTATATTAGTTTGAATGGTGTGTTTGTTATAGTTATTGATTTTTTACAACTAAAATATTTTTCATAGCTTTTGCATATAGGAATATTTCTAGTTTGTTTATTGTTTGATGTGATTTGTTTATGAAATAATAGATCATAGGTCTCGTTAAAAAGTGTGTTTTATATTATATAGATTTAGCTAGGAGTTTCATAGCATAGTTTTGTTTTTCTTGTATTATTTATCGTACTAGTTTTTATAGTAAATTCTTAAGTCAATAGTTGTTATCTTTCCTGTTAACTTTATTTCATTATTTGAATCTATAAAATTTAGGCTATGATTATGCACTTACTGTGTTTGTGCCTCTAAGTCTACGAACTCTTGGGTTGACAATTAAATGTCAGATTTTTAATAAACATATTTTAGGCATGACAATTTTGGTGCCGTTGCCGGGGAGGTGCTAAGGGGATTACAATTTTAGATAGGATTTTTCGATGAAGAAGAGGACGAATAATAATACAAGAGTTAAGAACTCATGCTACCATCTTTGATGAGAAGAAGGTAAATACTCTTACTCTATCACCATCTATGAAGACACTCCAAATCTTTGTCTCATGTTTTTATAAATAGGTAAGATGTGTTTTATTTTTGAAATTTTAGACATTAGAATAATTGTTCACTTTTTAGTTATGTATTTTCCTTATGAGTAGATTTAGGGATGATAAAAGTAATACTGGTAAATTAAGCATTACAATTCCTGATAAAAACAATTTGTACAACAAATAATCAAGTAGCTCTAGGAACCCCATTACTAACTTGGTCGAGAGACATATCATAAATAAAACTCAGACTAGAACAGGATAAAAAAACTAATCTTTCACACTTAGTAAATTCTCAGTCTGAGACCAATTGCAATCAGGGACAAGAAGAGGAAACTTTGTAGGCTATAGAAAGTCAACTTGTGATTCTTGAGAATATTTTTAAACTTTTAGAGGATGCAAGGGAAATAGTGGTGTCACAAATTGCAACTGAAACTATTAAGGTAGAAGTAAGAGGGCATATCCATCATACTAACTCAAGCCTAATTGTAGAACCTTCTTCCTCATCCTACTTAGGCACTTTTCCAGACTTTACATTCACCATGGGATACAAAGAAAGAGGTTCAAATATGGGAAGAAATGATGCAGAAAATAACACAAGAAATAATACTGATAACAAAGTTATTTCTGGGTTTCCCATCTTAGATATAAATAAGAACATCAACATGAAGAATATACCCCCTTCAGTCCTGCCTCATTTCCATGGGTTAGTGATTGAAGATCCGGATGCATTCCTATTTGATGTTGACATTCTGTGTTGAAGCTATAACTATGTAAGTGATGCCCAAAAATTGAAATTATTTCTAGCAACACTCAAAGACTTAGCTCTTAGGTGGTTCATGGGACTAGGTGAAAGCTCCATTATTTCTTGGGAAGGGATGAAAACGACATTTTTGAAAAAATATCAAGAGTACTGTAGCACTAGGGATATGAAAACCGATATCTTTAAAATGCAACAACAAGAAGACGAAAGTCTTGAAGACTATGTGGAAAGATTTCTATATAATCTTCAGAAGTCCAAACATGGCACCCTTAATGAAGACTCGATTAGAACTATTTTTCTTAAAGGAGTGCTTGAATAATACATTGATGTGCTTAATATTATGGGATTAGGAGACGTTATCAAATTCCTTTTGCTACTATCTGTGAATTATGCAAGAAATATTCAAGGAGCAGGGCTAAGGCAGGTAAAAGTGTAAGAGATGCTTTTTCAAAAGGTAAATCTACTACAAGAGTAACTCTAGAATTGAAATTGCTAATTTGTTAGAAAATTTCAAAACTGACATCTTGAGTACTCTTAGAAATCAATTAGACTCTTTTAAAGCTAAGAAGAGACAAGAATATGAATATGAAACTTTAGCCAATTTATGTTCTAAATGTAAGAAAAAACACCCATTGAAGGATTGTCCATTAAATAACATTAATGTTTGTGCTGTTTGTATAGAAAATCATGCTTCGTAAAATTGCCCCTCATTACTAGATTTACAAGATATTTATAAGGGGGGAGGCGAAGCAATATAATTTGCTTGTTCTGTTGCACCAAAGAGTCAATGGAAACCTATGCCTCCAGGTATGATCTCTGATCCATATCCACAATTTAATTCATTTTATCCTAGTAATTCTCAATGGGGTGTTCCTAACCAATGGAAAAATTATCCTCCACAACAATTTCAACCACAACCTTGGAAACAAGGTTGGAGATGACATCCCTATGGGGGTGCTCCACCATAATCAACTCCTATGCATACATACCCCACCCATACCCCATATCCTCCAAATATATCACAATTGTTTCTTGGTTTTAATCCGCCTCTTCTGCCATCTAATTAAAATCCCAATCAACCACCATAGCTACATCTACCTCCTAATCAAATTCCTCCTCCACCTCGTCCAACCTCACTTCCATCTCGGCCCATACCTAACCATAATAATAGGACCCATCCTTCTTTATAGACTGAGTTTCAAAATTTCCCGACTTATATGGTCACTCCTATAAACAACATTCGACTTAGGTATGGAAAAGTCCTTAACAAAACTAATTCTCCTGCCATCATAGAAGAAGACTCAAATGAGGAGGAAACTCCTTCTAAACCATTTAATGATGATTCTCTTAAGGAGAATAACACACGAGCATTACCATCGTTACAACTTGAACCATTTCAGGTTTCCAAGTCTCCTCCTTATCCGAAAAGGCTTTCTATAGAGAAATCTACAGTTATTACAAATTCGATCTAGAGTCAGAATCACGTAATGTTTGTGTAAGAATTCACTTGTTGCAAGAAATAAAAGATGTACCTTTATATGCAAACACTATTAGGGAATTATGTATCAAAAATTCTGGCAGAAAATGAAAAGACCCTCCCACTATCCACTTGGTAGGTTAGTTATCTGAACTCATGTCTGAGAAACCGGTAAAGTATATTGATCCATGAAACCCTGTTGTTACTATCTCTATTAATGGTATTCCTGTACCTAATACATTAATTGACCTAGGTGCTTCCATCAACATATGATGACTGTTCCAACTATGGAGCTTTGCAACTAGATTACCTTAGACCAACCCCAACAATTTTAGAGTTAGCAGATAGATCTAAAATCATACCAGTAGGGGTATTATATGATGTCACTGTAACCTTAACTTCATCGGAATATCTTGTTGATTTTATGGTTATTCAACCAAAAACCACGATGCATGGCCATCCGGTGGTATTGGGTTGTCCTTGGATTTCCACAACTGATGCTTTCATCATTTGCAATTATGGGGAAATGACTATATCTAATGGTATATCCATGAAAAAGCTTTTCCTTTATCCACCAACACAACTTGTTTCACTTATCATCGAACAAACCTTGTCGTTAGAAGATCCTTATAGGGATCAAGAGATTTTGCAACCACTTCTAACCATTGAACAATCTCGAGTATTTCAAGAGTGTACTAAAGAAAATGTGTTAAATCAGTTTCTTTCCACCTTTGATTGTATTAACTATCCTGACACATTATCTAAATATGAACATGTCTTTAGTAGGGAATTCTAGGAGAATTGTAACCCAACTGCCTCTTCATCATTAGTTTTGTCTATTGATGAAATCTCAAGTTCCTATACTAGTCCCGTGGAAGTTGGTCTAGGTAAATTTCTACATATAAATGCTAACCTGGATCCAACTCAACGGGACCAGTTGGTACAAGTATTGAAGGATCAATCCAGTGCTTTTGCTTGGGATTATAAAGATATGTGTGGTATTCATCCTAATACATGTATTTACCATATATATAGGAGAATGATAGGCTGAATAGATAGCCACAATGTAGAATGAACCCAACTCTGAAGGACATTGTCAACGAAGAGATACAAAAATTACTTACTGCAAATTTTATTTATCCAATATTGGATAGCAAGTGGGTCTCTCCCCTTGTTATTGTACCAAAGAAAAATGGGAAATGAAGAATTTGTGTGGATTTTCGGGAGTTAAACAAAGCAACCCTGAAGGATTATTTTCCCTTATCATTCATAGATAAAGTACTGGATACTTTGGCTGGTAAGAAATACTTTTCCTTTTTATATGGATTTAGTGGCTATAACCAAATTCTGATTGCACATGAGGATCAAGACAAAACTACTTTTACATGTCCATGGGGAACATACTATGAAATTCCATAGGGTTAGATCATTGAGCTAGAACAAACCTCACAATTTCACATTGTTATTACTGAGAAGAATTAGACATAAACATGGATCAATTCACTCATAAAACTGAAACACGGATGAAAAAATACCGTTGATACATTAACCATCTATAAGTTGGAAATCAAGAAGTGTTACAATAGAATGAATTCGATACACCCAGGAGGATTCGAATTCACCTTAAGTATAGGCTTAGTTTGCATTGGAACCATCTCCCGATAAGGTTCAGTGGCCATCGATGATGGATAATCATTTAACTGAGGTAGAACTGAGCATAACTGAATCATGTGGGCACCAAACTAGGGGAGGATACTCCAAGGGGGCGAAACACTGACTTGTAGTGGTCAAAATAGGTGCTCCTACACTTAGTAGTAGTGAAACTAGGTGTAACAGTCAGTTAACTAGGTAATCACGGGGACATGGTGCCCTAAATCATGGAACTGACTATGCTAACTCCTAAAATCATGCATGCGGGTGAATTTGGACTTCAGTGATGTAACCAAGGCGCTTTGAGTGGATAGGAGGGATAATGATGGCCAAAAACAAACTCCGAGAGGCCCAAAGTAAGGACTAGGTGCTAGGAGACTTAACTGCTAATGCATGGAATGCGTGGATGCATACAAAATGCATACAAAGCATGCAAGACCAAAATGAGATGGTGAGAATATTCCAACACCCCCCCTTAAGCCCGACTATGAGAAAAAATAAATGAAAATTAGGGCCCTGGTTACGGAGACCAAAGGTCACCCCATACAACAATCTAAAAAAAAGTGAGGAAAGAAGGAAAACCCAATGGGAAACCCCCCCCTCAAGATAGACTAAAACACACCAAAAATTGCTGTTCAAGACTCAAGTAGGTGTGATGCTTGATTCAATGCATGGAGGTCTCTTCCTCTTGGGAAGAAGTGGATCATGCTTCAAAAACATGTGCTTGTATTCTCCTTCAGTGGATGCAAGCGAATCTAGATGCTTTTTGAACTTGCTCTTCAGACCAAACATGGTGAGAACAAATCCAAAAATATGAAGATCATCCTGGAACCTGTAATTCGAACCAACTGAGGTAGGATCAGCTCCAATCAGATCTAATTGATCTTGAAACTTGAAATTTTGATCAGTGGAAGTTAAATCAGCTCCAAGAATTGATAGATGGTTTCTTGTGATCTCCTTTGAATCAGCAGGGGTGAGATCAAAACCAAAATCACCAAAATGTGCCTGAGACTTGAACCCAAGCGAATGGTAGTGTCCTCCATCTTCAGTGAAACTCTGAGAGCATGTGCCAATGATCAAATAGAATTTCATAGGAAGCATGTGGTTAAGGAGGGCGGATGCATCACCTCCAATCTTTGATTTAACCTCCAAAACATTTAGTAGATCATCATTCTGCACATCAACAGACTCATGTGAAGGAGAGGATTTAAGAACCTCTTCAGATTCTAGAGCATGAGCTGGCCCTTATCTTGCTCAGAATTTGAAATAGAAGATATTGAGAACATGAATGAGGAATGAACAATATCTCCAAAAAGATCGGTTTCATTAGTTGTATCACTTTCATCTGCATCAGCTACATGGGAAGGGGACAATTCGAAAGTGTCTTCAACTTCTAGAGCAACAGAGGAAGGAAAGTCTTCAATAGAAACTTGAGCAGTTGGATCTATAATTTCTTCTTCATCTTGAACAAATTCATCATGAGACATGCTTGAGGCTGAGACATAATCAGAGATAACACTTAAGGAGGTATCACTGGACTTGATCTCCAAATAATTTGCACCAATCTCTTCATTTTGCTTGCCAAATGCTTTGTCCAGTTGGGCTCATAGATCACTTGGATATTCAGTAGTTTCCATGAGCTAGCGCATACTAGGAGACATATCAATACACATTTCTACAAAGGCTCTGCCACATTCATTTAGACAATCATTCTCTTCTTTATAGGAAGCAAATCTCTCATAACACCAATACACATATCAAAAAGACATTGTCTCTTCAGATATGCTATCATCTTTGGTTTCCACTCATCATAGTTGAATGGAGAGAGAGGAGGAATTGCTTTCAGATTCATGGAAGTTGTTGTAGAGTACCTGAAAAAAATGGAAAAATATCTGGAGGATTGTTACTGAATCTATTGAACACTGCTTTAGGACAATAATCACTTTTATCGAGATCCTTCACACCTGGCTAGACCTCAAAGGATTTCTCCAATGAATTCAATGCAATAGCACCAGGATTTGCCATGGAAATCCAGAGGCGTTTGGTGCTCTACTGAAAGCTGTTGCTCAATCTACTGTTGGAACTACTGCTACTGCTGCAACTGCTACAACTGTTGCACTCAAAATCTCTCATGAGCTCTGATACCATGTGAAATTCCATAGGGATATATCACTGAGCTAGAAAAAACCTCACAATTTCACACTGTTATTACTAAGAATAATTAGACAGAAACATGGATCAATTCAATCATAAAACTAAAACACAACTGTTGATGCATTAATTAGCTATAAGCTGGAAATCAATAAGTGTTACAATAGAATGAATTCGATACACCTAGGAGGATTCAAATTCACCTTAAGTCTAGGCTTAGTTTGCATTGGAACCATCTCCCAATAAGGTTCAGTGGCCATTGATGATGAATAATCAGTTAATTGAGGTAGAAGTGAGCATAACCGAATCATGTGGGCACCAAAATAGGGGAGGAGACTCCAAGGGGGTGAAATACCGACTTGTAGTGGTCAAAATAGGTGCTCCTACAGTGAAACTAGGTGTAATAGTTAGTTAACTAGGTAATCAAGGGGACAAGGTGCCCTAAATCATGTAACTCACTATGCTAACTCTTAAAATCATGCATGCGGGAGAATTTGGACTTTAGTGATGTAACCAAGGCGCTCTGAGTGGATAGGAGGGATAATGATGGCCAAAAACAAGCTCCAGGGGGCCCAAAGTAAGGCCTAGGTGCTAGGAGACTCAACTGCTAATGCATGGAAAGCATGGATGCATGCAAAGCATACAAGACCAAAATGAGATGGTGAGAATATTCCAAAACATACGCCTATAGGGTTTTACATTTTGGGTTGTGTAATGCCCCCACTACTTTCCTTTCCAAAGAGCAGTGTTGGGAATTTTTGCTGATCTAATACATGGTTGTGTAGAAGTTTATATGGATGATTTTATTGTTTATGGTAACACTTTTCAAGAATCCATTGATAAACTTACAAAATTTTTAATTAGATGTCGTGAAACTAATATTTCTTTAAGCCATGAAAAGTGAAAAATACTTTTAAATGAAGGAATAGTTCTAGGACATCACATTTCTTCTGCAGTTATTCTAGTGGATCCAACTAAAATAGAAGTTATCACCAACCTTGTAGCACCACAATCAAAAAAAGAGGTGAGAATTTTTTTGGGTCATGCCGGTTATTATCGTAGGTTTATTGAAAATTTACAAGGATAACCGCGCCATTGTTTAAATTACTGGGTAAGGATGCAAAATTTTTATGGGATTCATACTCTCAAACCGCCTTTGAGACTTTGAAAAAGAAATTATTCGAAGCACCTATACTTAGGGGGGCCAATTGGTCCCTTCCTTTCCATATCCATACAGATTCCTCAGATACAACTCTAGGAGATGTCCTTGGACGAAGGGATGATCACTCTTCATATGCTATTTATTTCACTAGTAAAAATATAACTCTTGCTGAATCCAATTACACTGTCACTGAGAAGGAATTTCTAGCCGTTTTACACTCTATCAATAAATTTAGACATTATATAACCAGTTATGAATTTTTCATTCATACAGATCACTCCGCCATTATATTTTTAATGAAAAAACCTATTACTAATGGTAAGGTTACTAGGTGGTTGCTTTTTCTACAAGAATTTAACATCACCATCATTGATAGACCTGTAAGGGATAATTTAGTTGTAGATTTTCTTTCTAGAATACATAATAATAATGGTGATGGTAATCCTATAGAGGATAGTTTTCCTGATGAGCATTTGTTTTCCGTGTCTACTAACATTACCTGGTTTGCATATATAACTAATTACTTCGCTATAGGGAAGCTTCGACAGAATTTCTCATCTGGAGATAAGCGACGTATTGTTCAAGCAAGTGCTAATTATACTTGGATTGGAGGCGATCTATTCCATACTGGATCAGACTTTATTATTAGAATATGTGTACATGAAGATGAGATGCATGGCATCTTATATGCTTGCCATGATGGGCCATGTGGAGGCCATTTTTCCGATAAGAGGACTGCTTATAAGGTATTACAATTGGGATATTTTTGGCCTACCATTTTTAAAGATGCAAAGCATTATGTTTGAAGTTCTGACAACTGCCAATGAATGGGAAGACCTACACAAGTCAAGGAAATGCCTCTACAACCACATTTATTGACCGAAACCTTTGAAAAATGGGCATTAGACTTCATCGGACCTATATCTCCTATGTCACATAAGAAAAGGTATATCTTGGTTTGTACTGATTATGTTACAAAATGGGTAGAGGCTAAATCTTTATATCAAGCAAATGAAAAATATGTTGTTGATTTTCTATTTGAAGAAATCTTTACTCGTTTTGGTGTACCTAGAGATATTGTGACAGATCAAGGAGCGCAATTCACATCCAAGTTGATGAAGTCTATTACTAAACGTTATCGGATAAAACAATGTAAGTATTCTCCATACCATTCACAAGCCAATGGAAAAGTTGAGTCCACCAACAAAGTGTTGGAATCTATCTTGACGAAGACCATCCAAATACATCATAGAGATTGGGTGGATAAGCTTACTGAATCACTTTGGGCTGATTGGATTACCTGGAGAAACACTACCAGACATACACCTTATGAACTTGTATAGGGAAAGCATGTATTAATTCCCATAAAATTCCAGGTAAAAACTTTCCGCACTACCATGAAGATATGATTATATTTGACTGAAGCACAACAACAAAGAGTGATGCAATGAAATGAATTGGATGAAATTCGTCAGGATGCCATCCAACGCACTATATTAGTTCAAGATCAGAGAGCTAGGTGGCATGATAAATTTATTAAAAAGAAGCATTTCCAGCTAGGTGACTGGGATTTACTCTTTGATTCTAGATTTAAAAATTTCAAGAGTAAGCTCACAACAAGATGGTTAGGACCCTATGAAGTAGAGACTGTATTTGATAATGGGTCACTTAGAATTAAGACCATTGATGACATCAACATTTCCTTTGTAGTGAATGGGCATAGATTAAAAATATATCATAAACCCATCTCTAAAGAGTTATTTATTCATGATGTGTCACAATAGTCAGATTTGAGATTAGTGGAAGGGGAGACTTCTTTTCCTACTCCTACATAGTTTTTTATCATAGAATTTCTTTTGTACATATGTATATAAGTTAGATTGTAATAAAAAGTTTTGACATAATATTTGAATATGTGCAGGTCCTTGTTAAAAAAGAGTCAAAGTACCTAAGAAAGCAGAAGGCATGATAGGGAAGTCTCTAAGCCTTAATAATTTCTTCCCTTCTCTAAAATGGTTTCTGCTTACCACTATTTTGGCTTACCTTCTATTTTTCAAATTTTTGTTAAAAAAAAGGACCCAAACAAATTTCAGATATTTGTCTTACCATAGCTTTGTGTTTTCTTTTGATTTCTTCTTTTTCTTATGTATACAAGGTTTTGATTATCAATAAAAATAGCTGCTTATAAAGTCTATGTCAATAAGGGCTTTATTGAAGTAAAATAGGTATTTGTATATTGATGCTTCTAACAGATTAGTATATTCTAGTTTATGAACTTTGAGCTTGTCATCTAGGCATCTTTATCAGGACTAACAACAAGCTAATGAGTTTTTGTGCATGGATGAACATTATTATTCTTTTATAAAGTTATGGTGCAATACCTTAGGTCTTTTCAGTTATTCTCCAGATTGTACCATTCACTTCACATAAATTAATGCATTCACATGTTAGAATCCAATTGGGTAACTCATGGGCATATTTATGCAAAGAATTTATGTGGGTTCTTTTAAAAGGTATCATAAGTATGTCTTTTACAGAGCTGCTCCCCCTCCCATCCTTTATCTTTATTATAAATCTATAAGGACGAGGTAATAGAGACAAGATCCTTTAGTATGACATAAAACATATTATCTCAAATCTTAAAATCACTTTGTATGTGTCATACCATACTTCCTGAGATTGCTCTCCCACTTTCAAACTATATATTTATTGTGCCGAGAGGAGCTCTACATCCTAGTTTGAGGGAGATCTTGTAACGTTTGTCCATGTTTGTCCTTATTGTCGGCCATACCATGTTTGTCCAAGGAAACCAACAAAGACAAAACATGGTCGTCCTCCTGCGCGAGCTGCCCTCCCAGCTCCTCCACGTAGTTCCTCCCCTCCGCATACCTCCCCTCCACTCCCCTCCGTGAGCTGGCCTCCAAGCTCCTCCCCTCTTGTGCGAGCTGCCATCTCAACTCCTCCACGCAGCTCCTCCCCTCCGTAGACCTCCCCTCTCCTCCTGCGTGAGCTGCCCTCCTAGCTCCTCCCCTCCGCAGACCTTTCCTCCATGAGCTGCCCTCCCCTCCGCTCCCCTCCTGTGTCCTCCCCTCCCAACTCCTCCGCGCAGCTCCTCCCAACTCCTCCCCTCCACGAGCTCCCCCAGCTCATCCACGAGCTCCTCCACACAACTCCTCCCCTCTAGCCTTCCCTCCTACTCCTTCTCCCCTCCACGTCGCCTCCCTCCTGTCCTCCCCTCACTCCGCAGACCTACACCATAAAAAACAATGTTTAATTTTTTTTATTTCAACATATTAAGATTAAATTCTATTTTTATTTTTGAAATTTTAACAAATTAACTTTATAATATAATTTAAATTATCTTTTAATTTTAATATGTTAAAATTAAACTAATTTTAACATATTAAAATTAAAAGATAATTTAAATTTTTAAATTTTAACTTATTAAATTTAAAATATAATTATTTTTAAATTTTTTTCACATATTTAAATTAAAAAATAATTTAAAATAAGTATGGGGATTATAGTTAAATATTATTATTATAAGTATATAAATAAGAACTACATGTGGTATAGTGGTAAGGGTGTTGGGGAAGTTTTGTACCTTGGAACATTTGATCATTTGGATCTAGGCTAGTTACAAATATGAAATTAGGAAGGGTGTGGGTTGAAGACTTTTAAGAAAGGTGAGGGAGTAAGAGGTTACCTCGTCAGGGCTACATGAATGCTTGCTGATAGTAGTTTCTGACCTCTAATGCTACTAGGTTATTGAACCCAAAAAAATTGTCTTTGATATCTTTATTACTTTTGATATTATATTGAAAGGAGGACACATGTGGATGTATCTAAAAGGATAAATAAACCCCATTATTTTGCAGCTAGAGAATGGCTTTAAGTTGACATTTGGACTCTTGTCTTGTGCTTTTATTATATCTAAGACCTAATTGTCTTAGAAGTGGGACCCATGTTTCCAAAAATTTAGTGAACTTGACTATGAAGCCTACTTTTACTACTTGGATGACTATTAGACTCAAAGGGAGTGTATATGGATGACTAATCTTCTGTCAGATATCATAAACATAGACCTCTTATAATCTCTTGGAAGATGGAATAAAAATTCCTTAATTTTGACTTAGATTTGTCAAGCATAAGATTATTTACCTTTTGATAAACCTTGTATGCTTAAGAAAAAAAGTTATATTTCATTACAACGGGAATGATGGTTTGAATATTAATTTTTTGAGCTTTGCTTATTTTTGATGATTATATGCAAGTAGGATTGCTTTCAAAGAAATCTATAAGTCCTCTTATCTTTAATGATGCATTTTGAAAGGCAGTTCTATTTATTAAAATTCTTCTCGTACATGAACAAACTTTTTAATCATTGCTCAAGACTTTTATTTTTGTCTAGTGTAATAACAAGGAGGAAGGAACAAGATAGTTAGTGATTAGTTGTTTAAAAAAGAAGGTAGTTACTGCATCTCATCAAAATTTATAAAAAGGAGGAAGGAACAAGATAGTTAGTTGTTTCAAAAAGAAGGGAGTTACTGCACCTCAGTAAAATTTATTTGGCCCAGTTGCAGCTCTCCATCTGGTACAGAGCCTGAAACACCAATTACCGGATTTTCAAAATTTTGTTTTCCAACTTCGCTGCAGTTATTTACAGCCTGGACCAATATTTGATTTCTTTCGGCATCAATAATTAAGTTATTTGGTAGACAGGTTTTCTAGGAAGTGTTAAAGTTTTTCTTGTAAATATTTTTAGTATTTATTCAAAATATTAGGGTTTTGTAATATTAGTAATAATTGAAGGACTGTTTCCTAGCCATTTTGTGCTCAATACTGATTTGTATAGTTTTAATGGGTACATGGACTAGTACCAGAATCAGGCAGGAGGGATTTCATATTCTTGTACATCTATATTAAAGTTCGAATTATTAATTTTTATGTCTTTATCCTACTTAGAACTTTTTTCACTATGCAAGAACAAGTATGTTATATGTGGGTGATTTGATGATTTGGTAAATTTATTTTTACCAAATTATGTAAGTTTGAAGAGTATAAATCCTAATAAACAATTTATTATATGGTAAATATCAAAGAATTGATATAGGTGATGAATTAAGTTTAAAATTTTAAAATAATTGTTTTATTATATAATGTCACTTAATCAATCAAATAATGATTTTCATTTTATCATATAATTTCATTATTATATGTAGATTGTTTTTTTTCCAGCGAATTATATGTAGATTGTTATATTCCATATTCTTTAGAATATGACAGGACTATGAAATCATTATCAGGATCGTGATCTGGTGTGGTGTGGAATAACTGGCATTCAAATCGTCTCGTTTTTTTGGTGATTTGTTTTCTAGATCTGATTATAAAAACCGGTGGAATCATAGTTTCATCCTATTTATTGTCAAACTATATCATGGAACTGTGTCAGTAAGAATTTTGACCCATTTTAAAATGACCCAGATAACCGAAATACCTGGACAATTTAAGTGCCAGTGCAATTTGAGTGCCAGTTATCACAGGCCGGCGTGTATGAAGTCAGACGCCGCATCGATGTACTTCAACCCAGACTAATACTACCATCATGAACATTCCAGATAACTCGAACAAAAACCTCTTATCGATCGACCCGAACAACGTTTGCTCTATCCTTTATGATTAACCTTTCAGTCATAATATTTTTCCATGTCATTATCTCTCATTATGACTGCATACATGAACTTGATATGATTGAAACCTTGTTTAAATTAACTGTAGAGTGTCACCATTAGTTCGTAGGATGACATAATCGAAGATTTTTGAAAATTTATTGTCATTATTACATTATTTATGGTCAATATTATTCAGCTTACTGTAAGCAATTTAATGCAGCTGTAGCAGGCTCGTTGACCTTTATCTTTTGAAGTATCTAAAATTTTCATTTTCCAAACTACTTGTTTTCCAATCATAGGAACCCATCATAGGAAATCATAGGAAAGAGATAATTTAAAAAACAGAAGATTGATTGAGATTCCTGTAACTGCTACTTCAAGCCCGACATTAGAAATGCAAATGGTTCACAAGGTTTTGCCCGGGCTTGGTTCCAACCTTAGTGGTTGGCCCCTATCACTGTTGTTCAGAATCTAGTAATGTGTGAAGGGAGGTATGCACAAATTTATCTTTATCATCTTCGTGTGCTGTTACATTTTCAGAGGTTGGTGTTTTATTGAACTTCCCATACTACTTTTTGAAAAGTCTGGAACTGCTGGCTGCCCAAGTTCGTAGAAACCTCAGAAACCCTCAGCGTAGCTTGTATCACCGTAGACTCGTTAAAATATTAATTGTGCATGCATTAAGCAATAATGGTCAGGGTTGGGGTGATTTCTTAATCCAATTGCAGGGTATTCCCAAAAATTTGAACCAAACGCTCCAGTCTACGACCATGGCCAATAATAAATATGAACAGAACCTCCCACAAGCTTCCGCAAAAGTTATGCATACTCTTGATCAACCTACATCATCCAAAGCTCTACTTGATCACACCCCTGTTCATTCTCCTTCTCATGATCAACCTCTTGCCAGTCCTCCTCGTGAGGCTATTCCTAAAAATCCTTCACTTAGTATTGATGAAGACCTTAACTCGCATGGAGTCGAGGCCTTCATTCCTAAATCAATAGAGTATAAAAAGGTGAAGCATTCCATGAAGCATGTGTGAGTTAGTTCACCAGACCCAGTGTTTAGAAGGACCAGATGTAGCATGGCTCAAAGTCAGTCTCCTCAACCTCCTTTAAATACAAACATTTCTTCTCCAAAACACCCTCAGCAACTTGTCATAAGCTCTGATGAGGAAGACGAAGGCAACCTGTCTGTGTCTGCAAATGAAAAAGAGGGAAGCCAAAATAATTTCTCCTGAGCCTGCCATTATAGAAGAACCTATGAAGGATAATTTTGAAAGAGGTAGTGATAAGAAGTCTCAGTCTGAATTTTAAATCGACCCTAACTTGAATTCCACTGAACCCATGGACATTTTTTATCATATTCTCCAGAGATATCAAGAATTATAAGAGCAAATCCTAGAATATACTATTCAGAACAAGTGTATGAAGTCTGAGAATGAGACCTTGAAGGTTCGAAACATTTATTTGTCGACTTATATTGATAAATTAGCACTAAATTAGATGACCAATGAAAACTTCTCTGTTGCATATCTACAACCAAGGAGACCCGTATTCAGAGTTTAAGTCATCAGTTAGAGGACGTAATTAATAGGAAGAATAAAGGTCTATAGATCCTGATCTGAGCCATGGGGCTCTAAACTCATATAAACTGCAGATTTTAGTTTTGCATAAGGGACATGCAAACTATTCGGTGTGGGGGGTATGATGAGTCATGATTTTGCCTCATTTTTGTTGAGGTTTGAGTTCAGATTGATTATTGTTTTGTTTGCTATCTTCATTTTTTAGGTAAATATCATTGCTTAAAACATGGTTACAAGCATTCACAGGTTATCATGGTATTGTGTGGATATTTAAGGTAAAATACTTACTTATATGCTCTTTTTGTTATTAATTTTGCAAATTCAATTTTAAATAAGAATTGGCATGTTTTATTTTAACCATGGGAACATCAATCTCTCATAGGTATATCCAACTGTTGGCAAGTCAGATATACCAGTAACTTGTGACTCAGCAGGGGCTGATACTCTCGACCCAGGGTGAGCCTCTATCCCAGGGATCACCTACCCTTAAAGCCTTGCCTGCTGATACTCTCGACCCAGGGTGAGCCTCTATCCCAGGGATCACCTACCCTTAAAGCCTTGTCACAGCTGGTCAATGAACAACCCTACCCCCACCAATTTTGAACTTGTATTTGATTACCTCAATCTTACTATGGTTTTGTTTGTGATATGTAGGTTCGGTACCTACACTATTACTGGCAATTTTGCATTAGCTAAGGAGGATGTGGCGCTTGGATATCCAGTCTCGACGTGGCATGCGTGCATGTATCAACAATTGGAATTAATGCTTTCAAACTGTTTCCCTGGAGATTTGTCTTCAAGTGCCAACTTAATGAGTCGAACTTCGGTTCCTATTTGTATGCCTTATGCCAGCACGATGGTCAAACTCCCATCTTCATTTATCTCTCCTGCCAGTTCTGCAGCTAGCTCTCAATCCTCAATTGTGCCAGAGCGCCAACAGTTAACAACCTTTATTTCATGAGAATCACTAAAGATTCAGTTCATTGTTCGTTCTAATGATGAGTGCCTTATCTCTATACATGTTCTGTGTCATAGAGATAAGGCCATACTCGTGGCTAGTTCAACTATTTTGTAGGCAGCGTTGGTTCATGATTTCGAGTCGTTCTGTTAGTGAGATGGTAGAAGAACTCTATTTTTAGCATATAGTTTCTATTGTGATGGCATTTGTTATTCCTCTCAAATTTTATAAATGCATAATGGTATTCGAGGCAGAGGGGAAGTGGATACACTATAATTTTGATATTTTTTTGCTCTCAATTTGTAATACAGTTTCCTGTGACTCTTAGATCATATGGACACGTCTTTGATGTAAGCACTTTGTAGTACTGGTACCTGGTTAATGAAGAAAGTGCTCTCGTTTTGGACTTAATTTCTTTTGTGAATTAGCGTCTCTCGAAGCAGACTAGCCGGAGGCCTGGGGCCAACCTCATGACCGATTTCGCTTCCTTTCACTTGTACCTTTTGCTTACTGCTATAGTTTATGTTTATTCTGTTCTCATGTTTATTTTGTTAAAGAATGTGTAAATCTATTTTAACCGTAGGATTGTGGATCTGCACTATTGTATAAATTTCTTACTATGGAATACGTGAATATTGTATATTGAACGTTTTGAAATTTCATATTTTGGTTTATGAGGTAGACAGAGTATCAACTCTGCACCTTTCATTCTCTGCGTATATGTAGAGTGAATCGTTTTCTTGATTTGGTATCTCTGTATCTAGTGTGTTTACACCTTAGATGTTGTAGATCACTTTTGTCAGTTTGTGTATAATCACTTGGGCTTAAACAGTTAGACAAAAGGCTTCTTGCATCGAAATTTGAAAGCAGATTAGCTAGTGTATGGATTGAAAACAGATTAGTCAAATAAGATTTGCATTGAGAGTTTTTTTTTTTCAATTAGAAAAATAGCTATAATTTAGTGACAAGTATATGAAAGATAATACAAAAAACAACCTTTCGCAAGAGGAAGAACAATAAGTAACTGTCCCACAGGACTAGGGAAAATACGCTCACATCCCTGAGCCAAGACACAAAAGCCCACATAAAACAAAGCTGCCCCCAGCCCCATAGAGGAGAACCAGCCCAACCAAATGAGCCCAAATAACACAAACCAAGAAAATGAACACCAAAAAGAAGAATCCCGAACCAAATAGAACCAAAAGGATAGAGCACAACGTACACCCACTCAATAAGAAGAAAAAACATGGATCAAAATAAGAAGATGCTGCCAGCTTCGCGAAGTATATCACCATCCCAAAGTTCAAAAAACAGAGTACCTTCCAACGAATGCAGAGCTCGCTTCCAGAGAGAGTCCGCATGACCATTCTCAGCACGAGGGACATGCAAAAACTGGATACCCTGAAAAAGTTGCTGTAAAGACCTGATCTTGAGAAGCCAAGAAGAAAGCGCGATGTCATTGATACGCCTATTATGGTTAATCCAGTTTATTACCACTTGAGAATCACCCCTGCAACTATTTGTAGAGACTCAGTTTCACAGCTGTGGAAAGGTTTTGATTTGCATGTTTGATCTAAGAAAGACCGAATACTCATTTGATAGATAGATCCTTTTTTTAATAGTTTTGAAGATATCTTTCAGTTCTTTTTTATTGTTAAGACTTAAGATTTGTGTGTCTATAAGTTAAAAGGGTTAGTTTCGGTTTCTAATAAATTTCAAATGAATTAGATTTTTATTTGCTACCACAGATTGAATTTGATCATAGTTTTGTTAGGTAGATTGTGTTATGTTGGCTTGATCAATTACAATAGATTTTAATTCTTGCTAGTAAGTCTTTGATCGAAATTTGTGTTAACCTGTTTTGTTTCTAGTTTTACTTTGTTTCGATCTTTTAAAAGAAAATAAAAAGAGTTTGAACTTACGCTTTTCTCTTAAACTTGTGATAAGTTTTAATTTAGATCATAGGCTTAGAACCCTCATCAATATTTCTTTTTAGAGATTGCATATAACTTTTGATTGGTTAAGATAGATAGGCATGGTTTGATTACATTTTCAAGTGATCTTAAATAGTATAAGGTTTGATTTAAATCTTGTAGTTTGAAATCTTATTTTGTTTTCACATCTAGAAATTTTGTTTATATTAGTTTGAATCATTAATTTGTTAATTGAATTTTGTTTATATTACTTTGAATGGTGTGTTTGTCATAGTTATTCATTTTTTACAAATAAAATATTTTTCATAGCTTTTGCATATAGGGATATTTCTAGTTTGTTTATTGTTTGACGTGATTTGTTTATGAAATAATAGATCACAGTCTCGTTAAAAAGTGTGTTTTACATTGTATAGATTTAAGTGGGAGTTCCATAGCATAGTTTTGTTTTTCTTATACTATTTCTTGTATTAGTTTTTATAGTAAATTATTAGGTCAATAACTAACTGTTGTCTTTCATGTTAAATTTATTTCATTATTTGAATCTATAAAATTTAGGCTATGATGATTCTGCACTTAGTGTGTTTGTGCCTCTAAGTCTACAGACTCTCGGGTTGACAATTAAATGTTAGATTTTTAATAAACATATTTTAGGCCTGACAGTTTTTGTAATAGGAACTGATGCACATTATCTATAAAATGCACCAGTGTATATTTTTTGCATGCACAATTTAGTGATTTCAAAAGAACACAATGCACTGATATGTATATATTTTAATTAATTGTTTTTTAAACAAATTTTCAATTAGTCATCTCAAAATGAAATATTTTTTTTAATAATATCGATGTGCATATTTTAATTATTGCATTTTGATATATAATGATTGCATCTATGCATTATGCAATGGATTACACCTCTGTTTTTTATAACAATGTAAATCATCCACATATTAATAAATCAACGACGCAACATTTTACAAATGTAGACAATGCAATAAAATAATAAACTCATTTTATTATATATGAGTAAGAAACCCATCGTTATACAAAATGGGACAATGTAAACCCTCACAATAATTAAAATGCAGTTAGTATGTAATTGCCACACTTATTGGTAACCCGTCAACATCTAATTGGGATAGTATGCCCAATACATTAACATAATGTTCTAATGCAATTGTTACACTTATTGTGGTAACATGTCCTCATGTAGGACAATATGTCAAGTACAGTTAAACAAAATTTTCATAGACCAATATTCCAAAACATACAACTTGTAGTAACATTCAATTATATTGACTATCATTTATCACTTGAACTGTTGTCATCGCTCGAGTTGCATGTATTTTTCATTTCTTCACCACTTGTAGGCGATATTGTACTTGAGTGATTTAACATAATATTTTGTTGATCGGATTGTGTTTGACGTTCCTACTCTTCATGTTCCATCTACAAGCATACAAATAAAGTTTAATAAGTATAACAACATTTATATAGTAGACCCTGGTTGTGGGTGTTAATTTTGAAAGCGACACGTAGGAGAGCGACAGGCTTCCACCTGGCGAACTGGCTCGTCCATCAGGCAGTGGCTTCCTGCATGCATCATCGCCCAAGACGGGCATTTAAGTCTTCTCTCTTCATCTGATGTGCCGGCGCTCTCGCGTGGGATTTGGTTTAATGTTCGGTGCGTTGTGGTGGTTGGAATTCATTGTCGCCCGTCTGTATATGTCCATGCGCTCTCTCTGGAGCCACCCGCTCATCATGTCTCCTCATGTGAAGCCTCTCTATATGCTTCCGCAACTGCTCGACTCCCTTATTCTGTTTTCTCTGCAGTTTTAGGCCCTGGTTAGAATTGTTCTGTCCCTCCTTGCCGGTGAGACTGTTGATTCTGCCATGACCCGTCCTCCTGGAACTTCTAGGTGGGGAGCAAGTCATAGTGCAGGCCGGATCACCACTTCTCCGGAGGCTGAAAAAAAATCCAACAGTGGCTATGAGGACATAACCTTTGCTCCTGTTCGAAGGCTAGTTGATGATTGGGAGGCCAACTGCGTCTCTGATATTCTGGCCTCTGGGAGTCAAGGAAATCAGGTTAATTACTATTGGCTAATGAAGAATATGTTGGGTTCTCTGGTAGAGGAATTTCTAGCCATTGGAATATGGTTAAGGCCTCTATTATGGATACCCGTATCCACATGGTTCGCCTGGATGAAATGCTCCCTGCTCTCGAATCCAGTGTAGTTGGAGGCAAGTATTCCTTCCTTGGAAAGGGATTGTTGGTGTCCAATATTGTCCCCATTTTTTATCATTTAATTTACTCGATGTGGCATTATTTCTATCGTTTTTGCTATAGTAAGTTGTTTTCTTAGCCATTCAGCTCATCAAACAGTCCAGGTATGCATAAATTCACTTACCATGCAAATCTTGTTATATTATGGTTTATTTATGATTTAAATGATGTTTTTGGGCATAATTAACATTTATGGTTTTAATTGACAGGCTATGATTTGCAAGTTATCCATCCTTCAGCCCGTGCGCTATGTGCTTAGCCTAAAATGCTTTTAGCTCATCGTTCAACCCTCCGTCCAGCCCGCGAAATCCATGGTTGACGCATCTCAGACCGTTGAATGAAGAAGAGGACACGTGGGTTCTGTTTGCCATGTGGCGCTGATGGTTGATGAGCTATTGCTCTAGAAGATCCGTCCTTATGCTCGCCAAGCCTGACAGCACATATCATGTCCACGTGAACATGTTAACCTTCAGTTCGTCTGCGCATTCAGCCCGGAATCATGCACGTCTGCTCAGCTCTTGCACGCCGTTGTTCTGGAAGGAGTCGGCCTGTTCACACTCAGTTGGATGACATAAATCCCATGCCCACGCTCAGTATGCCAACGTAACTCTTGTGCCCACTCGACGCTCCAGCATATACTTCTGCTCACGTTTTGAAGAAACAAATGCTCAACTGTTCGAATTGGAAAGGATTGACGTCGAGGAGATGGGTAGATGCCCTCTGCATTGTTATGTATCATTTAATTAGCAGTTACAGACATTAGACATTCCTATTATTAGAGAGGTCGACTCTGTCGACCCTCTCACCCATTGTAACTTATAAATAGCCGCCTTTGTGATTGAGATGAGTTAGTCTTTTAAAGCTTCTGAATTTATGATGGTTTTCCAGTCTCAGTCCTAGCATTTGCAGTCGTAGATAGTTTGAAGACAGACTTTGTAATTTTTCTCAAGTTAATGGAAGCAACAACTTGTTGATGTTCTGCTTGTAGTCGTTTAAGTTGAGCTAGTTCACCCTATGATTGCTGGGAAGGGCCCCTCATCAACTGGGGGTTTTATTTACATTTTTTGCATTTCTTTTCTTGCAATTAACTAGTTTATTTCATGTGTGTGTAATCTAATTTGTTTTCCTGTATGCATTATCTTCATTCCTCTATAATTTATATTATGCTGTTAATCCAACCTTCCTTCTTTTGAGTAGAATGGTCGACCAATAGTTCATTAGTTCAATAATTTATAGTTTGTTTTTAGTCCTTCTTCCATCATCATAGATAGTTATTGTTTCCAAATTCTTCCCTAGTTAGCATTCCTTTCCTTCTTTTCTCCTCTGCTAGTTTTTCTTCCTGTTTGTTGTAGGTTAATTCTTCTTTCTCTATTCCAACCTTCTCCCTTCTTCTATTTACAACCTTCTTCCTACTTCTCAAAGAATCATTCTTTCTCTTAGGTAATGATTTGCATAGATAATTCCTTAGCCTCTAAGTATCTCTCTATTGCTTCCTCTGCACAGTAGGATCATTTGCATAAAACCAGCCGATAATTAAATCATCCAAAAATTCTTCTTTTCCTCACTTTAAAACATTTTCCTCCATTTGGATCATCATTTGGGCTTCCTTTCAGACCGACGTTTGGATTGTCATTCGGACCCGTGTGATTTTTGTATTATTTTAGGCCTTTTTCTGAATCTAATTTCTTCTTCCTCTTAATCATCATTCTTCTTGTTCCTCCTTAATAGTTTGAGATGTAATTTAATCTTGCTTTATGTTATTTGGAGTTTTTAATTCAATTATCATCATTGTTTCCACCTTTCTTATTTCTTCCTTATCCTCTTCTCATCTTTCTTCCAAACTTTAGTTCTTTAACCAATTTTGTTACTTAGTTACTGTTCAGAATGTATGAATGTTGTTTTTAAATAGTTTATTTTCAAGTTATAGTTGATGATTCCATTTCATTGAATTGTTTTAGTTTGTTAATCTTAAGATTAGTTTCTATTTAATGAAGATGTTCATGTTGCAAGATCTGGATTAATAATAAAATATCTTTATCAAGTTTTCTACTTGCTTCCAAATCTAATATAGTCCAGTTTAACATATTTGTTAAGTTCTTAGACTTGCTTCTAACTCTCACTAGTTTCATGTTGTTCACATATGGATAGATAGTAGTTCATAATGTTTAAAGTTAGTAGTAGTTTGTTGATTTTTAGTTTACATTTGTTTGTAGAAGTTAAGATATATTTACTTCCATTTAGCTTCCTTATTACATTTGAAAGTCATCACGATACATTTCCTCCAATTCCTATTACATTTGATGTATGTAATCAAGAAGAGTGGAATTAGATGGTTTAGTCTAAATTAATGTACATTTACAAGTTCTCCCTATTAAACATCTAATATCCGTAGCTCTGATTTTGCCCATAGTTGTTATTTGGAAGTTGAATGTGGTAGTTTCTTAATTTTCTAGAAGTAGTTTGTGTTTTAGTATTTGTTTCCATCTTTCTTATTAATTAACCATAGATGTAGAGCAGTATGATCTAGTACTATTCTGATCTGTGATTTAAATGCATTCTTAAATATTTAACTCGGTTTTTCATTTTGAAAGATCTTTCGATCTTTTTCCTTACTAAACATTTTTAGGTCTGACAAACCTGGAACTTTAGAACCGTTTCTACCTTGGCATATATTTTGCTTTCAACTCTAAGTTTACTGATCCTGGTTGATAATTAATCTTAGGTGTTGTTTTTATTTGAGATAGCTCACACACCCAACATTTTGGCGCCGCTGCCGAGGAGTTGAAATAGGTAGAACTCAGTTGAAATAGGTAGAACTCAGTTGAAATAGGTAGAACTTAGTTTATATAGGTAGAATTTCTTTTCCAAGACTTAGTGGTAACTTAGATTAGGTTGGTGGCGGGTGAGCGGTAAGACGAGAGGTAAGAACCTGCGCATCTGTTATAACAGGCATCCCCAAAACCCAGCAGTAGTAGTTATGCAGTCAAAGTTTCTTTCAGTTATAATTTGTTTTCATGAATAGGTCTAAAGATTCACAAGGTAGATTTATTAAGACTCAAATTCCTACTAACCTATACGGGGGACGAGCCACCCCAACTAATAATTCAACAGAAAGGTATCGGAAGACACATAAAGGGGATAGTCCTACTTGGAAGGCTAAAGAAACCTTCTCTGGAAACATTTTAAAGGAAATCATAGGGACATCAAAACAGTCTGTTCATAAAGAAATTCCACTAGAAGAACCTCAAGCTCATATTGAGACTAAACTTAGACAAGAGGAAACTCTGAAAGGTAAAATTTCGAAACTTATTAACCCTCCATTTGTTCAAAAGCCCAAGGACACTACTTTTGCAATAGTGGGTGGTCCATATCTGGTAGATTTTGTCAATCTTGCACAAGTAGATGCTCTTTTTGGGAGCTCTACAAACATCGTTTCCTCACAGGTTGACACAACAATAGTAGAACCTCCAGGACTGGATTCTCACGTAGCTGATTATTCTCCTCCTAAAAAGAAGAATACCCTTCCCGAAAAAGAACGTTGGGATATCCCATATTCACCAAGAAAGGATCCACCTATATTCTCTCTCTTTGGTAATAGAACCTTCATGGAGGATGAACATGAAGATCGTGTCCGACAAGATGAAGACGATGGAGAAGTTAGAACTGAAGGCACCTTCGGGTTTCCCATCTTAGACACTGCACAAGATGTTACTGTGAAAAATATCCCTCCTTCCTCACTACCAACTTTCTATGGGAAAAGTAGTGAGGATCCGGACACATTCTTATTTGAGTTTGACATTTTGTGTAGAAGTTACAATTACCTACAATATGGCCAAAAACTAAAACTTTTTCTTGCCACATTAAAAGATTCTTCTCTTCGATGGTTCATGGGATTAGGAGAATCTAGTATTAAATCTTGGGAAGACACGAAGAATGCATTTCTTCGGAAATATCAGGATTACTGTAGACCAAGGGACTCTCGCAATGATATTTTTAAAATTCAACAGCTTGAATATGAGAGTCTGGAAGACTATCTCGAAAGATTTAGCTATGTGTTACATAAGTCTAAATATAGTGATCTTCGAGAAGATGCAGTAAGAACACTCTTTCTTAAAGGAATCTTAGAAGAATTCTTGGATAACCTTAATCTCATGGCAGCAGGAGACATTTCTCATAAATCTTTTGCAGAGATTTGTGAATTATGTAGGAACTACTCTAAAAGCAGAGGGAAAGGTGGAAGACACTTTCGAGAATCTTATACTAGGAATTCAAAAGGAAACACATCCGGTCCTGGTGGAGTTACAAGGGTAGAGATAGGGAACCTGTTAGAAAACTTCAAAATAGACATTTTAGGAGCTATGGGTTCCTGGCTAGATGCACTAAAAGCTAAAAAGAGACAGGATGAAGAGCATGCAACAATTAGTATTTTCTGCCCTAGGTGTAGAACTAAACATCCTCAAAGGGAATGTCCATTAAACAATGTTTCAGTTTGTCACCTCTGTACAGAAGAGCATCCCACTGATAGTTGTCCATTGTTGCCCGGGTTTCAAGTGGTATAGAATAGTGGAATTTTTGGTGAAACATATAGGAGGCCTTGGAAGCCTACGGATCAACCTTCGGGTCAAGATCCATCATTCCAATTTCCACCTTACTACTATCCTTATCAACCTACGCAACAATGGAACACTTCAGGTTGGCAGAATTGGCCACCGCAGTACCCTCCTCAAAATGCTCAACAACAGCATTGGCCTCATGGATGGAGAGGACAAGATTTTGCTCAACCATCTCCTCCTATGCCTAACTATCCTTACCCACCTAATGTTCAACAATTTTTACCTGCATATGCACCTCCTTCACTACCCCCTATCCCAAATCAACCTCTTCATTTCCATAATATGAACCCTCCAAGACCCACAATATTACCCGCACAACCGATACCGAATCCTAACAACAAACCAACCCAAGCTCTTAATAACATTGGGTTGTTACCTCTTCCATCATATGCTATTTCATCCGCACCAATACATGAAGTTCAATTGCGGCCTGGAAGAGTTTTGCAAGATCATCCTAAGTCATCAATTGTTATTCAAGAAGAAAATGAACCTAATGAAATTTTAAATGATGTCATTATTGAAAATGTGGTCATTCCTAAATCTTCAACACATAACCTTCCTCATAAAGAAGTAATATCGGGAAATAAATCACCTCCATATCCGGAGCGTCTAATAATAGAAAAACCTATAACTTACCCAGAATATAACATCATAAATGAATTGAAAAATATTTGTATTAAGATTCCTTTATTACAAGCCATTAAAAATATACCAATCTTCGGTAAAGTGATAAAAGAACTCTGCATTAAGAGACTAGGTAAGAAACGAAAATACCCTCCAACAATACATGTCATAGGTGAAATCTCAGATTATATAGCAGAACAACCTAGAATTATGAAGTATACAAATCTAGGGAATCCTGTAGTAACTGTTTTCATTAACAACACTGCTATAGGAAACACACTTATTGATCTAGGGGTTGTTATTAACTTAATGACTACTACAGTTTTAGAAGCTCTCCAATTAGGACCATTCCTCCGCCCTACCCCAACAATGTTAGAACTAGCAGATCGAACTATGGTACAACCTACTAGGATGTTAGACGATATTATGGTGTTAGTAGCCTCATGGGAATATCCCGTGGACTTCATGGTTATTCAATCAAAAGACCCATCTAGAGGGCATCCTATCATCTTAGGAAGACCTTGGCTGGCTACCGCTAATGCATTCATAGGATGTAGGGATGGAGAAATGGTTATTTCTGATGGGTTATCTACAAGAATACTAGCTTTATACCCACCAGCACATCCCGTAGCTGAGAGCTTATTTTGGTTAGATTGTCCTTTTGGAGAAGAAAACCTGGAAGAAATTTCCCTTGTTAGTGATCTTTCCTGGGCACTTCAAGAACAAAGTATTGAAAACATGTTGAATCAATTTATTTCTTCCACCACATGTATAGACTTTCCTCAGTATTTTTCCCAACTTGACTAGATTTTTGGAGACGAATTTCAAGAAAACATGAGTCTCTCAACATTTACAAGTACACCTTGTGTCTTTTCAATTGAGAACAGCTAGGATCTTATATCGTACCATGTGAAGTTAGTTCCGAAAAATTCCTACATATAAATGCAGGTTTAGATGAGAGTCAGCAAAAGCAATTGTTAAAAGTTCTCAAAAGTCAAACTGGAGCTTTCGCTTGGGAATACACCGATATAAAGGGTATACACCCAGGCACTTGTATTCACCACTTTTACACAGACACAAATATACCTCCTGTCAGACAACCCGAGAGAAGAATGAACCCAGCTCTCAAAGATATAGTAAAAGAAGAATTGCAAAAACTTCTTAATGCTAGATTCATTTACCCAATTTCCAATAGTAAGTGGGTGTCCCCTCTGGTAGTAGTTCCAAAGAAAGTCACAGGGAAGTGGTGTATCTGTGTTGATTTTCGAGAATTGAACAAGGCCACTCTTAAAGACTATTTCCCTCTACCTTTTATAGATAAGGTGTTAGATACCCTATCGGGGAAACACTACTTTTATTTCCTAGATGGGTATAGTGGATACAATCAGATATTAATAGCACCTGAGGACCAAGACAAGACTACCTTTACTTGCTCTTGGGGGACTTATGCCTATCGAGTGTTACCATTTGGCCTTTGTAATGCACTTGCTACTTTCCAATGTGCAGTTCTAGGTATCTTTGCTGACCTTATACATGATTGTGTAGAGGTCTATATGGACGATTTCATAGTCTATGGTAATACCTTCCAAGAATCCCTTGACAACCTCGAGACAGTTCTTATTCGATGTCAGGACACAAACTTAGCCCTTAGTCATGAAAAATGCACGATGTTTTTAACTGAGGGCATAGTTATAGGACATCATGTCTCTCTTCAAGGTATCAAGGTGGATCCTTCCAAGATAGATATAATTGTCAATCTTCCTCCTCCAAAGACTCCGAAGGAAGTTAGAAGCTTTCTTGGCCATGCGGGTTATTATAGGCATTTTATAGAAAATTTCACCAAGATAGCCGCACCCATGTTCAAACTACTCATGAAGGACACATAATTTCAATGGACTGAACCTTGTCAACAAGCTTTCGAAACTTTAAAAGCAAATTTATCAGTAGCACCAGTACTTAGGGGCCCTAACTAGTCCCTTCCTTTTCATATCTCTATTGATGCATCCGACATAGCTATAGGGACAGTCTTAGGTCAAAAAGAGGAAAAGTTATCTTATGCCGTTTATTTTGCCAGTAAAAACTTGACTCCTGCAAAATCAAAATACACTGTTACCGAAAAAGAGTTTCTTGCATTAGTCTATTCCATCAATAAGTTTCGTCATTATATCACAGGATATGAAATTTTCATACATACCGATCAGTCTGCTATCAGATGTTACAAGAGTTTAATATCACCATTGTTGACCGTCCTGGTCGAGAGAATGTAGTAGTAGACTTTCTCTTCCGAATTCAAATTGACAATGATGATAGTCCTGTTGATGATAACTTCCCAGATGAACATTTATTCGTTGTATCTATTCGAACCCCATGGTTCGCAGACATAGCCAATTATTTGGCAACTGGAAAGCTACCAAACCATCTCTCTCCACCCGAAAAATGTAGAATCATAGTCCAAAGCTCTAACTATTCCTGGGTGGATAATGATCTCTTTCGTACCGATCCTGACCTTATTATTAGAAGATGTGTACGAGAGGATGAGATGGCAGAGATTCTTCATGCATGTCATGGTGGACCTTGCGGTGGACATTTTTTTGATAAAAGAACAGCATATAAGGTTTTACATTCTGGATATTATTGGCCAAGCATCTTCAAGGATGCTGCCAAATATGTCAAAGGATGTGATAGTTTCCAAAGAATGGGTAGACCTATGCCATCCGATGAGATGCCTTTGCAACCTCGAGTTATGATCGAGCCTTTTGAAAAATGGGCTCTAGATTTTGTTGGACCAATTTCCCCTATGTCTCGTAAGAAAAAGTACATTCTATTATGTACAGATTATCTCACCAAGTGGGTAGAAGCCAAAGCTTTATTCCGAGCCACAGAGAAATCAGTGGTAGAGTTTATGTATGAAGAAATATTTACCCGATTTGGTGTACCTAGGGAAATTGCAACCGATCAAGGATCTCAATTCACTTCCAAGTTAATGAAAGAACTTACTAATAAATATGGTATTAGACACTGTAAATATTCACCATATCATCCTCAGGAAAATGGTCAAGTAGAAAGCACAAATAAAGTACTAGAAGCTATCATGACCAAGACCATTCAGTTACACCACAAGGACTGGGCAGATAGGCTCCCAGAAGCCTTGTGGGCTTATAGAATAACTTGGAGAAACACCAATGGCCACACACCTTATGAACTTGTTTATGGCAAATAGGTTCTCCTACCCATTGAATTTCAGGTTAAGACATTTCATATGGATGCTTAGTTAGGAATGAATTTAGAAGAAGCACAGAAACAACGAATCCTACAAATAAATGAATTAAACGAAATTAGACAGGATGTTATCTAACGAACAATATTAATATAGAATCAACGTAAAAAATGGCATGATAGATACATTAAACAAAAACAATTTAAAACAGAAGACTGGGCATTACTTTTCGATTCGAGATACAAAAATTTTAAAGGTAAATTGGCTACTCGCTGGATGGGTCCTCATGAAATTGTTACAGCTTTTGATAATGGATCCGTTAAAATTAAAACAATTGATGATTCTCAAACTTCCTTTGTTGTAAATGGTCATAGACTTAGACTTTATCACCAACCTATATCTAAACAAGATTTTGTACAGAATGCCTTACAACAACAGGAGATGGAACTGGTAGAAGAGGAAATCATTCCTCCTCCTCCTAGTCCCTGAAATTCTAAAGGATTGTATTTATTTGTACATATGTAAATATATTGTGTTTTTATTTTAATTATAATAATGAAGAGTTATTTCTGACAAGGTAACTGTATCTATACAGGGAATTTCATTTGTATGATCAGCTCTCAAAATTTTTTCCATTAAAAACAGGAAATTTTTTCTCCCTTTTTAGATTTCTTATGATTTTTTTTGTACATATGTTTTGTTTTGAATAAATCAAAATCATCTAACAATGGTGTTGCAGCTTAATTACAAGGACCTTATCCGCTCATGCAATATTATTGAAAGCGAAGCACTTAAAAGAATTTTTTTTATCCTAATCCCTTCTTTTTTTCAATTATTGTTAAAATTGACATTTTTAGCAAAAGATAAAGTGTTCTTTATATTATTTTGCAGCCATTCCATTTATGATTTTGAATATGGTAATTGATTTAGGCATGCACATTTCTGATTATCGTTTAGAACCATTACTGAAAATACCTATCTTAATTGCTATGATATACTATCTTACACATATGGATCATTGGCTTATCCTAGACTCATTATCAAAACTTGTTTCTTAAAGCATCTTTTAAAGATAACTTAGAAGTGAATGTTATTTTTATTCTTGTGGGGAACATTACTGAACTCTTATGAAAGAGATAGATATAGATCAAAGAACAACTTTAGGTTATTATCTTTTGACATGATCTTTAACTTTGGCTATTATAAGTAAAAGTTGCTCATAAAGGTTCGTTCTAATATTTGAATTAAGTGTTTAGAAGGCTTAGCACACTCTAGTGCCAACCAACTTCCTTACGAAAAAAATATATACATATACATCATTATACGAAGCAAACCCACCGAGGTACTGAACAAGCCTGTTGGCAGCAGGTCCATGCTAAGTAAAATCTTAAACAAGGAAGCTAGGTGAATGCAAGTAAACCCACCGGGGACTGAACAGGCTCGCTGGCAGCGCGACTATGCTTGCATGGTACCAAGATAAACCCGCTGGGGTACTGAACAGGCCTGCTGGCAGCAGGTCAATATTGGGTAAAAGAGATTGGTTAATGCATTACTATGCACATGATTCATATATAAGAAACCTGAGTATACAAACACATGTTTTGGCCAATCATCTATACTATCATTAAAGAATAATTGTAAGTTGAACTTGGACCTTGTCATCTAATTCAAACAATATCTAGGATGTTATTATCCTAGGAATGGGACCCATAATTATGAAAATCTAACAAGCTTTACAGTACACCTTATCTATATCTTGGGATGACAAGAAATATTTAAAATGAGTCATGGATGGCTAGTTTTCCTGTGGCATCTTTCATATCAACTTATATTATCATTCTTCATATGGTTCTTTTAAGCACTGTTTTATTCCTTATGATAAATGTACATATCTGAATCATCTACATGTTTAGTTAATATTTCACTTTCTTGAGAAAATATTACAACATTTTTCAGCTATTGATAAAATAATTGAATATCTAATGTTTTTTTTGTTGGCTTGAGGACAAGCCATATCTTTGGTTTGGGGGAGGATTAGAATTGTTTTATTTATTTATTTTTATTAAACAAAAGTTTATTTATCTCTGAAAGTGATAGATGTTTGCAGGTTAATAGAAAAGCAGAAGGCGAATTGTTTTAATTAAAGACAAACAAAAAGGGGACATGACTTAAAAGTTTTAGAAAGCAAAGTTTACAACATTTTCTGTGCACTAACAGCTTTAAAAATTCCTTGCAAAAACCAGTTCCAGTTGGCTTCAGCAATTAATATTTGTATAGACAAAAGTCTGTATGAAAGGCTGAATGACAGATTGAATGCCGATCCAAATGCAGTGACGAATGCAGCAAATAAGCAATGTTTTGAATAAAAGTGTTGAAGAAATCTTAGCTTATATATTTCAAATAGCATGCTAGATATTTTTGAAAATTCTGACTAACCAATGATCATAGGGATCAATCAAACGTCAAATCTCACGCTTGGTATTATTTCCTTATTCATCTCATCTTGTTAAATGAACAAATATTGTGTCATTATGAATCATTGTATGACCACTATGGCCTTACTTGTCGTATAGATTGCTAGCATATGGATTGGATCCTTGTGATCTTCCATGTGTAGAATATCCCATTACGTGAATTTTGTTCAACCTATCCAAAGCTTGGCTTTGGACATGGTTGAATATGCTATACCAAACACACATCTACCGGATTCACGCACTTCAATACTAGCACTTAACTCAAGATCTTCAAAGTACAAGTGTGATATTTCAAAACACGCTTTACCTATGACCATCCAGCCATCCAAACATACTTCAATTTAACTGATGGATGCGTAAAATTTTTCTTCATTCTATTCACCCTTCATTTCTCTCTCTGTGAACTGCGTCCTCTGTAAATTTCTTATATCCCCTGCATTTATCTGTTGTTTCCTCCGTCCTCTATCAGTAATGCCTAACCGTTGCGAGCCAGGTAGCTACCAAGACCTTCTTAATATCCCTGAGTTTAAAAGATGCGATGAGTTATTCTCTCAAGCAGGTTGGAATCCGTTTCTCCACCGTCTCGATGGTCACGACCATGAAATTTCGTTGCTGTTTGCCAAAGGTTTCGATGGCAAAACGACCAAGGTTGGCCATCTTGTTTTCTCCGTGACAGAAGAGTCAATAGTGTTAGCTACAAAGCTCCCTAGAGAAGGTGCCCAATGGCACAAGCATTTGTTTCTTCCACGAGAAGCTCACCAGTTCGCTCTCAAGCCCGATTTTCAACACATTACTAGCACCAAAGGTTTTCATAGATATTGGATCAAGCCAGAGTACTTGGATCTTTTGACCATTATCATTCACTTAGTCACCTGCGAAGGTAAGTTCACTATTTTTAAAGCTTGCCATATTAGACTGTTAGCTCATTTTGTCAATAACAACCCTTAAATTTCCCATTCTACTTTCTAAAGAGCTTGGAAAAGATGTCGAGTCAAGTTAGAAAGAATACCATTAACCCTTCTGGTAGCTTATATCACTATTGTCTCATTAAGATTTTAATCATTCATTAGCTAGAGGAGAGAGGTCAGACTTGGGACCATTTTGTTTTTGGGATATTAAACCCTCATTTATCTACTGTCAAATCTTCCCTTTTTCAAGAACACCTTCACGCCCAAGAAGAACCAAACGCCAAACGTATACGATTTGAAGAGAGTTCCTTAGATGATATGCCCTATGTCCATTCAATACATTCTCCTACTGAACCTAGAGAGACAAATCATGACCAGTCCAGTCATCAGCCTGACATTCAGACTATCAGTCAGTCCTCATGCTCAAATATTCAGTTGGACGATCATATCTTTGAATCATCCCTCCTCACACTAGCTAATGCATCCATTCAGATGAGTGAAGCCTGTGTTGCTAGAATCTCTCCTACATGTAACAAAGACAAAAGCTCTGAAGAACAGACTGTTAATGTTGAGACATCTCCAAAAGAGAAGAGTCCTCAAATAGACTTGGAGCATGGTATAGAACAACCTATTTTGAGTCAGCAAAAGTGGGATCAGTTAACCCAAGAGATAGCACAATTAACAGGACAAAGTCAAAGCTATGTGGAGACAATCTCCAAGCTCCTTGAAGAGAATAAGATGTTGCGTACACAGTTGAAAAGCACTGAATGCTCAGTTAATGACAAAATAACATCCAATGCTATCCTTATAGTAAAGTATAATTCCTTAAGGGGTCGTTTCATGAAGCTCTAGGCTAAACATGCATCTCCATCATTCGAGTCGAAGACCGTTGCTACCGTAGCTCGACCTTCTTCCTAATTACTTTTTGTTTTGCTCAAGGGGACCTAGCATGACTCTGGTTTGGGGGAATGTTGGTGTCCAATATTGTCACCATTTTTTATCATTTAATTTACTCGAAGTGGCGTTATTTCTATCGTTTTTGCTATAGTAAGTTGTTTTCTTAGCCATTCAGCTCATCAAACAGTCCAGGTATGCATAAATTTACTTACCATGCAAATCTTGTTATATTATGGTTTATTTATGATTTAAATGATGTTTTTGGGCATAATTAACATTTATGGTTTTAATTGACAGGCTATGATTTGCAAGTTATCCATCCTTCAGCCAATGCGCTACGTGCTCAGCCTAAAATGCTTTCAGTTCATCGTTTAGCCCTCCGTTCAACCCGTGAAATCCTTGGTTGATGCATCTCAAACCATTGAATGAAGAAGAGGACACGTGGGTTCTGTTTTCCATGTGGAGCTGATGGTTGATGAGCTATTTCTTTAGAAGATCCATCCTTATGCTCGCCAAGCCTGACAACACATATCACGTCCACGTGAACACGTTAACCTACGGTTCGTCTGCGCATTCAACCCGGAATCACGCATGTCTGCTCAGCTCTTGCACGCCGTTGTTCTAGAAGGAGTTGGCCTGTTCACACTCAGTTGGCCGACATAACTCCCACGCCCATGATCAGTATGCCAACGTAACTCCTATTCCCACGTCGATGCTCTAGCATATGTGTCTGCTCATGTTTTGAGGAAACGAATGCTCAACTGTTCGAATTGGAAAGGATTGATGCCGAGGAGATGGGTAGATGTCCTCTGCACTGTTATGTATCATTTAATCAACAGTTACATACATTAAACATTCCTATTATTAGAGAGGTCGACTCTGTCGACCCTCTCACCCATTATAACTTATAAATATCCACCTCCGTGATTGAGACGAGTTAGTCTTTTAAAGCTTCTGAATTTACGATGGTTTTCCATTCTCAGTCCAAGCATTTGTAGTCATAGATAGTTCGAAGACAGAATTTGTAATTTTTCTCAAGTTAATGGAAGCAACAGCTTGTTGTTGTTCTGCTGGTAGTCGTTTAAGTTGAGCTAGTTCACCCTCTAATTGCTGGGAATGGCCCCTCATCAACTGGAGGTTTTATTTACATTTTCTGCATTTCTTTTCTTGCAATTAATTAGTTTATTTCCTATGTGTGTAATCTAATTTGTTTTCCTGCGTGCATTATCTTCATTACTCTGTAATTTATATTCTGCTGTTAATCCAACCTTCCTTCTTCTGAGTAGAATGGTCAACCAATAGTTCAGTAGTTCAATAATTTATAGTTTGTTTTTCAGTCCTTCTTTCATCATCATAGATAGATATTGCTTCCAAATTATTCCCTAGTTAGCATTCCTTTCCTTCTTTTCTCCTCTGTTAGTATTTTTTACTGTTTGCTGTAGGTTAATTATTCTTTCTCTATTCCAACCTTCTCCCTTCTTCTATTTTCAACCTTCTTACTACTTCTCATAGAATCATTCTTTCTCTTAGGTAATGATTTGCATAGATAATTCCTTAGCCTCTAATTATCTCTCTATTGCTTCCTCTGCACAATAGGATCATTTGCATAAAACTAGCTAGTAATTAAATCATCCAAAAATTCTTCTTTTCCTCACTTTAAAACGTTTTCCTCCATTTGGATCGTCATTCGGACTGCCTTTTAGATCGACGTTCGGATCGTCATTCGGACCTGTGTGTTTTCTGTATTATTTTAGGCCTTTTTCCGAATCTAATTTCTTCTGCCTCTTAATCATCATTCTTCTTGTTCCTCCTTAATAGTTTGAGATGTAATTTAATCTTGCTTTATGTTATTTGGAGTTTTTAATTCAATTATCATCATTGTTTCCACCTTTCTTATTTCTTCCTTATCCTCTTCTCATCTTTCTTCCAAACTTTAGTTCTTTAACCAATTTTGTTACTTAGTTACTGTTCAGAATGTATGAATGTTGTTTCTAAATAGTTTATTTTCAAGTTATAGTTGATGATTCTGTTAAGATCCTAATGGATGGCCTTCACTAACACCTTGGGGTTTTGGTGTAACGGTTTGTATCATTTGGTATCAGAGCCTCCACCCAAGTTCAAGTCACAGAGTGGGTGGCAACGTCGGCATTGCAGTGTTCGCCCGAGGCTCGTACGGCGCAAAGGGGACACCACCGTACGGGTGCACATCCAGCCCAGAGTCTGGACTGCGGAGCGTGGTGGGATGTTAAGATCCTAATGGATGGCCTTCACTAACACCTCGGGGTTTTGGTGTAACGGTTTGTATCAGATTCCATTTCCTTGAATTGTTTTAGTTTGTTAATCTTAAGATTAGTTTCTATTTAATGAAGATGTTCATGTTGCAAGATCTGGATTAATAATAAAATATCTTTATCAAGTTTTCTACTTGCTTCCAAATCTAATATAGTTCAGTTTAACATCTTTGTTAAGTTCTTAGACTTGCTTCTAACTCACACTAGTTTCATGTTGTTCACATATGGATAGACAGTAGTTCATAATGTTTAAAGTTAGTAGTAGTTTGTTGATTTTTAGTTTACATTTGTTTGTAGAAGTTAAGTTATATTTACTTCCATTTAGCTTCCTTATTACATTTGAAAGTCATTACGATACATTTACTCTAGTTCCTATTACATTTGATGTACGTAATAAAGAAGAGTGGAATTAGTGGTTTAGTCTAAATTAATGTACATTTACAAGTTCTCCCTATTAAACATCTAATATCCATAGCTCTGATTCTGTCCATAGTTGTTATTTGGAAGTTGAATGTGGTAGTTTCTTACTTTTCTAGAAGTAGTTTGTGTTTTAGTATTTGTTTCCATCTTTCTTATTAATTAACCATAGAGGTAGAGTAGTATGATCTAGTACTATTCTGATTTGTGATTTAAATGTATTCCTAAATATTTAACTCGGTTTTTCATTTTGAAAGATCTTTCGATCTTTTTCCTTACTAAACATTTTTAGGTCTGACAAACCTGGAACTTTTTAGAACCGTTTCTACCTTGGCATATATTTTGCTTTCAACTCTAAGTTTACTGATCCTGGTTGATAATTAATCTTAGGTGTTGTTTTTATTTGAGATAGCTCACAAACCTAGCAAGGATTCTCCCATTGCGACTTTAGTCTAGACGTCCATGTTTCCAACAAGGATGCAGTTGCAGCTGCATGGCTAAGGTTCCTAGCGCCCACTCCCTGGGCTCTACTTTGCAGAATCCGTCTGGTGCGGTCGCAGTGGAAATCACGACTCCTATTCACAGCTCCCTTGTTGGGCTTGTCTCTCCGGTCGATGTTGCTTTTCCATGGGCCCCTCCCCCCGAGGCTCCATTTCCAACCCCCACCACCATTGAAATTATGCATTTCAAAAGAGTCCGAAAAGCTGAAGGTGATGTTGCCACCCTGCGAAAGATGAAACCACTGCCTTCCAAGCTCCCGGTTCAGAACTGGGATGATGATTTATTTGGCTCCTGCTCGATCATTGAGGACAAGTCCAGCCTCCTAGATGCAGACGCAAACTCCTAAGGCAGTCCCAACTCCTATTTTTTTGTAGTGGTTAGCATCTTCTGATGCCTTATTTCGGCCAAATAATGTCTGTTATGTTCTGTTTTGATTGTCTGTTCTAGTATGCTTTTTATGGAAGAATGCAATTATGTTTTAGACTCTCAGCCCATCCATGGGCCTGCTCACGAGGGCTCTTTTCTGAACTATCTGACAATTGAGAGGTGACTGATCGATCTTAGAGCTACAGTTTCGCCTATGTATGTAACCTTTTTTGTACTATAATACTAATTTCCTTATGCAGTTTACAAAAAAGCATTTATATAGTAGAATATACATGATTATCTAAATAGAAAATGTAATAGAGAAACGAGTGCTTCATAAACCATACACATTCCTTCGAAGCCATTCCTCATGCCGTCTTTCAAAATGTCTTCATT
The DNA here is from genome assembly GCA_027924585.1 of Larix kaempferi. Classification (NCBI taxonomy): domain Eukaryota; kingdom Viridiplantae; phylum Streptophyta; class Pinopsida; order Pinales; family Pinaceae; genus Larix; species Larix kaempferi. The sequence goes on from BSBM01000019.1 coordinate 10,194,062, forward strand.
TGGATCCACTCCATACTTTGTTTCCTACATGTTTAATACGCCATGATAAAGCATAGATATAATTAATATAAAGGTTTCTTGTCATTCCATTAATTGTAAAACGAGGAAAATTAAACAACATAGGTACTTACAAATTGTTTAATTAACACTTGATATTTCAAAATATACTCACAACCCATACTTAACCCAATGTCGATCAATTATTCGGATGGATCTTCTTTGTATGTTAGCACCTATTAGAAGACATCCATGGATAAGTATAATTAATTATTTAAATATAAATATCTCAAAAACTATGAAATATTAAGTAAGGAAAAAGCTGTAAGTACTAATAAACTTTGCGATCAACCATTTTCTTGCTTCTCATCATGTCTTATGTGTTGAATGGGTTCTATTTTGTTTTCTTTTCCGCAACAAAACAATTGAAAATTAGTATTTCATGTGATAATTAAATTTATTGCACATAAAAGGATGAATCAATGATTACATATCTCTGATGCACGTTGTTGTTGGGATGGCTCATCTCGCAATGCAATTATGATCATTTTTTTACCATATTCTTGTAGACTTTTTTGGACATCCTTACTGGTATGATTTGGGTTTCCCTTAGTTTTTCCATTGGAATTTTCATAGTCTTCCTGAAAAACAAAAAGAATAATAGTTTTTTTTTTAAATTGACATGAAAGTAAATATAGCAAAAAAACTAATTTGGTAATTTCTGGGACATATTATAGGAAATCATGTTTAGTAATAATACTTTTTATATGATTCTTTTTTGTTATTGTAAGTTTTTTCTATTGCAAGTCTCGTGGGTCTCATTGACCATTACTTTGGAAATGATTCCTACAATTTATATATAGCCCGATTCTTGGAGTCATTGAATTGATGTTTGTATTGTAAGTGGAAAGTATGTGTATACATTCTTTTTACTATAATATCCCTGATAGTTTTCTTAAAAATTTTGCCCCTCTTGTAAAATTTCACCATCACTCCAAATGAACTGAGGATCAAGTCATCATCATTTACGTCCTTTATAATTTTTATCTTCTTAGGACGAGATTCTGTTCCCTCGTTATTGGTCCCTTCACAACATTAAAAAACTGTGAAATCGAGTGCTTAAAACATGTTAGAGATTAACGTTATGAAATTGATTTTTAGTAAAAAACCAAATAAAAACTTCATGTTGATTATTGTTCGATCGACTTGCTTAGTCTCTTTTCCGCATTTCCATAAAGATTCTATGCTCTTTTGCACTTAGATTGCAAACAATATTACCGAGTTTCTTCAAGTTTTTGCTCTGCATAACACACATTAACCAATACAAATCATTTATTTAAACCTCCAAATAACTCAGATATTTTTTTTTTTAATAAAACATAAAGAACTTGCCCTCTTCTCTTGTTGGGATGAGCTACCATCGTGCTCACTACAATAAGTTGTTTTCCTTGAACTTATATAAGCCATCTTCTATAAAAAATCCAAGAATTGTAAGATATATAAATCACGAAATATTATTTACAAACTTTAGTACCGGTGTGTATACTAAAATAATGTGCGCATATGCATTATATATATATATATATATATGTGTGTGTGTGTGTGTGTGTGTGTGTGTGTGTGTGTCAATTGGGTTTAGCCCAAGTGGTTGAGTTATCAGATTGTTATCCGCTCCACCCAGGTTCAAGTCCCGCTAGTGACACTTACTCTTAAGTGAGCCACTGAGCTCTTTAGGAGCTCTACTAGCCAATTAACGGGCCTTCCTATGTATTCGGATGCCGAGGAGGTTAACGTGGACGTAGCGGGCACCGAAAAAATAGGGTGTTCTATGAACCACACGAAAAAAAAAAAAATACACACACATACACACATGGGTGCATGATTACCGTGCAAATACAAATTTCAAAAACTTTGTTTACAAATAGATATATTTATTCAGTGCTTTATAAAGTAATAGATGCACCGGTCCTTCATTACAATCTATTGTGCACCGTAGAGTCGTGAACTTGACATTTCAATATTTAAATTTAAAAAAAATTGTGCACTTCAAACTAATATGTGCATCGTTGAGACAGTACTATACAATAATTATTAATGACGGAAGTTGTTTTACTTGGTGCTCTATAAAGTAATATAAGACTAGTGCTTCATAAAGTATATTGCGCATCATCGAGCCCATGAATAAATTAATATCATGGAATTTCATTGTATAAATTTCGGACAAGGCGGTGCACTTTAATCAAACATACACACCAGTGCGACAACTCTATACAGTGATCACCACGAACTACGAAAGTGTTAAAAAAATTGATAGCGATAGGGTTTGTGATCCAATGCAATGAGTGGTCCCATTGCAACGATTACTAAAGGACATATATGGAAGTAAATAAACCCTATAAAATTTTATTGCTTAAAAGAAAAAGAATCTAAAGATGAAATATAAAGAGGGAATCAAGAGAAAGAAGAAGAAAGCTAGGGTTCCTTCCAATACTGGAGGCAACTATGGAACCCTTTTTTTTACAATGCAATAAAAATTGTTTGAATCAACTAGGGTAAAGATTGAAATGATCAATAGAATGAAATCACATATTACCTTTAATTTTTCTTCCGCAGATTTATATGTGGTGTTCGGTGATCTCCTGTATCTTTGGCTCTCTAGAATATTCTTCCCACTCCCAAATCACTGCTGGGAAATATTTATTATTCAAATCTCCCATCTAAATTATGGCAAAAGAATGAACTAAAGCTTAGGGGTTTTCTCTTATAAACATACATTTAGTAAAATAAATTATCTCTCATTTTTTCGCGGTATATTTCGACACATTGATGATAAATGTTCACACTATTTTTTTACTTACTATTTTTGGTGTGCTATTTGTTAAAAAGTGCATTGGTGCACTTCTATATAAAAAACCAATGAATAAAAATGCAAAGCTTCAAAACACTCACATTTTTTTAACTTGATGTTACTGGTGCACTATATAAAGCGCCCCGATGTGCTTTTTAACTAAAACACAATGATTAGGAATGTTACAAAAAATGCAAATGCAAATCTATGCAATTAAAATTTTGTGGAGGTATTGCTTCGTGGAGGCAAAATCAGAGGTCAATTTTTGGTGCATATAACTATTTAGATCACTGATGCATTTAATATAGCCATTCCCATCGATGTGTAAACAATGGATATGACACACTGGTAACTGTTAAAGGCCCTTCAAAATTGGTTTGAAGTTACATTTTTCTATGATTTTTAGACTTTCTGTTATGAATTTATTCACATACTGATTATAGTTTTTGCTCAAATACAGGGAAGAAAAATTTATAGTATCAAATGTCTAATTCTTCAGATTCCAACTCATTACATATTGTTGCGAGTTCTTTAAGTTCTCCCCCACCATTTGCAGTATCTCCATATTTATTTATGATTCATTTATCTAATTGAATTTATGTTAGCTACGCACATGCATTTTAATGGTTGTTCATTGAATATTGTAGGATCATGATCTAGGATTGATTTGGATGTGCAAGATATAATTTTACCAGTGCAAAATTCTTGCTAGCTCTTATCAGGAGAAAAATATTGTAGGTAGATGTGTGATGAAAATGGGAAACCTCTTTACCCTTCCAATTGTAGCATGCCATCTTCCAGCAACTAACCCGGGTCAACGTTACTACACTGTGAATTGGAACTCTTTTATGACACACTAGTAGTATGTGGTTGTTCAAAAGGTAAAGGGTTGAAGGAAAACAATCGACGTGTTACATTGCTCCATTATATTAATGATCGACTACCCAAAATTGATGGTATAATACCTCCCACTATGGTCGAACATCCAATAGGTTATATAGAAAAGACACGCATGAACAATTGCATATGCTCCTTTTTTGAAAGGTTGGAGGCCATATCAAGTACTAAGTTTCATCCTAAACATACCAACCCATATCCTTCTATTGAGTCAATGAAGAGTTCTAGTGAGCCAAAGTATGATATCAATACTATGCAAAACATCTCTACTAGGAGATCCAAAAATTTGTAGGAGCTAAGAGCAAAAATGTCCAAGTACACACCAAGGTTGGTTCAATTGTTGCAAGGTAGTGATGAATTCCCTCTTCCTATCCATCTACAAAGTAAATACCAAACCTCTTACAACCATGCTTTGTATGGTGCTTGGCCATCTTCCATGCTTGTGCCCGATGTTGGAACCGAATTCTCCTTTTGTGGTAATAGTTATATGATTGCCAAGTCTAAAATACATGTTGTGAATCTTAGGTTTTTTATACTTTCACATGTATCTATTCCTCCCAAACAATTACTAGAACTTATGCCATTTTGTGGTCCTCTTTATAGTTGATTTGATTACTTGAATATTGTTAAATACAAACATATCATTTCCATGTATAGTATGTGCATGGATGGCTATGCTTCTAGAAACTTTAACAGGAAAAACCTGTTATATATTGATAGTTGTCCATGAGCTCATGGGGACATTGCAGGTTTCATAAATAGTTGTAGGTCCTCATTATTTAGCGTAAATTTTTCATTTGAGTAACACTCCAATGACAAAGAGTTATTTATGAAAAGGAATGCATCCATATTTGTTGTTGTGCATGGAATAAGTAGTTTATCTCCTAGTGCTGAGTTGTTAATAAATTATAACTTATGTATACCACCAAACACTCGTAAAAAATGCCTTGCATTGGGTCTACTTTTAGACGTCCCCTTGGGGCATAAGAAAAAGATCTTTGCGTAATTGTATTTTTGGAATTTTAATGGAATTAATGGAAATGTATTGCTTAATTCAACATATGTTTTATAAAGTGGTTGGTTGCATGTTTATTATTGGGAAAAATAGTTTCATGCTTCTAATTAATGTTTGGTATAGTGTTTGAACATACTAAATGCATTGTGTTACTAATATTATTGATTTAATGTTCTATATTTTTACAATTAGGATTATGACAATGAGTGACCTATCTAACATCTACCTTTGCACCCCACTATGATATCAAATTAAGAGAGTGCTATTAAACAAGCACAACTTGGAGAGAAAGCATACCAAGCATGGTTGAATCAACCACCTATTCAATTCCCACTATGTCCCGTGTCACCAATTCAAAATATCTATAGTAACACTAACTCTTCACATGTTGGGGATGAAAGCAATGATATTGAGGTTGGTATGGATGATTTCTTATAGGATGTCCATGCCATGTATGGAATGTTTTTGCATGCATTCCAACAAAATGAAATAGGGGATGATGTTGATATCGTTGATACTTTCTTTGAAAGCCTAAAATATGCAACAACCACCCCCCTCTTTGGGCATGGATCAAGGTCTACATACCCAACTAGGGTCAATAATGTTGTTGCACAACTTGAAAGCAATATATGGTATTCCATATGCATGTTTCTCAACACTTTTGAGGAAATTAACCATTCAGTCCCCTATTTTTTAATTTGAAACCCACAACTTTGAAAGAGTAGAATTATATCTTGCTGAAGTGAAAACCTTAAATGAAAAATTAAATAATTGCGGTAAATATTACAAAAAAACAGACACTGCTCTTATAATTCTTGCAAAACAAAAATTACCATATTGTTTTCATATGTTCATTCAAACTAGGAATCGAGCTTTTGAATTGTCTTCAAATACCAAAAAATTTACTTTTGATTATTTTTGTAAAGGATTGATAAATGAGCAAAAAAGGTTAATTGTTTAAGGACAAGTCTCACTTAATATGGCTCTTATGGCACATAATCCTAAAAGTTTTAATAATGTTAAAGGTTCTAATTCACACACTTCAAATCATACTAATAAATCCCATCATGAAAATAGTAAGAAGAAGAAAGTGTATGATCCTTGTAAGCATTGTGGTAAAACTAATCATTCTGAAAAGAATTGCTTTTAAGCGAAACGGTTAATGGCTAAAGCTAAAACAAAAGATTCTGATGAATCACAAGTAGCTTTAAGTGCCTCTGTTGTTGTCATCTAGTAGTTCTTCTTATAATGTTTAATGACTAAATTTGCTTTTTGTTGTTGTTTATGCTTAATCATGTTGATTTCTAATCATGTCATGTTTATTTTTGAGCAATTTATAAAAGTAATATAATATTTGTCATTTTTTGTGCTCACTATTTATATGTTGTGGTTGACACTTAATGTATAAAAGTAACTTCATTTTCCTTATTTTTCAAGTTAATATTTTATTTGATCATATCATGTTGCCATTGTTTATATGATGTTTGCTAACTTTTGGTATATAAGAATTTTTCATTTCTGTATGAGCAATGTTGTTTTTTATGATCTTTATATGTTTTAATCTTGGAAGTTCTTGTGTAGATAAGTTCTCTGTTTATGTTTCCAGAAATAATGAAGTAGCATATTTTACTGTTAAAGTCATGATGTTCATCTGTATGATATCATTTTCGATGTATAGACCATTGGGGTCTTCTTTCTTCGATGTTTGAAGTCTTCTACATATATTTATATTGCACTTTGATTGGAAGAATGTCCGTTATCTACATGTGTATTGGCCATTTGGGGACTTTGTACACTATTGTGGTGTTCTTAGCCACATGTTTTGTTGTATCAGCCGTTAGAAAGTATCTGTACACTAGTGTGGATGTTATATCAGATTTCTTCAGCTATCGGTTATGGTTGTGATGATTCTTGTGGTGATCGAGGCACCTTGCTGTTGGATTGCGTCACATATTTATTTCATCATACAACTTGGTTCGAGTGCACTTTCATGATTCGTTGAGAAGCGGTTGTTCTTCATCAAATTCCATCAGTCGAAGTGTTTTTGTTATTTGCAGCTATTGGTTCTTCCGGAAGTTGTCAGCAAGGGGGAGCAGTAATGACTCCTTCCTTTCTTTGTTAGTAGGCTTTTCTCCCAGCCATTATTAAGGGAAAGTGTTGGAATATTTTATATTCCTTGGAAGGTAATAATGTCTTTATATTATGTTGGAAGATATCCACAATCTTATGTAAAATAGTAATACACAGAAAAATTTTTAGAGGTGAAATTTCGCCAATTGGCTATTTTTTGGGCCTTTTTTCAAAACATAAATTCGCTATTTGATCATTTTTAGTCTGTAATATCGCCTATATTTATATAAAATATGTTTTTTTATCATATTATTCACCAAAATTAACAAGTTTTGGTAGTAAATTGTATGTTTCATATTTAATATTCACCTACCAATCTATATATATGTTTTTTTCAATCCAACATAATCACCTAGAATACTATACTTAAGTATACTTTTATAATCCTTAAAAAATACCCTGGTAATACATTATATCCCATATTCATTATGGTAAAATATACTCTTGATATTCATTATTATATAAAGATATGTTATTATGGAGAATTATATTATCCCACATGTAATATGTGAGAGTAATTCCTCCTATCTCTTGGTATATAATAGAGTCAATGGAGTCTTTCACATTCATCTATTGTGGATCATATCATGACCTATACTTTCACAAGTATTGTTATATTGTATTGGGGTTATTGGCATTGCTCTCTGTAAGTTTGAGGGAGATATTCTGGAGATAATAGAAGTCTACCTTCCCGTGGACGTATCCCAATTGGGTGAACCATGTATATCTGGTGTACTCTTTTATCTTGTTGTTCTTATTTATTGTGATATGTTATTGCTTGCATAGATAGGGAAGCTAGTTTAGTTAGATCCATATCTTTGACAATTCAAAGGCTCTTTCATTGCAAACAAATAGTTGTGTTGTAGGGGTGGCACACCTCACATATAAGTGATCTAGGAGTTATGCGAATCCCGAGAGATCCAATAGCCATGAAGCATACAGAGCATACATGGCCTAATAAATTCACAGATGAAGTACATAGCCTTAGATTGAGCATAGCCACAGATGGAGTTAACTTATATTCACTCCAAAAACCAACTATTATGTTTGGCCAGTGTTAGTGATCAATAACAATATACCTCATGGTTGTTCGTGAAGAATGGACATCTTATGTTGGTTCTTATAGTCCTAGGACATTTTCAACCTCGGCTGAAACTCCCACTCATCCAATCGCAATCGGACTTTCACAAGTTGTGTACAACTCTACCCAACCGCCGTTGGAGCTGTTCAACATACTTGTTCACTAGATTCACTTCCAATGCTGATACCACTTGACCTAGTCAGGTTGATATCGCCGTCTTCCTTCACGCAGGATTCTTCTACTCTTATACCACTTGATGCAAGGCAAGTTGGTATCACCGGATTTCTCCTCACAGGATTCTCTTCCCGCTCTAATACCACTTGACACAAGGCAAGTTGGTAGCACCGGCTTTCTCCTCACAGGATTCTCTTCCCGCTCTGATACCACTTTACGCAAGGTCGCCTTCGCAAAGGTTCTTGCTTAACAATTCCACACAACACATGCATTCACATAAAACCAGATGTAAATAGGATGCCAAAAGTTGGCTTATATTACTTCTACCGAAACGGTTACAATGCGAAATGCAAGGAATGTTAACTAACTATTGTCGGCCTTAGCCAATTACAATACATAAATAACCGTGTGCTATCTCAGTGTGTCGATCTTCCCCCTCTCTTGGTTCGTTGCGGAACTCTTAGCTATGGCTCCATCTTCTTTGCGTTCTGTAGATGTGTGACTTTCCTATCTGATCTACAAAACCTCCCTTGAGCTCTCCTTTGCCGAGTGATCCAACTGACCCAAACTCCTTGGCCTTCTACTTTGCTGCTGCTGTTCCCAAGATCACTCCGACCCCCGAGACACGCTTCCTTTGTTTGTCGATCTCCTCAGATCCTATAGACCTGCAACTGTCATCGCGTCTGTCGTGCTACACAATATCCTTCTGTAATGACATCTGTCACGATCCCAACTACCTGCAATAACTGCCAATAAATTCCTTAGCAAACCCGAATGACTGCCAAGTACTCTCCTTGACTTCTATGCATCCTTCTGACACTGCTACAATGGTCGGTCTTATCATTCCCTCGACCATACTGTCTTCCGTCAGCCTTCGACATACCTGTCGGCTTCTCTTCGCACTTTCAGGCTTAGTCAGTCCAAACCTATCAGAGTCGCGGTTCGACAACATGTCGCCCCTCGACGTTTCCGCTACAACTCTATCGTTTGTCCACCTTAAATCATGTCGACTCTCGACTTGCTCCTCCTGTCGACCTACCTTGACAACTTTTGCTCGTCTTATTGACTTCGACAACCAATTTGCTCTTCCGCACTAGTGGTCGTCGGCACTCTCTCTGGTCGGCCTTCTTCCTATCGATCATTTTCGACTGCTCTGCCTAGGCCCCGATGCTCCTACATCAAATGTGGGTAGTATGTGCACTCTCATGAGAGAGTGACACATGGTTGGGTGAATATTTGTATTAAATAATTATGCATAAAAAAATATTTTTGCATGAGGCGACATGTGTCGCAAATGATTTTTCTATTTAAGCAAGAGGTAAGGAAAAGGGAAGAGGGATGACCGTAGGAATGGAAAGGAAATTATGATTGTGCTTTCTATTGTGAGTTTGGCTAAATATTTTGGTGAGGGGGATCTCATGTCTGAATCCTTGCGAGTGTGTATCCTTTATGACCCCGAGGCTCGAGGGTGGCTATGCGACTGATTGCATAAGCCTACGGTTGGGTGGCGAAGCTAACGATTGCTTCGCCTATGGTTAAACGAGCCTTTACTTTTGGAATCCAATGAAAGATAGGGTTCGAAATGGACAAGTTGGATTAGATCAATGACAGCAACTCCTCCTTGCGCAGAGGTTTGACATGTTTATTGTTCCATTCTTTATTTGCTAAATTCAAACTTTTTAAATTTATTTTATTTTTCTATAATTGAAAAGATGGAAATCTAATTTAAATTATGTTACTCGGTTAAGATTTAGTCTGTGAAGGGCCCCCAAAATGGGGGTTCTTACAATCTCTCAAAATGCACTTGCCCCAGAGACGAGGGGGGTTTGGTTCTTGCATTTACTACTCCATTATGTTGTGGAGTATGAGTCATTATTTCCAACTTACAAAATATTGTGTGAAATATGCAATACATTGATTCAATATGAACTCCCTATTCCCTACCGTTATCACTCGTCAACACTTTGATGTGTCAGCCTATCTACTTCTCAATAGGTACCCTAAATTATTTGAACTTGCTAATAACCTCCAACATCTTCTTCAAGATGTATACAAAATTTTGTCTGGGATAATCATTGATCAACATGTGATGAAGTAGCACATGCCACCCCCAATGTGAGTTTGCATTGTAAACCATGTCTAAGAGACTTGTTGCATACTTCTTCAATTGATATTTGAAACTTTCTCTATATTGCTTTCCCATCACAACTCTAAAAGAATTTCAAATCCTCTATGTCACAATATAAAGTTATCAACAATTGCAATTGTCAAGACTCAAAACCTCCACATCAATCAATTTTGGTTCTACTTGTTATGTAATAAACTCTCAAATTATATACAATCTTTGGAATCATATCATATACATTTACTTCCATATATGCACCCATTGGATCATATCATGCCATCTTTATTGATTTCTCTCTCCACTTTAACCTATCCATTCATGTCTCTATCTAACAAACAAACAATTGACACTTCTGACTATTGATATGGAATTCCTTCTCATAGTCTTTGCACATTGACTTGTTAATTGTAAAACATTAACTTCAAACCACTATTAGACATCTTGCACATCCATAATAAGTTTTTCTCACATTTTTCTGAATTCCCAACACATAAAATATCATTAATCCACATCACTTTCCCAGTGCATATAACAGTTCACTAATCCACATCCTTCAAGATTTGACAACACATTATTCCCATGAACACCTTCCTGTTCATGAATACAATTTGCAAATAGTTTCCTGTTCTTATCTCAACTAAGCACAAAAAATAATGCTGTCTAATGACTGATATTGACTTCACATAGTGAATCAAGATTTGACAACACATTATTCCCATGAACACCTTCCTGTTCATGAATACAATTTGTAAATAGTTTCCTGTTCTTATCTCAACTAAGCACAAAAAATAATGCTGTCTAATGACTGATATTGACTTCACATGGTGAAGTCAGAATGATACCACAACTATGATTTCAACCATTAGTAAAGATGAGGTCATATGCAATCTCGATATAACAATAAATACAAAACTTACCAAAATTAAATTTAGTTCTATTGATTAAAAATTTAAAACAAAGACAATTGCACTGGAATTAAATTATCTTGTTAATGTATTAGAAGATCTTTAAGAATTTAAAGAATTATGCATGTAATCAAGCAAAGTTAAGTGTGAAATTAAAATATCTGCTTAAGAATTTAAAGAATCATCCATATAATTAGGCAAAATTGAGCACAAGATTGTGCCCATTAAGCATTTCTTACTGGGAGATAGATTCACTGAACAATACAATTTAAACAATTAATTGACACACTCAATTTGACAAGAAATCCAAAAAAAACTCTGTATTTACAGAAGTGAGTTATTTTTGGAAACCTATTTTGGCACAATTGAACTTTGATAAACCACTTACGAAAGCCCCCAAGAAATTATAACTACATGATTTAAACAATTAATTGACACACTCAATTTGACAAGAAATCCAAAAAAAACTCTGTATTTACAGAAGTGAAAGTTATTTTTGGAAACCTATTTTGGCACAATTGAACTTTGATAAACCACTTACGAAAGCCCCCAAGAAATTATAAATTATAACTATTTTGGCACGTTATCCAGCTGAAATTCACGGTCAATGAGGTCACAAATTTAAAAGATTTTGAACATCGAGATCAACCATGAAGATAATTGAATTCATATTTCAAAACCGCCAAAGCATTATAATTGAAACCATCTGTGGATTTTTTATTTGCATATATATAAATAATTGCAGAAATATAACTACTGTACCCAGGCATATATACAGTGCCATCATATTCATATAAATTCAAACAAATTGCATATGCAATACTGTCGTGCAAATGGAAATATGACATCATACCCTCAACGTCCTCCAGGCCCGCCACCGCCTCCAAATCCACCACCGCCTCCAGGGCCGCCACCGCCTCCAAATCCACCACCGCCTCCAGGGCCGCCACCACCGCCACCAAATCCAGGTCCGCCACCACCTCCCCCAAATCCAGGACCTCCTGGACCACCGCCTCCAAATCCAGGACCTCCTGGACCGCCGCCTCCACCGCTATCAAAGCCAGGTCCGCCGCCGAATCCTGGACCGCCCCCAAATCCAGGGCCACCGCCGAATCCCGGGCCGCCGCCAAATCCCGGGCCGCCGCCAAATCCCGGATTATATCCTGGTCCGCCGCCGCCATAGCCACCAGGTCCGTATCCTCCATATCCAGGTACGCCACCGCCTCCTAATCCAGGACCTCCACCACCCCAAAATCCAGGCCAGCCACCACCAGCGCCATGACCTCCTGGTCCTCCACCTCCAAAACCAGGTCCTCCTCCGCCGCCACCAAACCCTCCACCTCCAAAACCAGGTCCTCCTCCACCGCCAAATCCTCCACCTCCAAAACCAGGTCCTCCTCCGCCGCCAGGTCCTCCGCCTCCGCCACCCGGTCCGCCTCCTCCGCCACCAGGTCCTCCGCCTCCGCCTCCGCCAGGTCCTCGTCCCGCCATGATTACTAAGTTAATACAGCACAATTTTTGAGGCCTTTCACTACACAGATGATATAGTTTCTAAATAATCTATGTTGCTGCCGCTGTCGGCCTCAACTACCATTCAAGATTGATTAATAGTTGGGCAGTGACGGTGCACGATTAAATGGACGGACGAGAATACAGTCTAGTAGCCAATTACCATTGCTCTACTATTAATAAGACAAATTCATGTTGGAAATTTGATACTTTGTTCAGATTTGGCCGTAATTTCTTCTATCGATAGATCTTTCTTTTATTCAATATTGACACCTTTAAATTTCCTATGTTTCGATACTGATTTAAAAAGAATAAAAATTAATTGATACAATGCAACCATTTCCTCTTTCCCTGTTGTTAAAAAATCTTCCCATGAACAACAAAATGTACTTGCTCCAAACTGTTCATAACTTCATTTTGCCACTGAAGTTTGTTGAAGTAGGCATAGAATACAATGCATATGAAATACAGTGCTTTGTTGTACGCATAGAATGCAATGTATATGAAACCCATGGTATAGTTTTCATCTATTTTGATGTGGGGAATCCCTACACGAGAATATAATTATGAATGAATGGTTCATACGCTACAATATTTGTCTTGTTCTTGCAGTTTGATCGTGTAGATATATGGAAAAATTGTGACTCTCTCATATTTTGAGGTCATGAATTTAGGAGAGAGAGAGAGTGATCTGTTCTTTAAGTTTTAATTTGTTTTTTCATTACAATGATAGTGATGGAGAAGGCACTATGTCTCTCTCAGCCCATTTCCAAATTTATGAAGCTCTTGAAATTTAAAAAAAAATTAAAAGTTAAATTGTTGAAAATTGCAATTTGAAAAAATATTAGAAGTTAAATGATTGACAATTACAATTTAAAAAAAATCTTGAAAATTAAATGATTGAAAATTGAAAGTGCAATTGTCCAAATAGTAGGAGTGGAATAATTCGTGAAAAAGATGATAGTTCCAGAGATTTGATTTGAGTTCTCTTTGAAAAAACCCTCCATATTGCAATGGTCCTCTTGGATGAAACTCTTGGATGGAACGCAATTTCGTCCCAAAAGACCGCATTCCAATCTTTGGTGAGTACTCTGAACAAAAACCAACTAAACCCTCAATTCCAAAGTTTGTAAAATGGCTCTCAACCATCCATGAGATTTCTCTTCCACAATTGGCATCTCGAAAAAAAACTCTTACCTTTACAGAACATGGGTTGATTTGTTGATTTACAAGAATCTGGCTCCATGGAAAAATGGCTCACAAAAAAATGGGATAGTGTTGATCAAAGGACACCAGATTTCGACCCAGAAGTAGATGTCACTTCGACTGTCCCGACATGTGTTCATCTTCCTCTCCACTATTGAGACGATGATTCATTGAGGACCACTGGAAACGCCATTGGAAAGTATATTGAAAAATCTGAACCAAAAGCTGGTATGTTCGCCTATGCTAGAATTTATGTCAAAGTTGATCTTGAAAAGGGCTTACCAGAGGTCATAAAGATCACCCTTGACAATTGGAGCCATCTTTAGAAGCTGGCTTATGAGTAACTACCTTTGAAATGTAAAACTTGTCATGAGTATGACCACTTTTCCAAAGACTGCCCTCAAAACCCACAAACCCTTCAGGAAGATAGGGAAGGTCAATGGCAGACAGTAAAAAGAAAAACCATTGCCCCACAATCAGCTCCTAAACCCCCTAATGGATGTTCCCTTTGTTCCCAATGCTTCTACTCCTTATACCTCCAACCTTTTTGAACCTGAAACAAACAACTAATTCGAAGCCTTTTCTCTTCTTGAGGACTAATCTGATCCCCTTGATGCTTCAACCCTATCCCCACTCATCCTTTCTACTCTTGATCTGTCAGTTCCCCAAATGCATGAATTGGTCCCATCCCTCAGATCCTTTAGAATGACCTCCCCCTTTTGGAGTCATTACTTGTCATAAAGACCAACTTTTAGATGAAGAAGAGTATGAAGATGAAAAGCTTCGAAAGAGGAAAAGTTGAAAAACATTGAAGGAAAAAGGGGAAGAAACAACTAATAAGGAGAAATGATTGGGCCTACAATCAACGATAAAAACCTCTATTATAGGTAGTCATAAGCATAGAGTATTGAAGAGTCTATTGTACCAAAAGAACATAGAGAAAGGCGGTCCTACCAAAACAATAGGGAAATAATGAAGACTGTCTCTTGGAACTGTAGAGGACTTGGGAACAAAGAGAAAATAGAAGCAATGAGGAATTTAGTAAAAACATAATGACCCATGGTCCTTTTAATCCAGGAGACAAAACTACAAGAAAAAGAAGCAATGGAAGCAACAAATTCTTTTTGTCCCAACAATGAATGTAAGGTTGTAGCATCAAGGGGCACATTCATAGGTATTTGTATAGTATGGAACATAGAAAACTTGATCCTACTCCATAATATTGAAACCCTTAATTGGTTATATGTAGAGATTGAAGACAAATAATCAGGAAAGCGTCATAAGATTTTGAATGTCTATGTTCCTTTAGATAGCAAGGAGAAAAAAATGTTGGGAAATGATAATCAAAATTAAGGATGAAACAGAAACAAAAAGCATGATAGTGGCGAGAGGTTTCAACATAGTTTTATCTCAAGAAGAAAAAAGAGGGGGAAACCCAGTTAGAGATGCCACTAGAGAGGTTGTGGAAGAATTGATGAATGAATGGGATTTGCTCAATGTTAAACCAAAAAGAGGAAGGTATACCTAGTCTAACAAAAGGAAATGAAGTAGACACATACCAACAAGACTTGATAGACTTTTCTTTAGCAACAACTATTTAGAAGAAGAACTGGACATTTTCTCAGAAATAATTCCATCGAAAGCTTTAGACCATCGACCAATCTCCTTATCCTTGAGAGAAAAAGAAAATTTTGGTCCTTTTCCCTTTAAATTCAACCCGTTATGGCTCAAATATTAAGATGTAGTAGATATAATAAAAGAAACATGGAAGCAAAAATTAACGTGGTTTCCCAACTACATTTAGGAATCCAAGTTAAGGAGAGTCAAGACAATCCTCAAGGCTTGGGCTAATAACCATTATAAGGAGCTGGTGGTTGAAAGAAAGGAGTTTCAAGTTAAAATTATCAAACTCAAAGAAAGAACGGAGAAGGAATAAATAACAACCCAACTGCAAGTTGAGGAGAAAGAAACACTTCATAAGCTCCTCACAACAATGAGGGAAGAAGAACAATCTTTGAGGATTAAATAAAGGAGTTCATGGCTTAAATATGGGGATTAAAACACAACTTTATTCCATAAACAAGATAAATCTAGGGTAATGAGGAAAAAAGTAAGGGAAATACAAATGGAAGCTAGAGAGAAAATAACTAGACATGAGGAGATAAAGAGGGAGGCCCTTCATCATTTTAAAAACCTATACAATGAAGAAGAAGACTTGCATTCATAAAATATGGTCACAATGTTACTGGTAATACCTCAAAAGGTCAATCCTGAAGATAATGAAGAGCTTGACAAACTTATATCAAAAGCATAACTAATGGATGCTATTTGGAATTTGGAACCAGACAAGGCATTGAGACCAAACGGTTTCATAGTAGCTTTCTATATGCCTTGTTGGAGATTTATACAAAGTGATTTCTATCGGATGGTGGGGTATGTGGAAACAAAAAAGAAAATCAAGGGATGCACCCACTAAAAATTTTTGGTCTTAGATCCTAAAGAAAAGAACCCTATAATGCCTCCTATAAAATAATAACAAAAGTGATAGACAATTGCTTGAGGTACGTTCTTCCCTCAATTGTCTCTGAAAACTAGGGGGTTTCATTCAAGGAAGGAAAATTGTGGACCATGGTAATTTTTAGGGGCAAAATTTTTCCAATTGGCTATTTTTGGGCATTTTTTCAAAACATAAATTCGCTATTTGGTCATTTTTACTCTCTAATATCACCTATTTCACATTTTTATTGTAATATTCGCCAAAATTTACAAATTTTAGTTGTAAATTTTATGTTTCATATTTAACATTCGCCTACCTATCTATATAGATGATTTTTTCAACCCAAAATAATCGCCTAGAATACTATACTTAGGTATACTATTAGAATCCTTAAAAAATACCCTGCCGTGGACAACATTGTTCTTGTATAGGAGGCGATTCACTCAAACAAAAGAAAGAAAGAGAAGGGGTTTATAATCAAGATGGACATGTCAAAGTCCTTTGATTGAGTAAGGCACTCTTTCCTCCTTAAGCTCCTAGTCAAATTTGTTTTTTCAAATCGCTTTGTTGATTTAATAAAAGCTTGCATAAGTCACCCCTGGATAGCACTTCTTATCAATGGGAGATCTATTGGTTTCTTCCAAAGCAAAAGAGCAGTTCAACACAGATGCCCCATATATCCCTTTATGTTTATTTTGATGGTTGACTCTTTAAGCGGACTTCTAGAGAAAGAAAGACAGGTGGGAAACATTCCCAGAATCTTGATTGCTTGAGGAGTAAAAGAAGTTAACCATTTACAATTTGTTGATGACACCTTACTAATGGGAGGAGCCTCAACTATAATAGCCTCTCGCTTCAAGTCATCCTTATCAATCTTCATAAATGCCTCAGGAAGGAGTGTCGATAAAGGGAAAAGTTGTCTTTATGGTTGGAATATATCAGATTCCCTCATTCGAGTGCTAGATGGAATCCTAGATTTCTCATATGAAACAAGTTGGCATTCATTCAAATACCTAGGAATTCCCATCCTTCTTGGAAATGGAAAAGCTATGGATTGGAGTGGATTTCAAGACATATTCAATAAAAATATGAACCAATGGGGCCCCAGATGGCTCAACACAATAGGAATAACTGTTCTCATTAAGGTCATCCTATCAACTTACCGTTGTTTACCAATGCTCCTCGATGCTTTCCCCAACTAGAATTGTTCTTCAAATAAAATCAACGATGAGAAAGTTTCTATGGGGAGGAGGAAGAGGAAAATGGATGAGTAGAAAATTTCATTTGATCAATTGGTATATTGTCACCGCTCCTATGGAACAAGGAGGGTTGGGAATAAAAGAACCCGCTTTAATGAACAAATCAATGGGAGCATATTTTTTATGGAGGCTCATCCCTAGAGAAGCTTCCTGGTGGAAATATGCCATTAGGAAGAAATATCTACATCTCAAGATTAAGATGCCTAGATCATCATGAAGAAGATAAATCGAGATCAACTATTTGGAATCTGACCACTGATTTTCTTCCCTTGATCCGAGCTTCTAGTAATTGGATCCTAGGAAATGGGAAATACATAAAGATTTGGCAAGATAGTATTGTTGGTGCCCTCCTTTTGTCCACTGTCTCTGAGTTACATGATTTGCAGGTTTGGATGGAAGAGCGTAGAATTTACCCCAAAACTTAGTTTTATGAATATTGTGAGTTGTATGCAATTCAAAGGTCACACAAAACTTAGTTGTATGAATATTGTGATACGGGTTTTTAAACATCTCTGATAAGAGTTATAAATTTCGAGTGAACCCCATTCCATGTATTTTAAAACCTCACCGTTGTTTAATTTTAAACTTTGGTATTTCAACATATCTTTTTAGTGATCTCACAAATTATTCCAAACCCACGTTAAATCTTTTACTGAACTATCTTTCAAACTATCGCTAATAAACTTTACTTTGTCGTATATTTCACATGTGAGGATATCACAATTATTTACTGTCCTAATTAAGCCTGCGTACATTTCAAAACACTGGTTAATTAATGAAGTTACAAAACTGAATTTTGAACTTAACTCATTTACCAGATTAGCAAGTATTATTTAGCAAATTGTTGATTAAATATAAGTGTCTTCAATTTATTTAGCACATATAACATTTTTGTTGTTTTTTATGACATTTTTCTCATGTTTTAGTATCACTAGTTGCACAATTTCAGTTTTGTATTCATAGGAGAAGGTATATGGGATAGTATTCTTAATTTTCTTTTGATCCAAGTATGTTTTTGTAACTTTTGGATTATGATTTAAGTTTGCTCATGTTTTATTATCACTAGTTGCACAATTTGAGTTTTGTATTCATAACAAAAGATTCATGGGATAACAATCCTAATTTTATTTTAATCCAAGTATGTTTTTATAACTTTTGTCTTGCGATTTCGAAAAGGAATTTGAATTAAAAGATATAATGAAACAATTTTGAGTAGAATTTGAATTAAATTTATGTCAAGATACTTTGTAAATCAAATTTCTTGTTTTGAATCATAAATTGTTCCTATTTGAAATTACACCTTGAATACCAACAATTAAAACTCTGAAACCTTCACCAAAAGAAAAGAGAAAACTTATTGAGATTTCAAATATAGAAACCAAAGAAATAACATAATCGAGAAATCCTAGAGTTAACGATCTTAAATTTACCAAGATATAAATTTAATCTATTTTGGTGTTTTCTGGGTGGAAAGATTGGATGAATTTGCTTGCAGGGCCCATTTTAGGGGCAGGTCTCACTTTGCAGATTTGGGGTCCAGAACCTTCTATGGATTATTTGAGGGCTTAAATGATGTTTTTTGGGGTCAAAATTTCATCTATTATTACATGCCCCTTAACGCTATTCTAATCTCCGAGACCTTTCCAACGGTGCGAGAATCGCCTCAAATAAAGTCCGTATGAAGAAGTTATGCTTCCCACAAGTTGATCTATCCAGTTGATTACCATCCGTATTGAGTGGATTCCAAATCATCCCTCATTTCTCACACATGTGGGTCTAGTCATGTGTGTACTTTTAAGAAAATTTTAGAAGGTACAAAATCCTAACCCTAATCAGGATTTGAGGGATGCAAAAACCCTAGAACTAATCCTAGACAACAATCGGGCTATGTTAAATACCCGCTGCTAGGAGAAGAAGGGGTTTCATTTGATGATATTATTGTATTATTCCATAAATAAGAAACAACATGAAAGTGGATTTTAGATCATCACAGAGGATGCAAGAGATCCTATAGTAGCCATTTCGACTGCAGAGTCATAGGTAACTCCATAAAGAGTAACACTTTATTTGTATTTGCATTATATATAAAAGAGCAAGGCATAGTCCTCATTTTTGGATGGGTTTTTCTCGATAGTGGGTTTTCCAAGGGTAAATCTTGTGTTGATTGTGTATTTCTTTACTCTAGTTATTTTTCTTTTAGTTCTAGTTTATTTAGCATTCAATTGAAATGGGCTAATAAAAAGAAATATGTTGTAAGATCTGTTGTGACGAACTATTCCAATGGAATATCCTTGTTAGTTTATAGATAAAGTAAATTAGGAAAACCATATATTGAGACTATAAAATCAAAATTCAAATATACTGAAGCTATGATTAATACTCAAATTGATTTTCCCTCTTGGGGATAAATTTTTATAATAATCAAGAATAGGATCATCATGATGTTATCCCTCCTAGTGACCCTTCTTTAAGGAATGTAGATGATTTTGTTATAACCAACATACGAGATTCTCATCTACACAATGTTGCTACCAAGACTCCTATTTTACCCTATTTAGATTTCATATAATGGGTTATCCAACATACTAAGACAAATAGAAGAACAATTCATAATGATGTTGGTAATTGTATTGGATATTTTCAGTGCATAGAACTGGAGAGGTATTATAAGTTCCATCAACCAAATATGTTGTTAAATAATGAATTTGGAGAGAAATTTCATAAAATGAATGGTACACATAATTTTTTTTCTAGTTGGTGGATTGAAGGGAAGAGGTTTCATTTAAGGAATGATGGCATTTACCCAACAACTCATCTCATAACTCCTTATCTCTATGTGATGGCCTTGAGATGTAGATTATATGGATAACCTAACTGTTCCTATTTTAGGTATCCTTTGGTTCTACTTGTCCATTTTATTGTATCCCCGGGAATCATTTTCAATTGGGTTGGAATATTATCCTTTTCTTTATAGAGAGTTATAGAAAAAACACAAAAGGAAAATATGGAAAGTTTCCCAAAATTCTAAATGTTTGCTTATCTTTTAGATATCATGTGTGCTAACAGACCATTTTCCTTAGCTGGGATAGATTTGGAATACTTCTTGTAGTCTAGTTCATGTATATTGTCAAATGTTACAGAGAATAAGTACAAGAAGAATTATTCTTTGATTTGTGACTACTTCTTTGCATCTCTCTATCAAATAATTTTCAACAAGGAGTGTCTAAGAATAACATTTGTAGCAAATATTATGTTATAGAATATTGGAAATTGGTATTTGGAAGAAGCTTATACATATATGAAAATCTATGGAGTGACTGCCCCTCCACATCTTCTACCCAAATATATTCTAGATAGATTGTTTATATCGTAGATTGCATATAAGTCCACTTTGCATGGAGTTAATGCCACTTTGAAGAGATAAAACAAAAGGCAGTTGATTCCATATCATCTTTAAATTGGAAATTTTGGCATTAGAAGCTTCAATACAACCAACGAACAAGATAATCTAATGCTTGAATATAGATTTCATTAAGGATAATTCAAAATACAAAATCCGCATGGTTTGGTGGTTAAACATTGTAGTCAAGTAGGTCTAATTTGTCCCTATGCACATGAAGAATGGAATATTGAAAAACAATTAGAAAATGAAGAATCTTGGGATGATATGCTAAATAGATGAAAACCTCTGATTCACGAGGAAGACACTTAACCTTCAATTGAACAAATTAAGAAAATTAGAGAAGAAAAGAGATTAAAGGAACAACAACAACAATATCAAAAGGTTGAAGATGAGAGATAATTAAAAGAGAAACAAGATCAAGAAAGAATTTCTAAATAATGAAATTTTAAAACAACAACAGGAACATGAATTAAATATCATTGAAGAAAATAAATTAAAAGAGGAACGAGACAAACTCAAAGAAACCAAAGAACATATGAAACATAAAGATCAATTGAAAGATGAAAAGTTAAGGAAAGAGGAGGAGAAAAAACAAGCTGAAGAAAAAAATAAAAAGAAAGAAATGGAAAATAAAACTAGACAAACAACTAAGCAATCTTTAGAAACAACTCAACATAATGGCATGGGTATAAATGATAGTGTAGATAATCTATTATAAGGTACTTCTTCTCTGACAATAGTTAGCAAAGATAAAGAGAAAGCAATAGTAATGGAAGATGTTATGACACTAAGTGGTATGGAAAACATTCTTTCATGGAATAGTCAAGTCATCCCATAACCTATGGAGGAATTAGCTGATTTGGAACTTATTACATATAATAAAAGAAAGAAAACTCTAGTGAATAAAGTGCAAAGAAAGAGGAAAATTGATGTTGATAAATTTATTGTTTGCGTAGTAGAAGAAACAATTATGTGCACTAAGAAATACAAACTCTCATCTATACTTAATGTTACTTTAGATATGACTTAGGATGCTATTGATAAATCACAATAAAAAACTAAAAATATAAGTGGATTGCAACAAAATATTGAACATTTGGAAAACCAGGTTTCATATTATAAGCTGGGTCAGGAATTGGTGACTGATTTTCTCAAATATGTTCTTTACCCAACACAATCACATTTTCATAATGTACAACATTTTTATATAAGAGATTTCAATTTAGAGGAGTACAACTTACAAGTGTCAATACTCTATAAAGAAAAATTGAAATGGAAAGAACTACAAGTGAAGACATAATATCATATCGGTTTTATCAAACAATCTCAAATCATAGAAGGGATGAAGCTCATAATATAAAAATTCTTGGAGAAGATGAAATCCATGAGTTTGAACAAGATGCAATTTATTGGGACAGAATGGTCAGAGGAACACAAAATGTGATAAAAGATGAGTGGTTAAGTTGTCTTAAAATATGAGATTTTATTGAAGATATTATGAATCAATGCCATTTTTCACCTTTTGGGCCACCTAAATTTTTTTATGATGCCAAAGTGGATGCAAAATATTGGGAACATGCACATGATCCACATAAAGTTGAACTTCATAAGATCTTCTGCATCTAAAAATAACATATCCAAAATTTCATCTTTGAGGGAGTCCAAAGGGTCACAAAACTTCAATGCGCCCTACCCAAAATTGAGAAATATATTAAAATATATCAAACCCAAATTCCATATTTAAGGGTCGCATTCATACAACATGTATTTCCCCATTTTACTTTATGTAATGAATTATTTGAAAAGTGGAGAGAATATAAAACAAATTTGTAAAAACAACTTCACTCAAGCTCTCCTTTTAGTTTAGTTAGGGATAGGCTAAAAGTTAGTTATGCTAACAACTTTTTGTATCTATTTAAGAAAGAAAATTAGAAGTAGAATGGGATTATTTTAGGTTGTACTTTTGGAGAAAAATTCATTCTAAAGACTATATCTTTCAAGAAGTGAATGCAAAGAAGCTAGTTTTGGCTAATGGTTTATAACTAAAAATTCTTATTTGCAGCTTGTCTTGAAGTTATGATTAACATTTTCTGTTACTTATTTTTTTCTTTGTTATTGCTTCAACTTGCTTCAACGAATCTTGTTAAAATATTGGACTGTCCTGTATGCCATTTAGTTTTAGAAATTTTCTATAGAATTATTTTGACATAAAATTTCTCTAGTAAATAATAGTTTCAATTGCAGTCATATTAACATTCGGAATCATTAGTTAGCATTACTAGTTTGCATTTAGAAGTTATTTCTTATATTAAAATAAATTAGGATTGTAATTTTCTTTCTTTTGGAGTTTGTATATAGAAGAAAACAAAAAAATGTCATTGTTTTCTTTCTATTCTTTTAAAAACAAAGGAGAAATAGTTAATAGGTATTAGGTGGCTTTTTCCATACCAAAACAAGAAAGAGTCTAATTAGGCCTCTTTTTGGGGTTAAACCCATGCTGTTGATATAGATAATTTGTTGATGTATATGTAACTTCGGAATGTATTTCATATATGTATGTTGTATGTACTCCTATAGAGATGGTATTATTCCTCTATACGGAAGTGTCGTCATTTATATTGTAAATGTCGTAACTTATACTTGATGGGTTATTAGACCACCTTGTTGGGGTCGGCCCTATATAAGTCATGTGGGTCAAAGGGTTATTAGACCACCCTATTGGGGGTCGGCCATGTGGGTCGAAAGGTTATTAGACCACCCTATTGGGGGGTCGGCCCAGTCAGCATTATGTTATGTGGTTAAGTTCGAGCCTACATGATTTATGTAAAAGGCAAGTCAAGTCAAGTATAAATAGAGTGCGGGAGACACTCTATTTCATCACTTACTTCTCACTCATGCACTCAAGGAAGAGTGGCGCACTTATGGAGGAGGAGGATATGCTGCTAGGATATGTCTATCTCTTATGTTTGGGTTGTATCATTGCTCTATCTATCTCTGAGGAAGTTATTGGGGTTTTCCACCTTTATGGTTTTCCCCAAGTAAATCTTTGTGTCTCTTGTGTGCTTGCATTATTGTCTCCATGATTGATATGCTGTAGATATGCTATACATGTTGTTCTCTCAGTTAAGATCCTAGATCAGATTGAAGTAAATTTTGAAAATTTAACATGGTATCAGAGCTAGCCTGAAAGAAGGCATGATATGGCATGTATGACACTTGTTGCACTTACGATGCTAGGGCTTGATATAGCAAAAACCAGTCATCGTAGCACTTTCGCTATAAATCCGTTTTGGCGAAGTTTTCCGATCTGAAATCTTTACAGGTTGAATATTAAATCCCCATGTACCTTGTGTCCAAAGGAAAACCTCTAATTCATTGTACTTTGTGATTTATGATCTGTACAATATAGGGTTTCTGCCTCTTCCAGATCTGAGTCAAAATCAGGTGACCTTGGGAAAAAGGTCATAACTTGGGCTAGGAAGGTCCAAATGAAATTTTGTAAAACGTGACAGGTAGTACACAGACTTTACTATCTCAGGAAATTTTTTTAGAGGCCGAAGTTGAACCAGTGACATGTTGCACGCCGTACAAGTTCGCTCTCCTGTATTATCCCATAAACAGGTCACGTTGCGACACTTGGCATAACTCTCTCTCAGAGAATCCAATTGAGGTAAGACCTGTCAGGATGGAAAGATAACAGGTCAGTATATCTCAGAAAACTTTTTCAGACCCTGTGGATCAAAAAGTTTGGAGGTACACCAGAAACAATCAGGTACATATTTATGTCAAAAACAGAATTATTTTTGAGTACCTTCAGTCATGACTTCCAGAATTTAGGGCTTCGGAGAAAGTTGGAATTTTTGTAATCAGAGACCACGGCTGGGTGCTACTCATAAAAATAAAAATTTAGAGACCAATATCAGAATTTTTGGTTGGGCAGAAGGCCGGGCTTGATCAGACCCTAGTTCGGGACTTTGATCAGAAAAGTGGAAAATTAAGGCTTCTATAAAAATGGGAATTTTTGAAATCTGTGACCACGACTGGAAGCTCCTTAGAAAAATAGAAGCTTAGAGCTTTGGATCAAACCTTTTGATTGGGAAGAAGAGTGGGCTTCATCAAACCCCAGTTCAGGGTCACGTCCAGTGAATCTGGAAGTTTCAAAGGCAAAATTGAGGAGTGAAACTTTGCAGTTTTCAAATTTTGAATATACCAGCTTGATCAACTCATCAAGGCGCATATTTCTATCCTTTCGGAAGTTTGAAATTCAAAGTTTGAATTTTTGGGGTTTCTCTGACAAACCCATATTGTTGGCTTGGTTTTGCAACCAAACTTAGTGCTATGGGCACTTGCTAACTAGTAGCAGTAGTTTCAATAGAAATAAATAACAATAAACTAAATCTAAACTAAACTAATCTAGCATGTGCATTTTGAATTAAAGAACAAGAACAAGAAAGATAAAAAATAATTTTTTGTATTGACAATGGGGAAAGCAAATGCTTGCAATAGGAATACCTTCGATTGATGAAGATATTCGGGAATCTCCAATGGTGAGCAGCTCCAATCTCCAATGGGTCCTTTCTCCAAGGTTGCTACAATGGCCAAAACTCAAGGGAGATTTTGGCAGCATGAGGATAGGAATATGGATGGATGTGAAATGAGGAGCCCCTACCACCTTTTTATAGGTTTTGGTGGTGGGGAATACCATTTGTGGTTTTGTGGAAACCAAATGGTATTGACCAACATGGTTTAGGTACTTTTCCCTCATTTTTCCTTTTTTGAATAAAATTAATATTTTTATTCCCTTTTTAATATTTTTGGGAATTTGGACCTTTTTTGAGGGTTTTTTATGCTTTTTAGGAAAAATAATCTTTTTGAGTGGGAAAAAGGGGTGTACTAAGGTATTTTGGTGACCTTTTGTTGGTTTCAGAGGCTCAGATGGTGGAAAAGTGGACAAATGGGTCATGTGAATAGGGAAATGAGCTAGTGAGCACTTTTTAGGTGTTAACAAATTGCCCCCTGATGTGTGAGGGCAGGAGCTCATCGTATGGCCGATAGACATCATAGTTCTTTTGTCTTTTTTCTGGGGTTTTGGGGAGGAGAAAAGATCGATTGGAGACTGGATCCGCGTCCCATGGAAGCTGCAAAAACAAATATTACATGGCCTCAATATGAATGAGGGATAATCTCTGATAATGGACGAGGTGGGCATACCCATGCTCGTATCAAGACATAAACATAACAATTAGTCCCAAGAAGGGGGATCTAATACATAAAAAATTTACTGGTACATCATAATGGTCCAGAGGGTACATTATTTTGGGATGTGATCATGATCATGACATGGCTGATCTCAATAGCTAATACACTGGAATAACTGATGAACTGTTGGAACTGAAGGTGCCAACTTCTGTAGGGACGTAATGACTGTGAGCCATCTCTGGGAAGTATCTGTAACTGTATACTCGAGGGAGTATAAAAGTGGGGTACATCTGAATACTGTCGCCATACGCAACCTGGATATCTATAGGAACAGTGTAACTGGTTGTATCCATAGGTAGATTCTCAAATGTGGAGGAGTCAGGTGGTATCTGGGGTCTTCGACTAATAACTGAACGGACCGATGCCCTGTGCGAGTCTCAACGATGTGATCAAGGTGTTGAAGTCAAGCATGTGAGAAACAACCATTTGGAGAAGCACTGAGGACTCTTCTCGAAATGATTCGTAGGCACTCATCATATATGGTGATGAGTCCAAGACACAGGGACCTCTAGGTCTATCCTCTGGAATAAATTTGGTCGTCGTCGACAGAGGGAGACCATCAACTATCAAGGCAATGATGTTTCCTTGATAGGAGCGCGAGGGGTAGAACTTAAGTATGGTAGTATTGATGGTAGGACTGATATACTTGTGGGGATGGGAAGTAACTGGGGTCATATAGTGGGGAGACTCAAACTTCCTTTGTTCAGAGCATGATGACATGGTTGACCTGGCAGCGTAGGGAACTGACTTGTAGGTGTGGGAATCATTGCTTTTAAGGACTGAAAGGTATGTGTTGACTCTGGGGGGAAATCAAGCTGATGGGTGCTGTCGAGGGGTTCTCAGGGTGACATACTGCAGAATACTCTGAACAAAGGCGACCAAAATGGGGAAGCTGCCATATGAGTAGACGTGATCTGTTGTGGCACCGAGAAGCACCATTGGGTCCTTCTTCGTAGTTTTAATGAGCTCCAAGAAGGGATAAAAGTGTGCTATGAAATGGTACTGTCCTATGGATTTTGTGAGCCCAGGACTGTTCGTGCTCATTGGTGCTTTCATTTTTAAGGAGCCTGAAAGCGATAAGAAGACTTTGCAGTGGTTGTGACTACTGTCCTGTTGGTTTTACGAGCCCAGGATGGTGATTGCTCGTGGTTGCTTTCATGTTTACAGAGTCTGAAAGCGGTAAGTGGACTCCATTGGTGTTCTTTTTCGTGAGTTTAGTCTCCAAGGCCCGAAAAAGCATAAAATGATGTAGATGGAGAACTCTTCTAGCCGATGTGACTAGAGTATACCTTTTTCGTAATTAGTCTACGAGGTCCGGAAAAAGGGTAAACTTATACCAGGTAGACGCCCTTTCAGATACGTTTTAGCGAGCATGAAAGGAAGCAAGATTGCTCGGCGATCTTTTCATTGTTTTAGGAGTCAGAAAAGAGCTTAATAGAAACTCCCTAAGTGCCTTTTTCGTAAAAGGGATTGCTCGGCCCGAAAAAGGGATAAAATTATACCGAACAAAAATGGATAGATGGGAGTGAGAAAAGGTCTCAAGCGTCATCATGTGTGTGGGATACTGGATCCGGTGACATAAAGATTGTCACAAAGGGGGCTGCGGCCGTTGTGGCATGCAAACTGAGGCAATGAGAGGGCATTTTGAAAAAATGGCCGAAAAGTATGGGCGTGAGAGCGAGAAATGATCTCAAGCATCATCACGAGCGTGGAAAACTGAATCCGACGATATAAAGATGGTCGACCACGGAGAACGGCGGATGTGGCACGCAAACCGAGGTGACGAGGGGGCATGGAAAAAATGCCCAAAAAATCTGGGGGTGAGAGCGAGAAATGATCTCAAGCATCATCACGAACGCGGAAAACTGAATCCGGCGATATAAGGCATGCCAAAAATGGACGACGACCGATGTGGCACGCAAACCGAGGTGACGAGGGGGGCATGGAAAAAATGCCCAAAAAATCTAGGCGTGAGAGCGAGAAATGATCTCAAGCATCGTCACGAGCGCGGAAAACTGAATCCGGCGATATAAGACTCGTAAAAAATGGACGACGACCGATGTGGCACGCAAACCGAGGCAACGAGGGGGCATGGTAAAAATGCCCGAAAAAAATCTAGGCATGAGAGCGAGAAATGATCTCAAGCATCATCACGAGCGCGGAAAACTGAATCCGGCAATATAAGGCATGTCAAAAATGGATGACGATCGATGTGGCACGCAAACCGAGGTGACAAGGGGGGCATGGAAAAAATGCCCGAAAAATCTAGGTGTGAGAGCGAGAAATGATCTCAAGCATCATCACGAGCACGGAAAACTGAATCCGACGATATAAAGATTGTCAAAAATGGAGAACGGCGGATGTGGCACGCAAACCGAGGTGACAAGGGGGGCCAAAAAATGGTCAAAAAATGGAGCTGGTGAAAACTGGAAAAGGAAAGAACTGTCATGAAGTTCTTCAGTGGACAGTGGTGTCCATCTGGTATTATGGGTAAAATCGTTTGAGGTACAACCCATTGCGTGGGTTGCGTAGGGGGTTGCCTTCTGAATCGGTCAGAATGTATGCCCCTTGTCCGAGGCAAGAGTGTATGATATATGGGCCTTGCCACATGGACACAAACTTTCCTTTCCCGGTTTTGTCATGAGCCTGATCGTAGGCGAGGACAAGGTCCCCTTCGGAAAAATTTCTTGGGTGGACATGTTTGTCATAATTCAATTTGGATCGGTTCTTGGCTGCTTCCATGTTTTGAAGGGCTGTGTGCTGATCTTCATCGGCCTGCTCCAAAGGTAGTAAGCGTTACTCAATCGGGGCAGTGTCTGGTAGGAGTTCAACGGCCATATGTAGGGTTGGAATCTGGCACTCAACCGCGGATTGGGTAGCGGTGGTGGATGAAGTCTCTTCCGGGAGGAAGTATGGACGATGGTGCATGTCTTCCCAGGGATGATTAAGGGCAGTAGGAGCCTCTAGAATCTCTTCATCATTGCGGGAGCTTTGAGTGGTCAAATCAAGTGATGAGGTAGTGGTAGTCGAAGAGATCATGTAGATGGTGTTAATCTCTCTGGATGAGGATGATGCGGGAGGGTAGATCTCCTCGATAGTAGGATGTGCCGTCTCAAGGTCCAAATTGTTCATCTCGTAGAGAGCTGCTCTGTAATCTGGGATGTCAGGACAGTGATGTGAGTAGTGGCCGTAAATACCGCATATCGCACATGGGTGGTTGGTACGCAGTGATTTATCACGAGGCATGGGGTTTGGATCGAGTTTGACCACCGGGATGTTGGGGTCGTCATCAAACATTTGCATGTGTTCCTGTAATGCAGGTAACTGTGGACACTGATAGGTTGGATGGCCGAACTCATCACACAACGAGCATTTGGGAGGAGCACGGAATATAGGGGGAGGTTTAACTTCCTTGGGTGGGGGTACCGCAGTGTATGGTTGTGGGCCTCTGCCCCCAGTGGGCCTGATGAGTGGAGGGGGATTCGTAGATGACGAAGGAGTATTGATACCGGGAGGTGGTTGGGTAGAAGTGACAATGGGTTGCACCGGTTGCAGGATGACATTTGGTGTCGGTGGGGGAACGGGAGGTGAAATATACCACACGGGTAATCCCAATGTTAACCCAGGGAGACTAAGGGTAGCCATAACCGGGGTGCTTACTACACCAGAAGGAGGGAATAGGAAGGGGATTGTGTGGATGGGTGTAACCCCAATGTGACTAGGGACCAATGGTGGTTTGGGTAACAAGGAGGGTTGATTACCGGGTGTTTGTGAAAGGGTGCAAAGGTTCGCGACGTGGGTCTCTGGTGACGGTGGTGGAATGGACTGGAATGTAGAGGTCATCGGTGCCTCGGAGTAAAGTTCGGGTCCTACTAAGGAAATGAATGAGGTAGTTGCACCACAAACAGGTTGTTCCACCATGGGGAGAACATTTTTAGGTGTGGCGGGGGCCTTGGGATTGTAATAGGTGAGCTGGTCGACCTTGACCACGCGTCCCTCATGGGGGAACTGCATGGTGCGAAATACGGATGAGGCAACAACCCGCATGGCATACATGTAGCTGCGACCAAGTAAAAGGTTATAGTCTAGTTGGGCATTGATGACCTCAATGTCAATGAGCACGGTTTTACCTGCCAGCTGGACAGGGACATTGGCTAAAAGACCTTGGGGTTGAGCCGAATGGTCGTCGTAGGCTCGTAATGCAGTGGTGGACTGTTGTAGAGTAGGGGATCCCAACTTCTGCCAAACGAATGTGGACATGACGCATGTGGAGGCCCCTTCATCGATAATGCACCGATGGATGACAAGATTCCGAACAGAAATGGAAACTTGGAATGCTAAAGAGGAAGGCAGGCGTGGTTCAGACTGGTCTGAATCGAATGCGATCAACTGTGAATCATTGGGGTCAATGGCACCAATGGCAGAGATTAAAGTCTTGCGCTGCGAAGGACAGCTTTTCAAAACTTCTAAAGCAGACATGGCTGCAGGAGATTGGGCTAAGTCGTCGACAATGTTGTAATTCGACGCAGCGCGAGCATTGGGATTATTGTTGAGATGACGAAGTGGGAAGCGAGGTGCTTTGGGAGCGCCATTAAGTGGAGCCAGAGGTATACGTAACGTTTGATCTGTGGGATTAACATTAGTGTTTTTGTCGGCGGGAAGGGCCTCAGAGGTGGAGCCATATTGGTTCCGACGGGTTTGGAAGTTGGCATCGGCAGTCGACATCATCAACAAATGGTGAGTACCTGAACCGAACATGGGTTGATCAGGGGCTGCATAAGTTATCTGTTGTGGTGGCACGTTGCCCTGAGGGGGAGCTAACGGCTGAGTGTTCACTACACCCTGGTTTGGAAAGGGGTTTTGCAGCACCAAAGGTTGATGTTGAGGTGGTGGCGGGTTGGGTGGCGACTGAGGAGCCGCTTGCCCTTGACGATGTGCATCATCGGTCCATAGTGCCGAGCTCGCTCCAAATGTGGGCAAGAATGCGTGTAATGACCATAGACCCCGCAGATAGAACAAGGGTGGTTTGTTTTGAGGTTATTATTTCTAGGCTGCTTGGGATTCTGATCCGGATTGCGGTTGGGAGGAGCAACA
Source organism: Larix kaempferi (assembly GCA_027924585.1). Classification (NCBI taxonomy): domain Eukaryota; kingdom Viridiplantae; phylum Streptophyta; class Pinopsida; order Pinales; family Pinaceae; genus Larix; species Larix kaempferi. The sequence goes on from BSBM01000019.1 coordinate 10,225,461, forward strand.
ATGTTATTCTGCGGAGGATTGGGAGGTGGAGGACCTTGCTGATGTTGTTGGTTATTACCGCGGTTACGACCTCTACCACGGTTCTGTTGCGCACCTTGGTTGTGTTGGTTGTTTTGGTTCTGGGGCTGGTTGTGCTGTATGTACACTTGCCCTTGAGCAGTGGGAGGATTTTGGTTCGCTGCAGGTGCGGGAGCAGGTTGTGGTGGATAATACACCGGTGGGGTTGGAAGTGGACCAGATACCTGCTGGGGTTGTTGGTAACCCTGAGCTATTGGAGGTGTTGGGTTAGCTACCACAGCTTGCTGTGGATAGTACACTGGTTGAGGTGTAGCTGGGGGGGCGTATGCAGGTGGTGCATGACCAAAACACTAAGGTGGACATGAAGGTCCATGGGTATGGTGGTGATGTGCCATGGGAGCATATGAACTGGTTGCTCCAGACTGAGATGTAGCCTGTGAAAGGTCGGGGCCATGGCTAGGATGCGCAATGGAAAAGGGTTGGGGATGCGAGGCCATACGACCAATGATGCCATCAGCGGCATGGGATGCCCCCGGTGCATCATGTTGGGATGACTCACCCCGAGGGGCGTCTGGAATAATGGTATACAGATAACCCAATTGGGCGTAAATGAGATCAAACTGTTGGGCTTTGAGGATGGCCTCTTCTTCAGACTGGGGTCTTTCGGATGCCACATCCTTCGCAATGAGAGGGAGGAGGGATTTTAGAAACCAATATAGGAAGATACGGTCGTCTAACTTGATTTTGCAGAGGCTTCGTCGTTGACGCCACTCATGAATGTGGTCAGTGATGTGGGTGGCCGTGTTTTGTCTGCAAGACAGTAGGATCTCGACACCCGCATCATAGCGGATAGGTAACTGGAAGAACTGCAGGAAGGTCGAGGCAAGGGAGGTAAAGGTGGCATGCGTCCCATGGGGCTGCTCGATATACCACTTAGCTGCAGAGCCAGTGAAGGTGCGCTGTAATAGATGGAGGTGGACATAGTCGTCCACTATGGAGTTGGAGGAACACCATAGATGGAAGGACATGATATGGTTCTGGGGGTCCTCACCTGCCTTGCCCTCAAACTTAGGGATGTCGGAGGGGAGTTTGGTGGGCATGTGAGGCCACGCAGGATCGTGTCTGATAGGGTCATTGGTGAGCCTGGCTAAGTCTGGCAAGTTCAGACTCGCCATGTACGGTAAGCTAGCAGATGTAGTGACTGGGACTGGGACATGCCTAGTCATGGTGGTATGATGTAGGGGTCCAGTAGCGCCTAAAGGTATGCTAGGTATTGCAGGTATGTGTCCTCCAATAGGTGTGGTCTGGTATGGGCCAGCGCTTCCAAGTGCAACATGGGTTACACTTGGGTTAGGAATAGTAGTGGCGATTCCTGGAATTTGGGTTGTGGGAATCAGAGGGGGTGTGACCCCTATGTTGGGCATACCCATAACAGGTGGTGGCCCTGTGTTGGGGATTCCTATAACAGGAGGTGGCCCTGTGTTGGGCATTCCTAAATGTGGAGTGTCCGCCATATTAGGCATACCTAGGGGGGTAGGTGTTTCCATGGATGGCATCGCAGTAGAAGGGTCAGTAGATGTCTCTCCTATGGTGCTGGTAAAAAGTGGGTCAAAAGGTGTTCCAGCCATAATGTTGGTTGGGAAAAACTCAGTGGGGTTTTCGGATTCTGCCTCAGAATCAGAAGTGAAGTGAGGCGTGTCAGAATCGGATGACTGTCTGGATGACCGACGATGTGTCGAGTCAAGGGATAAGGCTCAGCGTCGGTGACGTGGCAAGCCAAGTAGACTGAACTCTGGGAGTTCGCCCTGTAGACGACGAGAGCGTCTAAAATTCTCAATGGTGAGAAAATAAGTTTTTGTGGAAAAATCTTATGTGTAAAATGGTAATGTATAAAAAACTCAAAACCCTAATGCAACCAAGGGTGCAAGAAGGGGAGTGAAAATGAAGGCTCTCAGGCCAAAAAATCAACCTAAAAAAAGGCACTTATTCTAGCAGCTGTGCTACAATAAGTGGAGGGATGCAAAAAATGGTCAGAGTACCAACATGCAAACAGCTTCTAGAAAAAATAGGTGTAACTAGACCAAAGGTGGGTTGAATCATGCAAACACCTAACTAAAAGTATTGTGAATCAACAAACTATATTCTCTGCAAGGTGATGAAATCCAAGTCAGACAATATTGAGTGTTGAGTCCACGGCTAGATATCCCCCTACCGGGAGGGACACCGCATAATCAATCCTAAAGAATGGCTACTAGGATACTTCGTTCATGACACGTCGAGAAAAGGTAAATCTGTCGTTTGGTCCTTGATCGCAATACCCCTATACAGGGATATCCCGAGAACTGCTAATGGTAGCCCTTCGGTTACTGAATGGATTTCGGTATTCCACTCAGGCTTCCGAAACCATCCTCGCGACTTCAACCCTCCTAAGGGAGAGGCCTTCCCATAAACCGGTTGTGACCGTGCCAATAAATACTAAGAGATTTTAGCTCCCTAAAGGACAACAACTATGTCTCAGATGTAAGAACTGAGGGGTGTTATTGGAACACCTATCCCCTCAATACTACCTAGCTACAAAGTTCTTTTAGTGTTCCCCAAGTGGGGTTAAAAGTGGGTTGAAATTAAGGTAAGTTTTAAGGCTCAGTTTAAAATTAGTGTTTGATTGGGTGCACGTGTGGTATTTTAAACTGAAATTGAAAAAAGTAAATGCTAAGTATTCAAAAAACAAAGGATCTTTTGAAATCAAAAGCAAATTTTATGACTTTTTCAATAAATGGAAACTAAATGCTTTTCAAGGACTATTCGAAAAACAAAGGATCTTTCAAACAGGAAAGCAAATAATATAACTTCTTTTCGAAATAAATGGATTTCGTTTTCAATAATTGCTATGGGCAAAATATTCAAGAAGCAAACAACAAAAATTTTTAATCTAGATAAAATGCAATCAAATTCTTTCTTTCAATTTCTGAAAATATTTAAAAAGACTTCTTCACATGTGCATTCTAAATAGTAAAATTTTTCTATGTCTATAAAATAAGCAGGATTTCTAATATTGGAAAATGTGCTATGTGGGCAGAAAATACAATAAGAAATTAATTTTTTAAACGATTCGGCCGAAAGAAAAAATTAGCATCGCGGTTTCTGACAGAAAAGCCGCGATGGACCGCGCGGGTTTCTCTCACACAGTCGCGATGGGCAGCGTGGGTTTTGACCGCACAGTCGCGATGGGCAGCGCGGGTTTTGACCGCGAAGCCACGATGTGCAGCGTGGGATTTCGTCACACAGTCGCGATGTGCAGCGCGGAAAAGGCCTGCGAAGCCGCGATGTGCAGCGCGCTAAATGGCCGCGAAGCCGCGGTGAACCGCGCGGAAAAAAGCCGCGCAATCACGATGAGCCACGCGACTGTTGGGCGAAAAGCCGCGAGGTGAAAGCCATACGCGGATGCCGAAAAACGACGTCGAAAATTGAGAATTTCGGGCTGTTAATGGCTAAAAAATGGGCCAAGACCTAGAACAACAATGGATATGCTGTCTAGGGTGGCAGATCTATGAATTAAACTAACAAATACTATCAAAAAGTAAGATTTAAAGCAAAAGTGAGTTTTTAAAGATTCAAAAAACAGCGGAGTCGCCAAAAACTGTTGGCTTGGTTTTGCAACCAAGCTTAGTGCTATGGGCACCTGCTAACTAGTAGCAGCAATTTCAATAGAAATAAATAACAATAAACTAAATCTAAACTAAACTAGTCTAGCATGTGCATTTTGAATTAAAGAACAAGAACAAGAAAGACAAAAAATAATTTTTTGTATTGACAATGGGGCAAGCAAATGCTTGCAATAGGAATACCTTCGATTGATGAAGATATTCGGGAAGCTCCGATGGTGAGCAGCTCCAATCTCCAATGGGTCCTTTCTCCAAGGTTGCTGCAATGGCCAAAACTCAAGGGAGATTTTGGCAGCATGAGGATAGGAATATGGATGGATGTGAAATGAGGAGCCCCTACCACCTTTTTATAGGTTTTGGTGGTGGGGAATACCATTTGTGGTTTTGTGGAAACCAAATGGTATTGACCAACATGGTTTAGGTACTTTTCCCTCCTTTTTCCTTTTTTGAATAAAATTAATATTTTTATTCCCTTTTTAATATTTTTGGGAATTTGGACCATTTTTGAGGGTTTTTTATGCTTTTTAGGAAAAATAATCTTTTTGAGTGGGAAAAAGGGGTGTACTAAGGTCTTTTGGTGACCTTTTGTTGGTTTCAGAGGCTCGGATGGTGGAAAAGTGGACAAATGGGTCATGTGAATAAGGAAATGAGCTAGTGAGCACTTTTTAGGTGTTAACACATATCCAGCTCTAGGTCCAGTTCTTGCAAATCAAGTGGATTGGGTTAATCCTAGAAGAAGATGGATTGATCATCTGCATAAGTGAAGAAGTTCCTGTTTCAGAGGGAGATGAGGCTAAGGCCTTACATAAGAATATTTCAAGCGATCTCGATAGGTATGACTCATCGAGGTATGTTTCGATATTTGTTCATGATTAAGTTTATGGTATGTTTGTCTTCATGTTATTACAGTTAGTACAATCTTGATTTTAGATTTGTCGTATCACCTTAACAAAATTATGAATGCATGATAGAAGATATTCATTGGTTAGGGTGTTGACACTTATGATTGTACTAATGCATTATGATGTTGTATGAGGTTTATGTTGTTTGCTAACACAAAAGGTACACCAAGAAAGTCAAATCATGTTCTACTTCAAGAACATATGCTCATGGTGACATGAAGACAAAGATTCATCCATTGTCATGGATCTCATAGAAGATCTATTTACGAGGTATGTATAACTTGGTTTTATAATGGTTAACTTATGAGACATGCAGGTTACTAGCACAAGTCACTGAAGAGAACCAAAAGACATTATGCGAGTATGTTAGACATAACTAGCTAGCATGCTAATCCAGGTATGTTTTTCCTATATCAAGATAGAATCCTACCTTGTGTTAGGATCTTATACTATTATGTTGTTGATAATGATTATTCATGAATTCATAGGTTGAATAATCATGGTTGTATGCATATTATGTTTCTTACCATAATTGATGATATGACTAACCCGAAGAATCATGAAGGTATAGGTTTGAATAATCACAGGTTTTATGCATATTATCTCTTCTCTTGATTGATTAACTAACCAGAAGAGTCCTATGATTAAATAAGAATATGTATGAATAAAAGAAGACTTCCTTGAAACCTTGAATACTAATGTGTTTGAATTGATCCTGACTATACATGCTTGAGATTATTGTGTTTTGATAATATTAAGATTATACTAATGAATTATGTATGAGACCTAGAGGATAACACAATGATGATACTAACAAGCATGCATAGGGATCGAGAATGTATATAAGTTCAAGGACAGGTAATCCAGGAAGCAAAGATCAAGAGGGAGCACACTGCAGTAGTTTCTACAAGGATGCAGATATTCAGAGGGAGTTGACCACTTCTCACAATCCCCATCAGAATGGAGTTGCAAAGATTCAGAGGGAGTCCACCCAACAAACAAACAAAGATAAGTATTTGAATTGTCATTACTTGCATATTTTATTGTTTAAATAATACTGTTCAATAATGTATATACTGATGTTCCTAGAATTAGGTTGTGTATTATGCATATTAGAATAGTTGCATTGATGAACAGTATACTACTAATATGCATGGGTAAGTAGCCTATGGCACTGTACAACATTCCATTGCTACTTATCTAGAATGAAACCTTTTTGCTGATATGTTAGGAGTCGTGCACACTCTTAACAATGTTCTGGTAGAGATTGGAAGGCATCTAGAAAGTTACTGGATATGGATAAATGTTGTATTGAAGCATTGGCTAAGTTAATTTCATGATTGTATGACATATTTATTTATGTGTAAGAATTTGTTCTGAAAACTATGAGATGTTTTCTAATCATGCAATTTAACTTGTTGTGTAGGAAAGATCGTATGCCATCAACTACAAAAGAATACCTACAACATTTGTTCAGCAACAAAATTATCTATTGAAGATATTGAAGTTCCCAGGATATGGGAAAAATGACATGATCCGTCGATCATGAAGAACGATGTTTGGGATGCAATCCCAAGAGCTAAAGGGAAGTCTGTTGTGACTTCCAAATGGAACTATCAGATCAAGCATGCTGCAGATGGCAGCATAGAGAAATATAAAGGTGATGAGATAGAAGATACACCAGATGGATTTCAAGACAGCTTTCTTGAATGGTGTAGTTGAAGAAGAAGTGTATGTGGTGCATCCACTTGGTTCTGAGACACATGACAGGGAGTCATATATGTGCAGAACTTGGTATGGTAGGATAGACAGCTTTCTATCCAGTTTGAGATTTACCAAGAATAAAGCGGATTCCAACCTTTTCTACAAGGTTGAGGAAGGCAATCTAGTGATACTACTTTTGTATGCGGATAACCTGTTTGTTACAGGTGAAGATAGATTGATTGCCGACACACAGCGGAAGCTTGCCGCCGAGTTCGATATGAAGAACTTGGGGATGATGCACTATTTGTTTTTGGAATGGAGGTGTGGCAGAGTGCAGATGGAATCTTCCTTGGACAAGGGAAGTATGCAGTAGAGATCCTGAAGAGGTTTGGGATGATGGATTGCAAGGCCATGGCCAAACCCATGACATCGAATCTGAAGCTTCTATGTGATGCTTCACCTGAGCCGGTTGATGTCTCTATGTATCGTTAGATGATTGGGTCCTTGATGTACCTGACGAACAGGAGACCAGACATTTGCTTTGCTGTGAACACATTGAGTCAGTTCCTGACAGATCCAAGGAGTGTTCACCTGGTTGTTGTAAAGCATGTTTTGAGGTACCTGAAGGGTATAGTGGATTATGGGCTCAAGTATGAAGCGAATCAAAAGTTTAACTTGCAGGGTTATGTTGATTCAGATTGGGCAGGCAGTGCTGCATATCGGAAGAGCACATATGGGTGCTACTTCAGTATGGGATCAGGTGTGATCTCTTGGTTCAACAGGAAGCAGTCCTGCGTAGCACTGAGTACAGCTGAGGCAGAGTATGTTGCAGCTTGTTCAGCTAGTTGTGAGGTAGTATGGCTACGGAAGCTACTGTCCGAGTTATTTGATCTCCCGTTGGATGCTACTGGTATCTTTTGTGATAACTAGAGTTGTGTGAAGCTGTACGAGAACCCAGTGTTTCATGACAGGTCGAAACACATAGAGATCAAATATCACTATATCAGGGATATGGTGCAGAGAGGAGCTGTGAAGCTCCTGTATGTTGCAACGGACGAGCAGATTGCAGATGTGCTGACGAAGCCACTAGCCAGGGTGAAGTTCGAGTACTTCAGAGAGAGGCTTGGCATTCTTCAGATCAAGGACACTTCGAGGAAGAAGTGATGGACACATTTGCTGAAGCCATTCCAAGCATGTTGGAAGGAGGATCCTTCACATGGCTGTGGATATAAGCGCTGGATGATGAACATCAGGATGATGTTCTGGTTTCTGCTTGATATGATTAGTTGGATCATTTTAATGTATGTATGTATGCATCATGTTGGATGCTGGATATGATCAGTTGGATAATTTATATGTATGTACGCATCATGTTGGATGCTGGATATGATCAGTTGGATCATTTATATGTATGTACGCATCATGTTGGATGCTGGATATGATCGGTTGGATCATGTGTATGTATTTTTGTATATGCATCATGTTGGATGCTTGGACCATGTATCTGTATATGTATCAGGTGGATACATTGTATGATCAGGTGGATCATGTATGGTGATATGTATCATGTATTTGTATTTGTATCAGGTGGATACATTGTATGATTAGGTGGATCATGTATGATGATATGTATCAGGTAGATACTTGGTATGCATCAGGTAGATGCATTGTATGATTAGGATGATCATGGATGACGAGCTTCAGGATGTTGCTCCAGATGACATGCAACAGGATGTTGCAGTGATGATGACCAGGATGATCATGTGTACATCAGGATGATGTATGGTGAGTATCAGGTTGATACTCTATGGCCATGGATTAGGTTGTGCAGATGATCATATAATTCGTTGCCCTGGGAGATTTGCAGATAGTCTTTCGAGGTTTTTCCTATGGCATGTAATTCGGTGCCCTGGGATATCTAGCAAATGCTCTTTCGAGGTTTTTCTCTGGGAGGACATATAATTCGTTGCCCTGGGAGATCTGCAGATAGTCTTATGAGGTTTTGCCTATGGCATGTAATTCGTTGCCCTGGGATATCTGGCAAATGCTCTTTCGAGGTTTTGTCCTATGGCATATAATTCGTGTCCCTGGGAGATCCGATAGGTTGGGATGTGTGCCCGTAATAAGTCTTGGGATGCTCTTGCAAGGTTTTGCCATGACCACATGTAATTCGTGCCCTGGGAGATCCTATAGGTAGAGCTGTGTGCTCGTAACAACCTAGGATGCTCTTGCGAGGTTTTGTGGTGACCACATGTAATTCATGCCCTGGGAGATCCTATAGGTAGAGCTGTGTGCTCGTAACAGCCTGGCATGCTCTTGCGAGGTTTTGTGGTGAGGTCACATATAATATGGTCCTGGGAGATATGCAAATAGTCTTTCGAGGTTTTTCCTATGGCATGTAATTCGTTGCCCTGGGATATCTGGCAGATGCTCTTTCGAGGTTTTGTGACGCACATAATAAGTCCTGAGGATTCCACAGTATGGCCATTGATGATGAAGACCTGCAGGTGGTGGGACTACATCTAGTATGAAAAAAGGACTGGCTCTGTAGAACTTCCTATGATGAGTAGATTCAGAGATTGATTGAGATAGCAGCAACAGTGACAATGATGATGTCTCGATGACGATTATCCAGTGACGATGATCCAAAGAAGAAGACTTGTGCTAGAAGACCTGTGCTGAGAAATACCTTCCTAGTTAAGAGGGAGTGTTGATGTATATGTAACTCCGGAATGTATTTCATATATGTATGTTGTATGTACTCCTATAGAGATGGTATTATTCCTTTATACAGAAGTGTCGTCATATATATTGTAAATGTTGTAACTTATACTTGATGGGTTATTAGACCACCTTGTTGGGGTCGGCCCTATATAAGTCATGTGGGTCAAAGGGTTATTAGACCACCCTATTGGGGGTCGGCCATGTGGGTCGAAGGGTTATTAGACCACCCTATTGGGGGGTCGGCCCAGTCAGCATTATGTTATGTGGTTAAGTTCGAGCCTACATGATTTATGTAAAAGGCAAGTCAAGTCAAGTATAAATAGAGTGCGGGAGGCACTCTATTTCATCACTTACTTCTCACTCATGCACTCAAGGAAGAGTGGTGCACTTATGGAGGAGGAGGATATGCTGCTAGGATATGTCTATCTCTTATGTTTGGGTTGTATCATTGCTCTATCTATCTCTGAGGAAGTTATTGGGGTTTTTCACCTTTATGGTTTTCCCCAAGTAAATCTTTGTGTCTCTTGTGTGCTTGCATTATTGTCTCCATGATTGATATGCTATAGATATGCTGTACATGTTGTTCTATCAGTTAAGATCCTAGATCAAATTGAAGTAAATTCTGAAAATTTAACAGAATTTGGCCATGTCATAGAATTGGCACTATAAGGAGGGCATGCATTTGCATGGATGATTCATCTCGTCAAACTGATTCTCATGCTATAGATTTAAATTCTCAAAGAAATTTATCTGAATTAGAATGGTTGAAGTCACTTTATAATTGGTATTTATATGAAGGTATTCGAGATAATATTCCATATTCAATCCCAAGTGAGGAGGTAAATGAGTTTAGGTGATTTACTAGAGCATAAGTTAGGAAAATTGGAACTTTGCTTGAAACCCCTCTGTTACCTCATAGAAGAAAAACAAAAATAAGAGGTATTCAAGAAAAATATAGTACATTGTTCCATTAATTCAGTGGAATAAATAGTTTAATTTGATCTGGAAATTTTTTCTCAACCATTGGATCAAATTCATCCAACACCAAAAGGAAAATTGGAACTTTGCTTGAAACCCCTCTGTTACCTCATAGAAGAAAAACAAAAATAAGAGGTATTCAAGAAAAATATAGTACATTGTTCCATTAATTCAGTGGAATAAATAGTTTAATTTGATCTGGAAATTTTTTCTCAACCATTGGATCAAATTCATCCAACACCAAATCTTTCTAATCCCGTCGCAAAATTATGAAGTTGAAATAGAATATGAAGCTTCTGAATCTGAAAAATAAAAATGTAAAATGAAGAAAAACTAAACTTAATTCAATCTTGGTTAGCTCAGGATGCCATATCATTACATGGACCACTAGTAAATTAGAATTTGACTTCAAAGGAATCCTAAATAGAATGGAAGTTAGAAAAGATATTGGGATTAGCTTTGAGTTGATTTCAAGATCCAAATTATTAGCAATCTGTTGATGAAATTTTGGATCTTCATTTATTATTTGTTATGGAAAAATCATGTATAAATTAGAGTTCATTCTCCATTTCAAGAGGAGGACTCTTAGAGCAACAAGTCCAAGTTATGATGGAATATAATTATATTTATTTTGATCTCTTTTGTTGATGTAGATTGTAGTTCTTTAAGTTTTCTAATTTGTAAATATACCAACTTATTCTTATTGCTCAACATAGGATGTATTTTACTTTGATCCATTTATTTCCATAGGTGAGTTTTTCATTCAATATCTTTATTTATGCATGTATGTTAGATTCATAGATTAGTATGGTTGCAACCATAGTGTGCTTTACTTTCTACAAGTGTGCTTATGCAAGAGTGTTTCAATTCATGCATGATGGTCGCCGGGGGGGGGGGGCATAGTAGCTAATTGAGTGGAGACTCATGCTCCCCTTTCCTACCACAAGGATTTCCTTTCAATTTTGCAAGAGTGGGTGTGTTTTTATTTTAACCATAGTGTGTGTTCAATATAGGAGGGGGTGGATGAGATGTCAAAGGTGGAGGAGTAGGAGGTGGATGCCGAGGAGGAGGTGCAGTGGATGTGGAGGCTCCCCCACTATGTTACACAGAAATCTTCCACCCTGTGAGCAGCAACATTCTTTGGCCTGTAGGATCCATTTCAGTGACTCAGATCCATTTTCATCCTTCAGTGATACCAGTTTACCCTATTTTTGTTCCTACCTGCATGTTGCATCACTATAGCATGTATACCCGCGAGTTGCATCCCTATAGCCCGTGGGTATCAAGTAAAATGGTAAAAAACACTATTTTATTACTTTTTACTCCCAAAAAGCGGTCATTGGGTGACCTTTGGCTCTCCATCTTCCCAAGTAACGTCTCGATGAGTCCTTTCACCTACCTTTGAGAGGACTATATATTGAGCACATATGGCTTATGGACGGGAGGAAGAAGAGAATAGTAAAGGCACTCTAGTGGATTTTTGCCCTATCTTGAGTCTGCACTCATTGATCCTTGTAGTTGTGAACCAGTTATGTTCACCTTCCAAACTCCTTGCTAGTTTGAGTTTGCCTTTCATGGAGGATTGAAGTGGTGGAGGGACAAGTGGATTGATCTAGATCTTGCTTCAGATTGGTTGCCGGCAAGAGGTCGTATCGCTTTGTACTTATTCTTGTTCATTAATAGAAATACTCATATTCTCTCCATTCATGGTGTGAATGTCATTTATTATACATTGGGTTACGTTTGCTTATGATATTATGGACCATTGTTATTGATAATGTTAATGTCATTTATATATCACATGTACTTGTTAGATATTGGTTGTCAAGACTAATTTGCAGATTACAAGTGTTTGGATGTGCGCGGATTGAAAGCTCCAACAAGGATTTACATCAAACGTTGGATCGAGGTTGGTTACATTTCTCCATTATTTTAACATTGTCATTTATAATAGAATTGTTTTGAGAATTGAGTAGATTTCTGGTAGTCATCTGTCTGTTGTGGTATTCCCAAGCCATAGTGAGTTTTCTCCAATACAGAAATGGCGACTCCGCTGGGGAAAACATCCATGTTTGGGAAAATTTTTGAGCATTAGTCCATAATTAGAGTTGCTGTTTATCGAAGCTCTGTGTCACTGATTGGCCGTTAAGATACACTGTAGAAAACTTGCTTTTTCTGAGCCTCTAGACTCTTTATTTGACCATTTGCTTTTCCTCACCCGCAGGCTGGCTTAGTTCTGCCCGCGTATACTCGCCTCTGTTTACACTACTGCTCGCGGGTACCTGCAGATATTCCTTTGACAGTAGCGTGTAACTCCGGTTTTTGTTGGTTTATGGCTATTGGTTGTTGCTGGGTGAGTTTGGTTGGTTCCTGAGTCTTTGTTGGCCTCTTTCTTGACTGTTTCATGTCTTGGTTGTGACTAGATCTCTTCGTTTCTCTTGGTTGAGCCTTCTTGGTTTTTTACCAATATTTGATTTTAGCCTCTTGGTTTCTTCCTTTTGAGCTCTTTCTTTTGGCTGAGTCTTGCTGTTTAGGATCTGCTGGGTTGTCTTAGTGATCTTCTCGGCACTTCAGTGACTGAATAGTAGGATTTTGCTTGCATTTTTTCATTCCATATATATTGAAAAAATACAAAAATATTCATTTAGTTTTTTGCATTTTCCTTTTTGTTTATAAGAGAAAATACAAAAATATTTTATTTCCATGTACTGCATTTTGCATTGAGTGCTTGTTGCCTTCATTTTAGGTTCTGCTTGTGCATTGAAAAGATAAAAGTTTGCATATTTATTTAAGAATTGTTGGTTGATTTTGCATATTAGTGACATTGTTTTATTGGATAGATGAGTCTAGGATTGGACGTTGTTGCATACTATTGAGTCTACACATCACTAATTTCACGACCATATCCCTTGAGTAATCACAGCCACTAAAATTAACGCTTAATCATAAAATTGATTAGACTTATTTTATTTATAGGGTACACCAACTAGCATAGGTTTAGAGTCTTGGAATAGATCATTGTGAGTTAACAATCCAATACTAATGAATGAAACATTAAGTGTCTGACCAGGGAGTGGAGGAATCCATGGTATAAATCGGTGTTCTCAGGAAAGCTCTACTCAATCCAGAGTTAAGCACGAGGTCACGGGAGGTTGGTTGAGGAGATATCCCTCTGATACCGGTTGAACATGGGAGATATATCCAGGATTTGTTCGTATCTAGGGGTACTGGAGGTTCATCCTCTTGTGCTTTGGGCTTAGCTACCCTGCCCATATGACAGGTCCCACCTGCGACTATTCCCCTGAGCATTGGTTATATTGCGGTAAACATAGTTTCCTTACCTAGGTATCGCACAGGGTACTTGCAGTGGTTATGCTGTTTGTGTCCTGAGTCAGATAGGGATTGGACAACACAGTTGTGTTCGTGCAGTGGACTTGACCCTGTCGACACAGTGAAGCCTGTGTGTCTCTATAACTGATTCTGTTACCTCCGGCTATAGTTTGGGAGGCTCAAGCCTCTCCTAGGCGAGACATAGCGGCTCTAGTGTCGGGAGCTCATTTAGACACTCTGTTTGTCTGCTCTTGGTTGTAGTTTCTTTAGGTGTGTGCTTTTGATTTATTGTTTTTGATCGATAGTTGGCCTTTAGGAGATGCTGTGTCTCTCTCCGGAGAGAATTTGGCGTGGATCCCTACTCTCTGCCGGTCCCGTCGTTTGGCTGGTTTAAAGCCACTTGAGGTTACATGTCGTATTGTTAGAGGACACCGGAGGGCTCCCTTTGAGTCTTCGGATTCTTACGAGACTTATCTTGAGGACTACATGGTTGCACATCCCGATATCAGGCAAGACCTTTCTACTCCTTCGGGTAGAGTTGAACATACTTCCGATCCCCAGACTCCTCGTGAGGATTGGGGAGGTGATCCACCTGAGACTCAACCTGGTTCTATTTGGCCTAATCCACTTGACCAGTATCTGTTTGATCCTTCGAATCCAGATAATTATCTTTACGGGATGCCCGACTTACCCGAGGAGGAAGAACAGGACGAGCCTTTCATTCCTTTGTTTCCATGCGATTTTAGATATAGGAGGCCTGAGACTCATGATGATTTCGACCCTATGGTCAACCCCACTGCACTCTCTTTTGGTATGCCTAGTCACAATACTGTCGAACCTTCCACTATGGTTGGTACTCATGCTGGCACTAGTCAAAGTGTTAGCCATACTATACCCACTGAGGGCACTACCCTAGCTGGGGGCACTATGTTGTCCACCCACTCACATAGTATGGGGATTGATCAGATTCCTAACCATGCTAATGTTGGAACGCGGCCACCTCCTAGGAATACCCAACCTAGTCAAAATGTTGTTCGAAACACAACTCGCCATCCACCACCTAATACACATGTCGCTACTCGTCAACCCAGGACTGCTTTTGCACATGATACCATTCCTCCCAACCACGGGGGTGGACACATAACGCATACTTTTGCATCCACTGTCGCCTCTAGTAATAGTAATGTAGGGGGTGGGAATATTTCCTATCCACATGGACATCACACCACCAACCCTGCTACTGGTCACACCCATATTGGACCTGGGAATACTTCTCATGCTTATGGGCATCACACGACTGCTCAAGCTAATCCTAATATTGGGGGTGGGAACATACCATACCATTACGGTCAATACAACACGGTTCCCACTATGAATAGTACATACATGTCCCATACCCATGGTAGCAACCCTTACTACAACACAGTCGGTGCTGGCCACCAGTATCACCCACCACCCCAGTATGGTGCTCAAAATGCACATATACCTGCTTACTCTCAAATGGGTCAGGTAGGGGGAGGTTATCCATCTTATGGCCATGGGAAAGCTTACGGGCCATCAGGTCCTCATTATTAGCAGTTTAACCCTCATGGTCAAGCTTTTGGTCCATCTTACAACACAGTTTTGTTTAACCAACCTTTTATAGGGGCTTATAATCAAGCTTTCCAGCCGCAGCTCCTGTTCCTTTCACGCTTGAATCTCCTGGATCTTTCAAAGCTCACGAATGATCTGGTGTGTCACGACCCTACTTGGCCCCCGGTCCCTACCAAGCTCCCTTCGGACATTCCAAAGTTTTAAGGGAAAGGTGGTGAGGACCCGGGAGATCATGTCACGACATTTCACCTTTGGTGCTCCTCCAACTCTTTGAATCATGATTCCATTCGATTACGACTATTTCAACGCACCCTCACAGGGGCAGCCGCGAAGTGGTATGTGGAGTTTCCCGGAAACACCTATAGGGGATTCAATGAGATTGCTTTGGTTTTCTTAGACCATTTCCAGTTGCCGGTTCGTTATGATACTGGTACTGAGTTGTTGTCCACCTTCCGTCAGAATAAGGCCACACATATTTATGATCACGTTCAAGAGTGGCATCTGCGGAAGAGATTAGTGAAATCCAACATTCCTCTAGAGTTCCTGTTGGAATGGTTCCTTAAGTCTTTACTCCCATACATTGCTAAGGATGTTTCAATGTCTGGCATTGTGACTGAGGAACAAGCTATCTTGAAAGTCCAACAGTTAGATCTACTTTATTCTCAGTCTGGCATTTTGTATGACATTATTCTTGACGCACCGAGAACAAGACATGAGCCCACGTTAGTTCCTGGACCACATGCCGATGGCATCGTGGGGTCCGCATGCACTCGCCTTGTAGACTTGGTAGCTAATCAAATGCAAAATTTGTCGCTAAACCAGTCTGCTCCCAGACAGGTTCACACCTTGTCCACTTCCACCTCGTTGTCTGATGTACACAATGTGCAATCAACGAAATCGTCGGGTAACCAGCAGCCTAGTGGTAAGAAAAAGGGGAGAAATAATCGTAGGGGTGGAAACAATGGAAGTAACAACAATAGCAATCGTAATACTCATCGTAAAGAGAATTCCAACCCTCCTCGGGAAGGCGGTAATGCTGGAGAGGATCGTAAACCTAGGCATAAGGTGAAATTCCCTTGCAAGCTTTGTGGGGAGGATCATCTTACTCACTTATGTCCTCGTATTGAAGAAGCATCGAAGCATTTGGCACAGAGCCCAGCTATGCTGAAGGATCCCCTACCTCATCACCAGAACATGGCTTCGCATGCTCCCACCACTGGTTATGGTACTAATGAAACGACAACATCTTCTTCCAATACTAGTGGTTATGGATGTGTGAATATGGTTCAGTCGGAGGTTTGTGTTGCTACTCGTCAACGTGATTATGGTGCACCACAACTGTCACATACCCCAATTTTATTAAAATAATGTAATTATTTTTAATATTCCTGAGAACATTATGTTAAATTTAATGCTAAGTAGGAATGGATGACTCAGCAGAGTCTCCAGAAATGGAATGTAAATTCTGAATAATTATTATTAATAAATAAATTATGGAGACAACAGCATGGGAGAGCTGTTAAAAGAGGTTACTGGTCTAACTGGTGGATGGAATTAGGTGGAAGGACAAAAGACAAGTGGCAGCATCCTCAAACACTTCCTGAGTTGCAGGTGGCAACTTCCCTATATTTTGGGGTCATGATTCCCCAAGAAAGTGGAATCTGAGCAGGTGGCTCATTAATGACAGTTAGCCCAACTAAGACCTAGGCAATCTTTTAAATACTACTCAATGAACTGAGCTGGGGGTTCAGCAATTGTTCTAGAGGGAGAATACATTCAGGTGAATGCTATTCAGGAGTCCCATTGAGGAAGTGGGAAAATCAGTAAGGAAGTGTTTTGATACAGGAAGTTGCAGTAACTTGGTTCCAGTATAGCTGCTTGGGCTGAGGGAATTATTGGCCGTACCTAGATTCCAGCCAGTTAGACCAGAGCAAGCTCGGGGGTCCTGAGAAGTGCTGTCTGGGCACTCTCCAGGAATTGGTAGGGAGGAACAGCCTCCCATTGCTGTTATTGTCTACTATAGCTACAGGTTCTGTCACTCTTCCTGCTGTTAGTTTAAATAATTTTCATATGATTTGGCTGTATTCAATTTCAGTAAATCAGCCTCTGTATTTTCTTTTGGTATAAATTACAGAACTCAGATGTTTTAGAATTTTTCCTACTTTTTTTATATAGAGTAATTATCCTATGCAGCATATAATTGTTACTGTTACAGTTAACAAATACCATGTTTATGTATTTCTAGAATTCCTGTTAATAGTTAAATAATAGACAGAATATTAAACAGTAGATATTCCAGAATTATAGCTATTAAACAGTCATAAGAATAGATATAGATAAATATTAGTTTTTACTTTGAGATATTTCCTATTAGAATAATCTACCTGTATACATGTATTTGTTTCATATTTCAGTCAACTTTAGTTACAGGTTATACTTGTATCGAGTTAACAGATAAACAAAACTCATATTATTATATTGTTTATATTCAGAATATGATTTACAACTATCGACTAACTAAAGGGGGGTGTGACTGTAACAATATTTTATTGCTACAAGCTTCCATATAATCTTATTCATTAACACAGTAGTCAAATACAAACACATAGAAACTGTAGAGTACTATTCCCCTTCAACCTAGTGTGTTAATTTGTTAGCCATGTTATCATGACAGAGTTGACAGAGTTGTTTCAAACAAGACAACCATATTAACACACAGAGAAACTGTCATCGAATGCAACTATTTTGGCTGTTACCAACCTTCCTAATTATACACAGTAATAATATTTATTTCATTTAAATATTCTCCCTTCGAGTAGTCCATAAACCCTACACGACCGTAGCCTTACATCTTTCACTTGACAGACGGAAAACAAATGAAAAGAATGCCTTATATGGCAGACAAAACCTACAGTAGGTTTATACATAGTTCTAAGTATATAATTTCTATCCACAGTGTTATTAAATAATTATACAGGAATCAAAATAAATTTGTTACAACTCGTTCCCAGTCACCACTGAGTTAACATTTCCATTTATATGTGTTGAACACAAAACAGAACCCCAACTCGCCAGAATAACCCTATACTATTTAACTATTACAGTTATAGTCAGAGAACATCCACATTCTTTTAATTAAAACATTCAAAATCCTAGAAAACATAGAGAAACGATACATGAACTCCATACAGTAGAGTTATCATCCATTGCAGGTATCGAAGAACTCATTCATCCCTACATTTCAAACATTCTAATATTTTAACAAAACACAAAAATGAAACACGGCCATGACAGGCCTATTATCATATTAAATATTAATTTAAACAGCGTGGATAAAACCCTACGCCTAGCAATTACAAGTACATTAACAGAAACCCTGGCCTCATACAGTCTGAGCCGTGAATGGCTCTCCATAAACATAACAGGGTTTCAAACCCCTTCTCATTTCAAACAAAACAACTTATTACAGATGACTGCACCCACGACATCAAGTCGTTAACGACCTCACTACACAGGAGTTTTCCTCCAAGACTCAACCCTAACCACAAAACCAGCAAAGGAAGAGACAGCCGTGGATAACCAGGCTTACCCGGAGGAGCCAGCGTTGGTGATAAAAGCTCTGTACATCTTCAGAGCCGCGTGACCTGCACATTAACGGAGCCGAGGGATTTTTAGTCACCTTATTGAATGCTGAGGGTAGTAATACAAACGTAAATCTAATTAATAATTTCAAAACATAAAAACTGTGAAAAAGAAACATGATTATTATCTTACCGAGCCATGGAGGAATGTAACAGCGGACAACCGGTAGCCACAAGTTGAACAAGCAGTGAAACCCCATCACCTTCATCAGGTGGGCGAGCAAGGGAAACCTTCATAACATTTCTTGACAGCCACGACAGGTAACACTCCAGACGAAAACCCTCAAGCTGGGATTGAACCAGTCGAGAAGCACACCCCCAAAACTAAATGCATCAACCCTCTCATAACTTAAAGACATTAGCAAAACCCTGTCTCATAACCACACCAGCACAATGAAGGACTGTAAGTAGCTGGGACTTAAACAAAGAAGGAGCAACGAGACCACGAAACGAGGAAACTGTAGCAAACGCTATCAGCAGAGCCGAGGACTTATCCTACCATAGAATGAAACCATGAAAACCAGAACCACAACACTGTGCATTTTGTTACAATACCCAACTATGAAATCCAGACATGGAGGGTTTCACCCTTAGGACCCGAGCCCGGAGGCAAAGACAATAACCTGGTAGGGTTTCGATAACAGCTTATATATCACCAAATGCATGGAGGAGAGTTAACCACGTAGCATTGAAATATATCAACGTAATCTGGGTCGAGACCATATAGTTCAGTTGCCATCCAAATCTTTATTCATCGATTTCAAAAATCATTGCATAGATACAAGTCAAACTCAAACGTATGGAAATACAATATGAAATACATTCAATCAACAAATAGTGCATGCCTTGCATTCGAACCTTCAATAATCCCAAGGTACGTGGTATGTATATTCCCTACAATGATATGAACGAGATATAGTCAACTTCAACCATAGAGTTTCTCTTAACCTAGTATGATAGATACAATCTTAACACCATATTGAATATAAAGTTTGCCAACGTATGGGAACATTATGATTGTTGCACAATCATTATATTATTTATATATTGAAACCAAGCCATAGATTAATGCCATGAGCATATTACATTCCTATGTAAGCAATAAGGTAGTCAACTTTCAATTGAAAACACCTTGTTACTTAATACATTGAAATGTTGCCAAGTCTATATGACAAGATACACATTTGCCATTATATACTATCATCGTATTTTCTACTAATACTATTGTTAAACAGTAAACAATTAGAATAATAATCTCTATTATGAAGATACTGAAATATAAATTCCTCTACTGGTTCACACCATGAATGTAGTTTAAAAACAAGGCGCAGTCAGGTGACATAAATTAAACTCTAAGTAGACATTGGACCCCGATATTAGATTAATATAATGGAACAACGCTAGAGGCGCCACCTTTTCAACTCACGTTAATAATACGGGAACACAACAGTAATCACCGGTATTAGTTGACAACATATCACATGATGCTAAGTCGCTTTATGCAGATAATAATTATGATACAAACAATTGTTCCAGTGATAGTTACAGCAGTAACATAGAGTCATATTCTTAAAACAATAATTATAACGGAAACAATGTAATTCATCACAAAACCTGATGATACTATCCGAATAAGATATATCATGTCGAGGCAGACTATCAATCTTAAATCAAGTGTAAGTTCATGAGAATAACTTCACTGTCTTGCACTACAACTTGCAACAGTAAATAAATCTTCTTTAAAGTTTTAAAGTACAGGGAGTATTGATGCTTACCAAGTTTAAAATACAGTGATCCTTACTTCACCGGCGTACCGAGAAACAGAAGACGACTTATGCATTAGCTCGGAAGCTAAGTAAGCCAGTCAGCTACGACTAGCTTTTCCCTTGCAGTTTGAAGCAAAAACAGTCATTAGTTACAATCTCAGAAATCAAATTTTTAGTAAGACAGAGTCTTTTAAACAGATTACGTTAGTTACTGAAATTAAAACAGGACCAGAAATACTATTTAGTTAACATTTATTGTTATAAATAAAATTTTAAATTTTTCAGAAATTTCGGGTTCTGACATGTGGTATCAGAGCGAGGTTCAGACACTAGGCTTGAATGTTGACTCCACTAAACTTCCGCAAACAGTGACCATAAAAGAAGATTTTTTTTTATATAAAGTACTAACATATATTTCGGTTTCATGAACAGAACAGAAAATTTTTCTTTTCCGAATTTTACAGACATGTATGGAAAAACTGGGAGAATATGCTGAGGAGGAATCTCCCAATGCCGTGACAAGACAGATGTCAAGAGAACCTGAGACAGAAGAGGAAATTGCTCACACCACTGAGCTGATGCAGACCATAAGAGGATTAAAGACAGAAATGGAAACAGTCAAGAAGGATAATGAAAGAATTCTAAAGACTCAGGAGCAGTTAAATCAGCTATTGATAGAAAAATTTCAGACTGAAGGAAGGAGCAAACCAGCTGACTCAGAAGAAGTTAGTCATCAAAGAGGGTCAAAAAGGACAAAACCAGCTAAATCTTACAGCAGTTCCTCATCTGAAGAAAGAAAGGGACAACCCAGTTATCACACTAGCAGTGACAGCAGTGAAGCTGAGCTGCACAACCGAAGGAAAAAGTACAGGCCTTATGAAGAGATTTCCGGGGAGTTTAAGAAGATAAAGCCCCCAACTTTCAATGGAGAAGCTGAAATTGGAGAAGAGGCAGAATCCTGGTTATCCGGGATGAGAAAATATTTTCAGATCTATAACTACTCAAATCAACTAAAGGCACGAATGGCCATCTACAACCTCTCGGGAAAGGCGGACATATGGTGGCAAGATCTGAAAAGGGTCAAAGGGATTAAAGAAAGAGAAGTTAATTGGAGTACCTTTAAAAGATACTTCAAGAAGAAATTCTTGTCCGAGCAGTATTATGAAGAGAGGGCCAAGGAATTTTACGAACTAAAACTCGGATCTATGACGATGAAGGACTTAAACAGTAAATTTTTAAGTCTGTTGCGTTATGTACCGTATTTTGTCGAAGAGAAACCAAAAATACAGCGGTTTCTTAGTTGCCTGCCCTATCATATCAAGGACAGAATTGAATATGACAACCCCAAAACACTGGAAGAAGCTATGCGCAAGGCAAATTTTCTGTTACGAACAGAATAAAAAGAAAGAGGGGATAGCCAGCTGGAAAGCCAAAAAGAACAGCAATCTGATCGAGTACAAGAAAAAGGAATTTGTTCCCCATAAAAGTTTAAAGAATGGTAAAAACGGGAACCACTTTAATAGTAAAAGTTTCCAAGGAAACAAAAATGGAGCTGTCAGCCATTCAAACAATTATAAAAACAGCAAAGAGACTCCTAATAACCATGGAAACTACACCAAAAAATTTGAGCGAAAAGAACCTGTCAAGTGCTGGGAGTGTAATGGGCCACATTATGCTTCAGTCTGCCCAAACAGAAAGAAACAAATCAGCAATATTCATACTGTTCAAGATGAAATGACGGTTGGAGATTTTGCAGGAACTATGCCCCGAATCAATGCAGCATTGGAAAACTGCCAGGCTGACTACCAAACTTCCATGGTGGAAGTAGGAGGTATGATTAACAAAACCCCAGTTACTATATTAATAGATCCAGGTGCTAGTCTTAGTTATATTTCACCTCAGCTGGTAGAAAAATGTAATTTGATTGTTGAAAGGTTTGATAATTCTTGGTCTGTACAATTAGCTACTGGGGCAAAGAAGAAAGTAAACTGTTATGTAAAAGAATGCATCTTAAACATGAATGATTTTAGAACTACAGTTAAACTGAACATTTTACCACTTGGCTCTTATGACATACTTATCGGAATGGACTGGTTGGAACAACATAGGGTCGTTTTAAACTGTTTTGACAAAACTTTTAGGTGTGTAGACAGTAGTGGACAGCCTGTAACTGTTAGGGGTATCCCTAGGAAAACCGTAGTTAGGCAGATTTCTGCCTTACAACTTAAAAGAGCAGTCAGAAAAGGGTGCAAGACTTATGCTGTAGCTATTACAGATGAGACAGATAAGTCTGAAAGCAACCAGAAAATAGTAGAGAACATCCCTGTAGTCAATGATTTTATTGACGTTTTTCCTGAGGAAATCCCAGAATTGCCTCCTAAGAGGGAGCTAGACTTTACAATTGAGCTGGTACCAGGTGCCGTTCCCAGTTCAAAAGCCCCGTATCGTATGAATATCTTGGAGCTTAACGAGTTGAAAACTCAGTTAAAGGAGTTAATAGACAAGAATTATATTCGACCCAGTGTATCCCCTTGGGGAGCACCAGTGATATTCGTTAAAAAGAAGGACGGAACTATGCGACTTTGCATAGATTATCGTCAACTAAACAAGATGACAATCAAAAACAGGTATCCGTTACCTCGTATTGATGATCTGTTTGATCAACTACGTGGAGCTACGGTATTCTCTAAGATCGATCTGAGATCGGGTTATCATCAGGTAAGAATTAAAGAAGAAGATATTTTCAAAACAGCCTTTAGAACAAGGTACGGACATTACGAATTTGTCGTAATGCCATTTGGACTTACTAATGCCCCAGCTGTTTTTATGTGCTTAATGAACAACATAATGCACAAGTACTTAGACAAATTTGTTGTTGTATTCATCGACGACATTTTAATCTATTCTAAGAATGAGGAGGAGCATAAAGAACACTTACGAATAGTATTACAAGAACTGAGAGAACAACAGCTCTTTGCAAAATTCAGTAAGTGTGATTTCTTCAAAGACGAGATCCAGTACTTAGGACATGTAGTCACTAAGGAAGGGATTTCAGTTGATCCTGAAAAGATTCGGGCAATTGAAGAATGGCCAGTACCTAAAGATGTGACGGACGTTAGATCTTTCATGGGGATTACCGGTTACTACCGGAGGTTTATTGAAGGCTTTTCAAAAATAGCCAACCCAATCACTTCTTTGCAAAAGAAAGGCAAGAAGTTTGATTGGAATGCGAAATGCGAAGAAAGTTTCAAGAAACTTAAGACCTTATTGACAACTGCACCTATTCTTAGAATAGCGGACCCAAATAAAGATTTCACAGTTTGCACCGACGCTTGTAATGATGGTTTAGGCGGAGTGCTGACTCAAGAAGGACATGTCATTGCTTACGAATCTAGGAAGCTGAAAATCCATGAAAAGAATTATGCCACTTATGACCTAGAATTAGCTGCTGTAATTCATGCTTTAAAGATGTGGCGACACCACCTAATAGGCAGAAAATTCACCTTATTAACAGACAATAAGGGTCTGAAATACCTTTTAGACCAGCCAAATTTAAATGCAAGACAAGCCAGGTGGCTGGCATTCCTAAGTGATTACGATTTTGAAATCCAACACATAAAAGGGAAGGAAAATAAGGTGGCTGATGCCTTGAGCAGAAATGCAAAACTGAATTTTATATCAGCTAGCAGCACTTATACCTCTGACTTAAATGAACAGCTGGCTGAAGGGATAAAATTAGACGAAAATTATCAGCATTTACAAATTACAGCCAAAGAACAACCCACAGAAAGTTTGATAAAAGGGTATAGTTTAAATGAAAACGGATTTTTGTTGTTTAAGGGCAGGCTGTATATCCCTAATGCACCTACAGTTAAGTTGTTAATTTTAGACGAAATACATAAAACCCCTTACTCCGGGCATCCTGGCTATCAAAAGACTGTCACTATGTTGAGAAAAGAATATTTTTGGCCTAACATGAAATCTGAAACTGCCGAATATTTAGCTAAGTGTTTGGACTGCCAACAAGTAAAAACAGAACACCAACATCCAGCTGGATTGCTGCAACCTTTACCTATTCCTAGCTGGAAATGGGAAATAATCAGCTTGGATTTCACTACGGGTTTACCCAAAAATCAACATCAGAATGATTCGATTATGGTAGTGGTAGACAAATTAAGTAAATCAGCACACTTTATTCCTGTTAAAACCACATACAAGGCTGCAAACATAGCAGATATCTTTTTAAAACAGATTTTTCGGTTACACGGTATTCCAAAAGTCATTATATCAGACAGGGATCCTAAATTCACAGGAAATTTTTGGAGATCTTTGTTCAAAGGGTTAAACACCACTTTGAATTTCAGCACCTCTTTCCATCCTCAGACGGACGGACAAACTGAAAGAGTTAATCAAATATTAGAAGATCTGTTAAGGATGTATGTTAAAGATCAACCAGGTAAGTGGGAGGATTATTTACACTTAGCCGAATTTGCATACAATAACAGTTATCAATCATCAGCTAAGTTTAGTCCTTTTGAGGTTTTGTATGGACGAAAATGCAACACTCCTATCTCTTGGAGTAATCCAGTAGATAGATTAGTGTTAGGACCTGATTTATTGAAAGAAATGGAACAGATTGTGAAACAAGTGCAGGAAAACTTGAAGATTGCCCAGGATCGGCAAAAGAGTCAAGCAGATTTGAAAAGAAATCCTAAAGAGTTCCAGGTAGGTGAACATGTGTTCATCAAGGTAAGACCAAAGAAGAGCTCCCTAAGATTAGGAAGTTGTGCAAAACTAGCACCACGTTACTGTGGTCCATTTGAAATTTTAGCTAGAATTGGTCAAGTTGCTCATCAGTTAGCATTACCGCCAAATTTAAAAGTACACAATGTTTTTCATATCTCTGTTTTGAAAAAGTATGTTCATGATGCTACTCATGTTATTGATTGGAACATTGTACAGGTAGAACCAGAAGGGGAAGTTCTGGTGGAACCGGATTGTATCCTCGGGAGGAGGGAAATTACTCTACGGAACCGCATAATTGGACAAGTGAAGGTGCAATGGAAGCACCTTAGTCCTGAAGAAGCTACCCGGGAGCTGGAAAGTAAGATGCGGGAAGCATATCCCCATCTATTCCAGCAGGGGGCTGAAGCAGAAGAATAAGTAACATCGAGGACGATGTTACATTTTAAGGGGGTGTGTATGTCACATACCCCAATTTTATTAAAATAATGTAATTATTTTTAATATTCCTGAGAACATTATGTTAAATTTAATGCTAAGTAGGAATGGATGACTCAGCAGAGTCTCCAGAAATGGAATGTAAATTCTGAATAATTATTATTAATAAATAAATTATGGAGACAACAGCATGGGAGAGCTGTTAAAAGAGGTTACTGGTCTAACTGGTGGATGGAATTAGGTGGAAGGACAAAAGACAAGTGGCAGCATCCTCAAACACTTCCTGAGTTGCAGGTGGCAACTTCCCTATATTTTGGGGTCATGATTCCCCAAGAAAGTGGAATCTGAGCAGGTGGCTCATTAATGACAGTTAGCCCAACTAAGACCTAGGCAATCTTTTAAATACTACTCAATGAACTGAGCTGGGGGTTCAGCAATTGTTCTAGAGGGAGAATACATTCAGGTGAATGCTATTCAGGAGTCCCATTGAGGAAGTGGGAAAATCAGTAAGGAAGTGTTTTGATACAGGAAGTTGCAGTAACTTGGTTCCAGTATAGCTGCTTGGGCTGAGGGAATTATTGGCCGTACCTAGATTCCAGCCAGTTAGACCAGAGCAAGCTCGGGGGTCCTGAGAAGTGCTGTCTGGGCACTCTCCAGGAATTGGTAGGGAGGAACAGCCTCCCATTGCTGTTATTGTCTACTATAGCTACAGGTTCTGTCACTCTTCCTGCTGTTAGTTTAAATAATTTTCATATGATTTGGCTGTATTCAATTTCAGTAAATCAGCCTCTGTATTTTCTTTTGGTATAAATTACAGAACTCAGATGTTTTAGAATTTTTCCTACTTTTTTTATATAGAGTAATTATCCTATGCAGCATATAATTGTTACTGTTACAGTTAACAAATACCATGTTTATGTATTTCTAGAATTCCTGTTAATAGTTAAATAATAGACAGAATATTAAACAGTAGATATTCCAGAATTATAGCTATTAAACAGTCATAAGAATAGATATAGATAAATATTAGTTTTTACTTTGAGATATTTCCTATTAGAATAATCTACCTGTATACATGTATTTGTTTCATATTTCAGTCAACTTTAGTTACAGGTTATACTTGTATCGAGTTAACAGATAAACAAAACTCATATTATTATATTGTTTATATTCAGAATATGATTTACAGCTATCGACTAACTAAAGGGGGGTGTGACTGTAACAATATTTTATTGCTACAAGCTTCCATATAATCTTATTCATTAACACAGTAGTCAAATACAAACACATAGAAACTGTAGAGTACTATTCCCCTTCAACCTAGTGTGTTAATTTGTTAGCCATGTTATCATGACAGAGTTGACAGAGTTGTTTCAAACAAGACAACCATATTAACACACAGAGAAACTGTCATCGAATGCAACTATTTTGGCTGTTACCAACCTTCCTAATTATACACAGTAATAATATTTATTTCATTTAAATATTCTCCCTTCGAGTAGTCCATAAACCCTACACGACCGTAGCCTTACATCTTTCACTTGACAGACGGAAAACAAATGAAAAGAATGCCTTATATGGCAGACAAAACCTACAGTAGGTTTATACATAGTTCTAAGTATATAATTTCTATCCACAGTGTTATTAAATAATTATACAGGAATCAAAATAAATTTGTTACAACTCGTTCCCAGTCACCACTGAGTTAACATTTCCATTTATATGTGTTGAACACAAAACAGAACCCCAACTCGCCAGAATAACCCTATACTATTTAACTATTACAGTTATAGTCAGAGAACATCCACATTCTTTTAATTAAAACATTCAAAATCCTAGAAAACATAGAGAAACGATACATGAACTCCATACAGTAGAGTTATCATCCATTGCAGGTATCGAAGAACTCATTCATCCCTACATTTCAAACATTCTAATATTTTAACAAAACACAAAAATGAAACACGGCCATGACAGGCCTATTATCATATTAAATATTAATTTAAACAGCGTGGATAAAACCCTACGCCTAGCAATTACAAGTACATTAACAGAAACCCTGGCCTCATACAGTCTAAGCCGTGAATGGCTCTCCATAAACATAACAGGGTTTCAAACCCCTTCTCATTTCAAACAAAACAACTTATTACAGATGACTGCACCCACGACATCAAGTCGTTAACGACCTCACTACACAGGAGTTTTCCTCCAAGACTCAACCCTAACCACAAAACCAGCAAAGGAAGAGACAGCCGTGGATAACCAGGCTTACCCGGAGGAGCCAGCGTTGGTGATAAAAGCTCTGTACATCTTCAGAGCCGCGTGACCTGCACATTAACGGAGCCGAGGGATTTTTAGTCACCTTATTGAATGCTGAGGGTAGTAATACAAACGTAAATCTAATTAATAATTTCAAAACATAAAAACTGTGAAAAAGAAACATGATTATTATCTTACCGAGCCATGGAGGAATGTAACAGCGGACAACCGGTAGCCACAAGTTGAACAAGCAGTGAAACCCCATCACCTTCATCAGGTGGGCGAGCAAGGGAAACCTTCATAACATTTCTTGACAGCCACGACAGGTAACACTCCAGACGAAAACCCTCAAGCTGGGATTGAACCAGTCGAGAAGCACACCCCCAGACCTAAATGCATCAACCCTCTCATAACTTAAAGACATTAGCAAAACCCTGTCTCATAACCACACCAGCACAATGAAGGACTGTAAGTAGCTGGGACTTAAACAAAGAAGGAGCAACGAGACCACGAAACGAGGAAACTGTAGCAAACGCTATCAGCAGAGCCGAGTACTTATCCTACCATAGAATGAAACCATGAAAACTAGAACCACAACACTGTGCATTTTGTTACAATACCCAACTACGAAATCCAGACATGGAGGGTTTCACCCTTAGGACCCGAGCCCGGAGGCAAAGACAATAACCTGGTAGGGTTTCGATAACAGCTTATATATCACCAAATGCATGGAGGAGAGTTAACCACGTAGCATTGAAATATATCAACGTAATCTGGGTCGAGACCATATAGTTCAGTTGCCATCCAAATCTTTATTCATCGATTTCAAAAATCATTGCATAGATACAAGTCAAACTCAAACGTATGGAAATACAATATGAAATACATTCAATCAACAAATAGTGCATGCCTTGCATTCGAACCTTCAATAATCCCAAGGTACGTGGTATGTATATTCCCTACAATGATATGAACGAGATATAGTCAACTTCAACCATAGAGTTTCTCTTAACCTAGTATGATAGATACAATCTTAACACCATATTGAATATAAAGTTTTCCAACGTATGGGAACATTATGATTGTTGCACAATCATTATATTATTTATATATTGAAACCAAGCCATAGATTAATGCCATGAGCATATTACATTCCTATGTAAGCAATAAGGTAGTCAACTTTCAATTGAAAACACCTTGTTACTTAATACATTGAAATGTTGCCAAGTCTATATGACAAGATACACATTTGCCATTATATACTATCATCGTATTTTCTACTAATACTATTGTTAAACAGTAAACAATTAGAATAATAATCTCTATTATGAAGATACTGAAATATAAATTCCTCTACTGGTTCACACCATGAATGTAGTTTAAAAACAAGGCGCAGTCAGGTGACATAAATTAAACTCTAAGTAGACATTGGACCCCGATATTAGATTAATATAATGGAACAACGCTAGAGGCGCCACCTTTTCAACTCACGTTAATAATACGGGAACACAACAGTAATCACCGGTATTAGTTGACAACATATCACATGATGCTAAGTCGCTTTATGCAGATAATAATTATGATACAAACAATTGTTCCAGTGATAGTTACAGCAGTAACATAGAGTCATATTCTTAAAACAATAATTATAACGGAAACAATGTAATTCATCACAAAACCTGATGATACTATCCGAATAAGATATATCATGTCGAGGCAGACTATCAATCTTAAATCAAGTGTAAGTTCATGAGAATAACTTCACTGTCTTGCACTACAACTTGCAACAGTAAATAAATCTTCTTTAAAGTTTTAAAGTATAGGGAGTATTGATGCTTACCAAGTTTAAAATACAGTGATCCTTACTTCACCGGCGTACCGAGAAACAGAAGACGACTTATGCATTAGCTCGGAAGCTAAGTAAGCCAGTCAGCTACGACTAGCTTTTCCCTTGCAGTTTGAAGCAAAAACAGTCATTAGTTACAATCTCAGAAATCAAATTTTTAGTAAGACAGAGTCTTTTAAACAGATTACGTTAGTTACTGAAATTAAAACAGGACCAGAAATACTATTTAGTTAACATTTATTGTTATAAATAAAATTTTAAATTTTTCAGAAATTTCGGGTTCTGACAACAACCAAATTTGGGGAATGAGCCTCCCCCTCCTCCTGATAATTCCTTGCATATAGAGAAGCTTTCTATTATGCCGTGGATACCGAAAGGTGTTCTCAAGCGCTCCACGCATAATCCTAATACTCGAGCCACCCAAAAATACTCCATCATAGAAGATTTGGGCCAAACTCTGTGTGCCATGTCGGCTCTTGAAGTTTTGCAAGCTTGTCCTTCTCAGAAGCATGCCCTTTTGAGTGCATTAGGAGTTCAGGATGGGGGAAGTCCTAGTGTTATCAAGTTCGATACTACTGATGTCCAACCTCGCTTGCCTTACCATGTGGCTTTTCAAATCCAGGTGGTTTGCCTTAAGAGCTTCATCAAACGTACTATGGTTGATGAAGGTGCTTCCGCGTCAATAATGTCGTTAACTTGTTGGAAAGCTCTTGGCTCTCCTCCTCTACTCACGTCTAGAACTGCACTCACTGCATTCAACGGTAGATCTTTTACGCCACATGGAATTATCCCTTCCCTTGTTGTCTCCTTGGGAGGTAAGTCTGTGCCTATTGAATTCGAAGTGGTTGATGCACCCATCGACTACAACCTTTTAATGGGTCGGAACTGGATGTATGCTATGAAGGCTGTCATGTCTACTTTATTTCAAGTTATTTGCTTTCCCCATGAAGGCGAGATTGTGACGATTGATCAGCTGGATTATGTTGGCACTCCTTCCACAGCATCCACGGGATCAGTAGTCCCGCAAGTTTCTGATTCTCAGTTGGCAACTGGGAACATAGGTGTTTGAATGTACCCCTCGTTGATGGGAACTTTTAACCATTCTGCACCTGTGAATTTTATTGGAACCATTTCCGATAGTGCGCCTCCTCCTTCGAATAGTATGCCATTCCAGACTTCCTATTGTGGTGATCCATGGATTTTTCCATCTGCAGATTCTATGTCTGGAGACATTGCACACGTCGGGATGTCTATGCCTTTATCTGTAGCGGAGATTACTTATGATCACATCCAACAAACCACTACAGATCCGGATCTCTCTTCTTCTCAGACAGTTGAAGAAGATCCCGTTACGCTGCCAGTTTGGGCAGCCAAATCATCTTGCTCTCATGATTGCCTCGATGATACTTTGCCATCAGATGAAGCTATCCTCGAAGCCATGTGTGGAAGTGAGAGGCCTTGGGAAGATATACACCATCGATCTTATTTCTTTCCCAACCTTGAGCTCATTGAGCAGGAGGAACTTAGGATGACTGTAGCTGAGATTGTTGGTCACCCTGTGGCTCTTTTGCAGTCGCATGATGTTTTCTTGGAGGGGAATATGGCCAATATTTCCCCAACCACTTCGATCAACATCTCCTGCACTCCCAGAAATATTGAGAATGTTTACATCGGTGCCGATTGCACTCCTGAGGAGATTGCTGTTTACACTGATGTGTTTACTGAACTCCGGGAAGATTTCGCCTAGTCATATGAGGAGATGCCAGGAATAGACCCCCGCATTGTTGAACACGAGATTAAAATGTATCCTGATGCTAAACCGGTTCGACAATGCTTACATGCTGTGAACCCTAGGAAGGCAGTTGCTATTAAGGCAGAGGTGGAGAAACTGCTCAAAGCTGGTTTCATCTACCCCGTTCCCCTTACCGAATGGGTGTCAAACCCCGTTCCTGTGGATAAGAAGCAGGGAACGATCCGTGTATGCACTGATTTCAGAGATTTGAACCGTGCATGTCTGAAAGACAACTTCCCCATGCCATTCATTGATCAAATATTGGATGCTTGTGTGGGAAATGAGATTTTTTCATTCATGGACGGATTCTCGGGTTATAATCAGATTCAAATCAAACCCGCGGACCAAAATAAAACGAAATTTATTTGTCCATGGGGAACTTTTGCGTACTGGAAAATTCCCTTCAGCCTCAAGAACGCCAGAGCCACTTTTCAGCGAGCCATGACCTATGCCTTTCATGATCTTAAGAAGATTATGGAAGTTTTCTTGGATGATCTTGCTGGCCATTCTCGCAAGAGACTAGACCACCCCAAGCACCTCCGTATGATTCTTGAACGATGTATCCACTACAAAATTTGATTGAATCCGAACAAATGCATCTTTGCTGTTAGGACTAGTCGCCTTCTAGGATTCATAGTTTCGAAGGAGGGTATTAGAGTCGATCCTCTCAAAGTTGAGGTAATACTTCAGTTGCCTCCTCTGCGTAATCTATTTCAACTTTAGAGCCTCCAAGGGAGAGCTACTTTTCTGCGTCGGTTTATAGCTAACTATGCCAATATTACTAAAGGTTTCACACGCTTATTGAAGAAAAACACACCTTTTATCTAGGATGAGCAAGCCCAGTAGTCTTTCGATGCCATTAAGAAAGCTTTGGTATCGACCCCTATGCTTAGTCCACCGAAATTTACACGATATTTCATTCCTTATGTGGCCATGTCCCAAGAGACTATTGGCATGGTCTTGGTTTAGATAGATGATGCGCTTGTCGAGCATGTTATCTATTATCTTAGTCAAAATTTAGTAGACGCTGAACTAAGGTACACCCATGTAGAAAAGTTGGCACTTGTGACTATTCACGCAGTCCAGTGGTTACGACATTACATTTTGCTTCGAACAACCACTGTTGTAGCTCATATCAATTCATTTCAGTTCGTGCTATCATGACGCCTTATCGGGGGTAAGTATAATAAATGGATTGTGATCCTTCAGGAATTTGATCACGAGTTTGCTTCTGCAAAATCGGTGAAATATTTGGTGTTCACTGAGCTTATGTCAGACCTTCCACGGCTTGATGAGGATGTCATTCATGAAGATTCCTTTGTGGATGAACACTTATTTTTTATCTCGACCAAGGACCCTTGGTATGGGGATGTCATTAGATATCTCCAAACTTTGAAGTTTCCTCCGCATTATTCATGAGACGAGTGACGGTGTGTGAGACATCACGCTAAAGATTATACTATCGTCGGTGACACTTTGTATCGCCGAGGAAAGGATTCCATTCTTCGTTGTTGCTTGACTCATGAAGAAGTGGAACAGGTACTTAATGATTGCCATGCGGGGGCATGTGGCGGTCACTTATCCGGGCTTGCTACAGCCCAACGTATTATGCGAGTGGGTTATTTTTGGCCTACTATCTTTAAAGATTGTATTAACGCTATGAAGAGATGTCACCCTTGCCAAGTGTTTTCTCGGAACATACACTCGCATCTAGCTCCCCTCCATCCGGTCATCACTGTCGGTCCCTTCACTAAGTGGGGGGTAGATTTCATGTATTTCAAACCAGCTTTAGCTGGGGGGAATCATCATATTATTGTGGCCGTGGATTATTTTTCCAAATGGGCTGAGGCCATGCCTACCGTTAAAGCCGACGGTGCTACTACAACCCATTTCGTGTTCAACCAGATTATCACTCGATTCGGTATCCTGAAAGAGATTGTCATTGACCATGGCAGTCACTTTCAAAATAAGATGATGGAGGATTTGTCTCTCAAGCTTGGGTTTCGTCAGGAACACTCGTCTTCCTACTATCCTCAAGCGAATGGTTAGGTTGAAGCAGTAAATAAGTCTTTGAAGACCATTCTCCAACGTACCATCCAACAAAGCAAGACCAATTGGCATATCATGTTATATCCTGCTTTGTGGGCATATCAAACCGCAGTTAAGACTGCCACTAGGTTCTCACCATTCCAATTAGTTCATGGTGTGGAGTCACTTTTATCGATTGAATGCGAGATCCCTTCGCTCAAGCTAGCCATAGAGCTCCTCCCTGATACGACGAAGATTGAGCAACGTTTAGTACACCTCGAGCAACTTGACGAACATCGTCGAGATGCCGCTGTGGCCATTGATGTTAACAAGCGTCGTGTCAAGGTTCAATATGATAGGTCTGTCCGTCCCCAACAATATGCTGAAGGTGACTTGGTACTCTTGTATGACCAAGCTAAAGAACCCCTGGGGGAAGGCAAGTTCAATCCCATGTGGCACGGTCCTTACATTGTGAGGCATGTCCTTGAAAAAGGAGCTTATGAGTTAGAATATTATGAGGGAGTTGTCTTGAAGGAGCCTAGAAATGGGCTCTACCTCAAGCGGTATTACGCTTGAACCTTTGGTTCGGGCTGATACTTTTGTACACTATTGTATAGTTTTTCTGTACATAGTTTAGGTTGCCTTTTTGGTTGTCGGGTCTGTTGATTAGCCCTTTTTTGATTGATAGATGTTAGTGGGATGTCCTACGTTCTTAGGTTTCGTGGATGGTGCTAGCCGACATACGCAGCAGCTTGCTTCTGCTGCCTGGGTTATCTTTTCACCTGACCATCTAGTTGTGTCCTCAGGAGGTGCTTGTCTCGGTCCTACATCTAACAATGTGGATGAGTATAGTGCCGTTGTTGAGCTACTTCGGGATGCCATTTCACATGGTATCTAGTCTTTAGAAGTCCGCCTGGATTCACAACTAGTTGTGTCTCAGCTGAATGGGAAGTACCGTGTACGAGACCCTACATTACTACGGATATTCCTTAAGGTACGACTCTTGGAGAGACATTTTGTTTCCATTACATATATTCACATTCCGAGAAGTCATAATTATATATCTGATGCATACGCTAACTATGTATTAGATTGGAATTTGTCACATTCATCATGAAGCACATAAATACAAAGACATTCATACATTTGTACCATACACACATATAATAGAACTGAGAACCAAAGTTGTATATATATATAAATATGTCCAAAACTGGTAGTGTCATACAAGACTGGAGCTCGTAGCCCTAAAAAATATACATATTGATACAAAAAATGATGAGACCCTGGGATATCTATTCCCTCCGAGGAGGTCTAGCTGCCACCTCGATGGGATGTGTCTCATAGTAGTATTGTGCTGCGTTGGCCATCCGCTGTAGCAACCGCACCCACTCCCTGGGAACACCCACTACCTGGCGCTGCATGGCCTCAGGTAGTCGGGCCACCTCTATCAGTGGCACTTGAGCAAACATCCGTGATACGTTGCGCCGCAACGTCTGGAGTGTGCGCCCTGTTGCGTCATCTGCCGCCACCTCATCTCTAGCCCGACAACCATGTCTTGGGAAGCCCTCGGGTCTCACTGGGCCTTTGTCTGCGAGAAAACAGTCACCCAATAGCACATGACATTACCACCAAAAATATTTTTTTGCATTTCAACTATAATAAAAAAATCCATAAAAAATTAAAAAACACAAAACCAAAAAGAGTACTCACCGATGTCTCCGAAAGCTGCGCCTGGTGGGAGCGGCATGTCACGGTCCTGTCTGAAGTCTATCCCCGCATAGGGATAGTCCTCTATAGCGATCACCTGCCGGTTCCACCAATGGAAGAACTCCTCAGTATATGGTGACGCCAGATGGCCACCACCCTGTCGTGTCAGTATCTCAGCCCACCGGGTCAGGGCTGGATCTCGGAGACTGTGAGGAGAGACATCCACCCTTGGGCTAAGTCCCAGAACTCTCTCAAAGAAGAAACTACAGAGGATGCTACCATACCCAAAGTTTTTGGCCTTCCCCTCTTTGCATTTTGTCAGTTGTGTCTTCATAGACACCAGCAAAGCAGTACACCAGTCAAATATAGTAGGCTGCAAGCATTGTGATGCGTAGAACATCACCGGTCTGGATTCCTGATGTAGTGCTTTGGATCCCGTGATCCGCACTAGAGTTTCCACAATGATCTTTGTACTCAGATCTGTTATGAGGTTTAATGACACTTGACTTCCCACTGGTCGTGTGTTTGCGGAACAATACCGTACTATTTAGTCTTGCACAGTGATCCCACCACCCATGGTCCGTGACCGAAGACTAGCCACTTCCCTTGTACGGGACAAACCGGTAATGAAGTAGATATCCTCCACTTCCAGTGTCAGTGTTTGCTCGTTGAGGCTGAAGTGTTGAGCATCCACATCCCATTAGTTGATCAAATGACGGAGTAGTAGGTTTTGGGCCCTTAAGCCCCCAAGATTCCAGTATTTATATAGGCCACATGCTTGCAATGCTTCTTGTGCTTGCAAATCGTTGTGCACGGCCTCATCTACTTGGTCATGCTCTCTCTCCCTCCACTCTAGAACCATCCTGGAGTGCAAAGCAAGAAATTTTTAGTCAATATCATGTTTAAAAACTTCTTCACGGCCGTACCCATGGGATAGATTGTAGATATTTGGGGGTAGATGCGGGCAGTCAGTTTTTTGACTGCATGTTTGATGCCCTACCCGCAACCCGCACACTTACAGCCCGCGAGTAGCGCCGAAGCCATTTAGGGCTTGGCCAAACATAAAATCCCACTGACCAAAATTGAAATAAAAACACTTAAATGAAAGGTATGGCAGTGACCACTAACCTGCTCCGGATGGTTCGTTGAACGGTTGCTCGTAGCTCCCATGATCGAGGCTTGAAGTTTCAGGTGCAAACTTACCACTTAAATCCAAAATGGTGAATAGTGCAAATGACTTGAAAATTATTAAATTTTATTACTATTTATAATTTTCTGGACCCACTTTTCTATAGTTTTTCCATTTTGGGCCGTTATGAACTAATATTGTGTCATGGAGTAGTGTTTTTTCAACAGATTTCCTCGGCGAGAGTTGTTATGATCCATTTCACACCTACGGCAGGTATGTTTCACACCTGGCATATAGGTTAGATGCCATTTTCACATGCATTATGCATTTGACCTTTGACCACTTTTCATAAACCCTAGGTGCGACCTCGCTTCGTGACTAACACGGAACCTTCACACTATTATAGAAGTGTCGTCATGTGGTGGTAGGGCTTTCCCGAACATGGGTACCCTAGTTAGAACCCCATTATGCTTTTGGTGCCCATGCCATTGTTTGTCCTCAGGATTGGGAGTCCTTTGTAGTCATGCCATGATGTTGCGATGAAGACTCATACTCTACTTTGTCTTATGCTGGCCATCTCCCTTAAGGACTCCCCTCAGTTATATCATGTTGTGATTGCATTGCATCATCCTGCTTGTTGCTTGAGCCTTGTGCTGGCTCCTGCTTACTCAATTGTTAGCCTGGTGCCTGAGCACTTTCCCTGTCGAGCCCTGTAGAGCTTATATATTTTCCCTTCACAATTTGATGACCCTTTGACCCTGAGGGAACACACCCCCGAGTGTCCACATCCTACACGCACTTCCTTGCATTGAGCATAGGTATGTTCCACTGCTTGGGACTAGTTTTCTAGCTATTTGACACTCGTTCCCTCACTTGTTGTATTAGCAATTTTATTCTTTTTCAAGATTTTCCCAAATATGAAAAAGACAAAAAAAAATATCAAATATTCCAAAAAGCCGGACGGGATTATGGTCACTATTTCTTGTTGGCAGTTGTTGTGTCGCCTTTGAA
Organism: Larix kaempferi; assembly: GCA_027924585.1. Taxonomy (NCBI): domain Eukaryota; kingdom Viridiplantae; phylum Streptophyta; class Pinopsida; order Pinales; family Pinaceae; genus Larix; species Larix kaempferi. Next base: position 10,262,735 of record BSBM01000019.1, read on the forward strand.
CAGAGCAATCATTCCACTTCGTACATTATGAGTCGGGACTATAGTTGGGCCTTAGGAGATGTACTTGTTTCTCAGTTTTCTCCACTGATTGGTTAAGCTTCCAGTCATTATGGAGCCCTCTGTAATGCCTCCTGCATTGCACAGTTTATGTCAAGTCTATGCTGCCTGATTCTATCCATCTGCTCATGCTCTTTTTCAAAGGAAGTTCTGAAACCAGTGTCGGCCACTCCTCAGATATCTTGACTATTGCATGTCGGCCATCCTTATTGAGTCAGTCCGTTTCACCTGAGATCTTCCAAATCCTTCAGCATCGTTGGTACCTCGTGCTGGTTGATGGGGGATGCCTTAATGCCCTCCTTCCAGCGAGTCTCGTTCCGTCGACTTCAACTCATTTATTCCGGGACTTGAGGCTTAGAGTTCAGTTGAGTACCTTGAGGCTTGCAGTCATTAGTGGCAAGTTCTCTCGCCATCGACAGTTTTGGGAATACATCAATGTCCCCTGATCAATGGATTCATCCTAGTGTTCGAATTCAACCCATTTATTCACACTCTGATGATTGTGCTCTGTGCCTTGATGCCCATTTTCATTATTGGTGGGTCATCTCGCGTCTGTTAATGGTATACATCAATGACCGGTAATCAGACGATGTCTCATCAGGTTCGACCCCAACTCCTTTATTCACTTGATGAGACTTGCATCGTCGAAGACTTGTGTAGAAGACCCCATGCGATTGTGGCATTCAGTATGCTACATATGACTTTGACTTTACATATGAGATATCACCTCTTAGATTTCAACAGTTTGTACCTCCAGTTTTGCACCAGTTGTCTTCTTTTCAACAGAAGACCATATCTTACTGTAGAGGGATCATGGCTATGATCACTTGTGACATATATTTACTTATGTACTGCCTATTCATGGCCATTGTATCAGATTGTTGTACTATACTGACATGTATTCAGAGATACTATTGTACTATGACGAGTGAGCTGTTCTTTCCACTTGTGTCTCCATCACTCCACTTCTAAGTTTTATAATGTATTTTGGCCATCGTAGCACATTTCAGTCTCTGACATCACACATTAGGGGGCATCTATTACACATAAATCTTCCACCCTGTGAGCATCAACATTCTTTGGCCTGTAGGATCCATTTCAGTGACTTAAATCCATTTTCATCCTTCAATGATACCAGTTTACCCTCTTTTTGTTCCTACCTGCATGTTGTATCACTATAGCATGGGTACCCACGAGTTACATCCCTATAACCCGCGGGTATCAAGTAAAATGGTAAAAACCACCATTTATTACTTTTTACTCCCAAAAAGCGGTCATTGGGTGACCTTTGGCTCTCCATCTGCCCAAGTAACGTCTCGATGAGTCCTTTCACCTATCTTTGAGAGGACTATATATTGAGCACATATGGCTTATGGAATAGAGGAAGAAGAGAATAGTAAAGGCACTCTAGTGGATTTTTGCCCTATCTTGAGTCTGCACTCATTGATCCTTGTAGTTGTGAACCAGTTATGTTCACCTTCCAAACTCCTTGCTAGTTTGAGTTTGCCTTTCATGGAGGATTGAAGTGGTGGAGGCACAAGTGGATTGATCTAGATCTCGCTTCAGATTGGTTGCTGGAAAGAGGTCATATCGCTTTGTACTTCTTCTTGTTCATTAATAGAAATACTCATATTCTCGTCCATTCATGGTGTGAATGTCATTTATTATACATTGGGTTACGTTTGCTTATGATATTATGGACCATTGTTATTGATAATGTTAATGTCATTTATATATCACATGTACTTATTAGATATTGGTTGTTAAGACTAATTTGCAGATTACAAGTGCTTGGATGTGCGCGGATTGAAAGCTCCAACGGGGATCTACATCAAATGTTGGATCGAGGTTGGTTACATTTCTCCATTATTTTAACATTGTCATTTATAAAAGCATTGTTTTGAGAATTGAGTAGATTTCTGGTAGTCATCTGTCTGTTGTGGTATTCCCAAGCCATAGTGAGTTTTCTCCAATACACACTAGTCAAAGTAGCTGATGGAGAAGGAGGTGGAATAGGAGGATGATGATCTCCGTCCTCATTAGATGATGAACTACCATGAGGGATGGAATCCAAAATAATTTAAGCACCAACAATGTGCTGCATCAAGCTCCTCATATCAACAAGAAGCATCCTCCATAGCTCAACGTATCGATCCTTCCTTTGAATCTCCCTGACAGGAACATGACGAACCCCTCGATTTGCTAATAATCTAGATAGCCTATCCGTGATATCCTGTATGAAACCCTGGTTAGGCCTCCATCGAAGGCCATGTATGGATAGATGAGGTGCCTCCGGCTGATCCTACATCTATATGTCCTCATCCTCATCAACCTGCAATGGAGGAGGCCCCAGATCACCATCAAAAGCACCAATATCTGTAAAATATATAGTACACAATAATAATTAGACAATTTCATTAAACATGAATTTAATATAACAATTTAAAACATATTTCATTTGCAATAGGTATAACTAGAATAAAATGAAAACAGATTAAATTAAACACAATGCTAAATTTACCTCTGTGATCAGGTGGCTCGTCTCGGGTGAAGAAGATGTTGGTACACGCTCTCAAATCCAACCCTGCATATGGATATGCAACCATATCTGATCGAGGCTAGTCCTCGCTGCCTAACATGTCAAGCACATTGACAGTGATCCTCGCAGGAAACTTTGGATGCCCCCTCTTGGGCATCATATGCCCCCACATGCGCATATGCACATTTGTCATCAACCTAGGAGGGCACCGGTAAAAAGATGGCCTAGTCACCATAAATATCTCAAAAAATAGACAAAACAACTCTGAACCAAAGGGGAAGTTCCCCCTCCCTCCAATACACGCATGACATCGATTGAGAGAATAACGAAACTGTCGTAAAAAAGTAGCATACCACCTAATACATCTAGGTGCTTGTAATAAATAATCAACATAATATAATAAAGGGCAGCTAATGCGCTTCCCATTAGTGGTGTAATGTGCGATAGTCGTCACCAACAAAGAGAGGCACCTAACATCCTCTCTACCAAAAGAAACAATGGAAAGCTTCCCACCGCACACCTGAAACTAAGAAGGCTCAAGGATGTTGTCATCAAAATATATATCTACATATACCAACTGAGTCACTGCTACAGCTCTAGATGGAACCTCAGGGAATTTAGGAAGGTCCTCACCCCTTCTAGAGAGACTGGTGATAAAGTAAATATCCTCCTCAGTGGGCTGGAACCACTCATCGAGACCAACTTGAAATGCCTCCCTAAAATGATCCTAGCGTGATATCAACTGGGATAACAATGTACTATTCCCCTTGAGTGATGCCACCTCCTCATAGAACTTGAGGACGCCAACAACTCTCATGAGGTGTCTAGTATGAGGCGTAATGGAATGAGGGTATAAATCTCTCTCCCTCTCCTTGGCCTCCCACTCTCTACAAAAGTTGTACCGATCTACCTCTGCCTCACGATGTTGTTGTACCTCACAACGATCATGTATTTGTTTCACATGTAATATAATCAGTCTCGTAAGAATACACATAAAATAATTATAACAATATTATATCTACGAAAATCAAATATTAAAAGATTTTCCAAAAAAGAAAACCGGTGCACCATAAATATTAGAAACGCATTGACCCCAGTGCTTTTATATACTAGAAGCACTGATAAGCAGTGTGCTACAATATCTATGATGCAACGATTATATATCAATAATTTTAAAATTGATTTCTATGGTGCACCTTAATGTTATTAGCACACTATTACTCAAATGCACCGAATTTAAACAACAATAAATTATTTGAAACATATTGACAGTGCGCCTATGCCATGTCAGTGCATTGTGAACCGATGCCTTGATGTGACATAGGAGCACTGACAGTTGTGTGCTCATGGGTATGGAACCGGTGCGCTTATATACTGGAGGCACCGATGAGCGGTGCGCTACGATATATTTATCGCACCAAGAGTTATATATCAAAAATTTTAATTTGAATTTGACAGTGTGACGAAGTCTTATTAGCGCATCGTTATGCAAATGCATCAAATTTAATAATTATAAATTATTTTAAGTATATTTATGGTGTGCCTATGCCACGTCAGCGCACTGTACCACTGGTGCCTTGATGTGACATAGGAGCACTGTTAATTGTGTTTTCAAATGTTTATCAAAAGTGTCATTGGTGCGCCTGTTTCACCTAATTGCACTATTCTCGGTGTGATGACATGACATACGCAAACCGTACACATGATTAAGGTTTTATTGTGACAATACTCATGTGCTATACAATAACAAGAACCAAAACTCCGATGCTCTTTATTGTACTACATGCACCAATTCCTATGAGAATTCAGTGTTATAGAAGGTGTATCAATGGTGCACTTATGCCACATCATTGCACTGACATTCGGTGCGCATGAGTAGCATAAGGGCACCGTTAAATGCCTATCATTTTTAAAATAAATAGTGTTGTTACCGGTGCGTGTATTACATTTAAGGGCACTGGAAGGACGGTGCTCTTAAATGTGTAATGCACCGGTGACCATTGGTGGTTGTTTTTTTGTTTTTTGTTTTCGTTCTTATCGATGCGTTCAAGTCATTCGGCTCACATCGCTTGTGGTGCGCCCTATAAAATTTTATAGGGCACACCGTTTAATTGTGCGAGTCGAATGTTTTGAAAGCACCGCGCAAAATTTTTAATTTTTTTTAAAATGTAGATTTAAGGGTGAATTTTAAAAACTAAATCATTAAAAAAATATTTTGTGAAGTAATAAACATTTTACCTGTTGAACAATGTGTCGAGGAGGCATATTTGTGATGTATGGTAAATTTGAATTTTTCCAAAACGGTTTGGAAAAATTCAAACGAACTAAACCACCAATAGAAAACAATGATGCGTCCACGTGGACCACGTATATCATGGCATCTAGGTAGGTGAAGGGGGACACTGGTGCAGGGGGGCTCAGAAGCCTAAGGTGGGTAAAAATGATTTTATGCTTGCGGTGATTTTTTTTATTAAACCTTGCATCAGTGCATTCAACATTAGGACGCACCGATGTGATCCAAATTCACATGCAACAGAATTAGCTGATGTTAGAATAAAATATTTTTTTTTAGTAAAATTCTTTCCCGTGCATTGTATTTCTCTGCACGCACTTGTGGAATTCAAGTTCGCATGCACCAGAATTAGCCGATGTTAAAATAAAATGCTCTCCAGTGCGTTTTGTTTATAAACACGCACCTGTGTGTAAAGATCAGTTAGCGCATTGGGAATGGTTATTTTGTTGATTATAAATTATAAATTTTCAATTTTCGATAAATTGAATGTCAGTGCGTTACGTTCTTGGGAATGCACCGGTGTGTTTAACTAAGGACGTACCATTGTAGAATTCTAAGATATTAAAAAACAATAGATTATAAAATAATGTCCAGTGCGTTAGGGTTTGATGGGTTTGATGAAACGCACCAGGTCGATTATCGTTAATGAACACACTGTGTTTATTTTATACTAAAATATTTTATTTCTTAAATAAAAAGTTGGCGGTGTGATTGTTTCTACGTAACACATCGGTGTGGGTGTATGTGATGTAATGCACCGCTATTGTATTTGGAAATGATTTTGGTTTGGTAAAGATGTTTTTGGGTCAGGGTGCGACAAATTAGGACACACCTGTGAATGCAACGATGCGTAGAGGGTAGAGATGCACTAGTGCAATTATGTTGAAAGTGCACCGAAATAAAAAAAAATTCCACTAAAACCTCTGGACGCTCGCCTCCACTACTAACCTGTGCTAGAAACAAATATTTGGGATGTTTTGTGACAGGCGTACACTATAACCTCCGCTAGAGGGCATTTTCCTTGTAGTGATCTCCTGAATTGTTCTGAATTTTGGAAAACAACCCACATCTTACTCAATTTATCATTCCATGAAGAAAATCCATGTTTTTTCTAGACATTTGCCTCCATCTCCTCGGAAATCAAGGTAGAAGTTGGCAGTTTAGGAACTTCTGCTAATTAATAGGGAACATTTTGGGAGACCCACACGTGCAAGCTAAGTGAGTTCTGATGGACACCTATTCATCTAGAAGTACCACCAAGACTCATCCAAGTGGAAAAATTTGATTTGAAAGTGTGAAAGTATGTTAACCATGAATTTATGCCAAAGTTGGCACGGGAACTGGTACAAAATTGCAGAAATAAAATTCATTCAACCCTCATTAGTAAAATATTAATAAAATCTTCTTTAATCACTGAAAAGATTAGAAAACTAGATGTATTAACCACAATGAGGTATTTAGGCTTAAATGGAGGCTTGATGATGGAAATGGTTATATATTGTGGATGAAGTGAAAAAAATGGTTTATGAATAACATAATTATGATGCAGGAAATGTGACGAAAATGGACTCCAACAACATGGTGTTTACTAATTTTCAAAGTAATTTAATTTATTTCTTTTCTTATTCACAAATGATCTCTGATTTGTAATTAATAAACTATTTTCTCCTAGATTTGTGTGTGTCCATGTTGTTCACTAATCTTTTGAAATAATTTAGTTCCTTCCTTTTTATTTTAAAAATATGCATTCTTATCCCCCATAGTATTTTTATTTTTATTCTCATGTCGAGTTACCCCAGGCATCAAGGGTGCCATGTTCCATGCATGCCCTTCAAATATCCCTCTTCCCTGGAAGGAACTGATGCGACGATTGAGACCTCATTAACCCAGTCTGGTAGACCCTGTTGAGATACTAATGGCTCTTGGAGAATAAGGTCGAGTCCTTATTGCGCAACCCCCAGTCTAATCCTCGTGAGTGACCGCTATGACCTACCCTCATGGAAACATGCATTTGACGAGAAAAATCCTCTCTCACTTTTCCGCGACTAATTGCATGAAGTACTCACTATTCTTACTGCCTTTTCCCATTTAGACACATTACCTTATGTGGGTCGATTGGAAATCATGATCCTGTACCTGTACGTGAAATACCACGCATCAAAATTTTCAAATAAAAATCATAATATATCAATTTACATCCGGTTAAAATCACCTATCTTGGATACTCAACTCAATCTGGAGTCTACACGATATCGACGCATCCTTGCATCACATGTACCTGTCTTTTCCTGTCACACTTGACAACTCATAAAAAGTACATGCTATACATAACATAATTGTATTCCTTTAATAATTAATCATTTCATAATTTCACGACAACATAAACATTCAAATTTATTCATCAAGGTCTATTTTCCACACATAGCCAGGTCATTCATCATCGAATGCCCTAAAAAATAAAAAAAAAGCATAATAATCCAAGTCTAACGTAAAAGCGGGGCACTACATATACCCTCCCTTTAGGAAACTTCACCCCGAAGTTCATTTCATATTCTCATACATGAATCACACAATTCTAGTTTATAAATCACACACAAACGTTAACCATCAACCTTAGTATAGAGTCATCTCATCTATCTATATATAATGATTTCATTCAATTACTTTGGATAGCCCTAAATGGGGCATTACAAAGGCACGATCACTGTGGACTAAAAATAATCATACACATCGGCATGGTGCTTCCAAAAAATTCAAAGAGCACCAACCTCCTCAAATATCCAATAATTGAAAATTATCAATAGTGCATTTATGGAATCATAATGCATTGCCATCAGTGCTCAAGTAATATTAGACACATCGCATACCTCATTGCTTGGTTGGGGTTTCTACGTTTATCTAATAAGGTTTCAATATTCATATGCACAATTTCCAATGAATCATAGTTTTTAACATGAGTAATGCCCTATAGAAACACATTTTTTTTTTACAGTGTGTCCATAATATAATGACACACTGTTACAAGTTTTTGTAACTTTATGGGTTTAAATAGTCTACTTGTAATAACATTCTACACCATTCTTAATTGTTATACAAAGCACACCGAATGGTGGTTTTTAATTATTTTTTAATTTTTTACGATGTGTGTTTAGTTACAATAAGCACTATGCACAATGCTTACTCTTTCATTATGCATAGTGATTATTGTTAATAAACAATGCATTGGTTAACTAACTTCAAAGTTAGCCATGGTTTGATGCATTTTTTTAATTTTTAAAATTTTCTTAGTACATTTTTGTTTATAATAAGCACCATATATGATACTTATTTTTAATAAACAATGCATTGGTTAACTAAATTCAAAGTTCTTAACTTCTCTTTAGCAATACGGTTTGAATACATATGCACACTATTAATGTCGGGTGGATGTTGGAAGTGTTCATCGGTGATACCTTTATAAGTACACTCCTAACATCGATCTGCAACTCTCAAAACAAGGAACCATCACAGTGTACTAGAAATAAATATATGAACCAACATGGTGCTTCTTGTTGAAATATTGTAACTTCTAAGAATATTATATTTGTACTTTATTATTCCGGAGATGTTTCATTCCTCCGTAGAGACCCTATTGTATATCCGGAGATGTTTATTCCTCCAAGGAAGTGTGGTAACTAGGGTTATTAGATCTCCCATGTGAGGTCGGCCCCTGAGTTAGTTGTTTAGGGGTTATTAGACTCTCTTGGGAGAGGTCGGCCCCATTAGGGTGAAAAGTCAGTTAGAACTCAAGTATAAATAGAGGAGGTGTGTTCTTCATTTATACCATTCATTCACTCACTTGTGTATTGCACATAAGAGAGAGAGAGGTCTGCATAGGAGAAGAAGGATATATTGTTGAGGACTACATATTGTATTGGGTTGATTATCTATATTGAGGAAAGATTTGCTGGGTTTTCTACCCCATGAGGGTTTCCCAGGGTAAACCTTTGTCTATCTTGTGATTGTGTTTCTTTCAATGATATTGCTTGTGAAATTAGGCTAAACTTAACATGGTATCAGAGATAGCCTGAATAGGACATCTTTCACAAGGTGAAAAATACCTCTCTCTCCTCCTCTGGTGAAAATTAGGGTTTTTGTAAAAGTTGGAATTTTTGGAATCTGATTGCATGGATGGATAGACCTCCTCAAAATCGAACTTTTGAGCCCTAGATCGAACTTTTGGAGTGGGTGGAACTTCGGGAAAGTCAAACCCTAGTTCAGGGTTTGGACCAGAAAACCAGTAAAAGTGCGCACCTGTGCACCAGTGAACCAGAAAAGCTGCGTACCTGTGCATTAGTAAACTAGAAAAGTGAAGACCAGAAAACCAAAAATTTTGTTGCAGATCCAGAAGGTGAAAAGTTGAAGTTTCCAGAAGCAGAACACACCAGTATTCTCAATTCAATCAAGCACATCTCCTGGTAAGTGTTATTCTATCTCTTGAGAAACTTCAATATCTGTGAGCCCCTGGATAAGATGGCTCCAAGCACTAAGCTTGAAGACAAGCTAGAGGGTATAGAGAATTTTTGGGCATGGAAATATAGAATTGGTCTCATTCTTGAAGAGAATGATCTTGCCCAATATATCAAAGATGAGATTGCAGAACCTGGAGAAGATGAAGCCAAAGAGAAGTATAGGAAGGACTTGATTAGGGCAAAGAGAATCATTGTTGATTCCATCAAAGACCACTTGATTCCCCAAGTGGCATCCAAAAAGACCCCAAAGGAAATGTATGATGCTCTTTCCAGAATGTATGAAGGGAAGAACATCAACAGGAAGATGAACCTGAGAGCTCAATTTAAGAGCACCAAGATGAATCAAGGAGAATCTATTCAAGACTATTTCTCAAGGGTTTCCCAGTTCAAGGAACAACTAGATTCCATTGGAGATACCCGTGATGAAGATGAACTAGTCATGACTGCTCTAAATGGTCTCACTAGACCTTGGGAGTCATTCATTCAAACCATGTGTGCCGGAAAGGAGAGCATGAAGTTTGATGTGGTATGGGAGGATTGCATTCAAGAAGAAGCTAGGGTTTCCAACAGAGAAGCCTTGCTTAAGGAAGATGACCAAGCTTTGGCCACACACACCAAGAAAAGAAGGAATCAATCCTACTTCAAGAAGGATAGTCACAAGGAGTCTCAAGCTCCACAAAAATTTCAGAAGAAAAGAGGAACTACTCAAGGAAGAAAGTACTCCTCATTCCAATGTTTCAATTGTCATAAAATAGGACACATTGCTAGAAATTGTCCTTCAAAAGAAAAGAAGAAGGGATTCCATCATAAAATACATCAAGCACACCTAGCAGAAGATGATAGTGAAGAAGAAGAATAAGAGGATATGCCTGAGAAGAAAAGAGCTAGAATAGAAGAAGAAGATGCAGAAGAATATGTTCTATTCTCTACACTCTCTAGGACTGTAACACCTGGAGAAGATACATGGCTCATTGATAGTGGTGCTTCAAAGCACATGACAGGTCAAAAGAAAACTCTTACAAGACTTGAAGAGAAGACCTCTCCACAGAAAGTATCTTTAGGAGATGACTATCAATATCCAATCCAGGGAATTGGTGAAGCAAGCTACAAGCTTGATTCTGGAACTCCATTGAAGATGAAGGATATATTATATGTCCCAAGATTGAAGAAGAACTTACTTTCTATCTTATCTCTAGATAAGAAAGGGTATAGGGTTGCATTCATTGATGGAAAAGTACTCATGTGGTCCAAAGGAAAATCAATTGAGGATGCAATTGTTATTGGTGAAGAGGAAGGAGGTCTATACAAACTCAAGGGTCATCTAGAAGCTTTCCTTGTTCATGAAGCCACTAGCCCTAGTGAACTATGGCATAGGATGCTTGCTCATATTAACTGCAAAGCACTACCTCATGTGAGTAAAGTAGTCATAGGACTACCAGATTTAAAGATTGATCATGATGGCACATGCAAAGGATGTGCAAAAGGGAAGAATATCAAGAACCCATTTCCAAAGAGTGAAACAAAGAATAAAAGTATTTTGGAATTAATTCATTCAGATGTATGTGGACCAATGCCCTCCACATCCTTGAGTGGATATGAATACTACCTTACATTTATTGATGACTACTCCAGAAAGACTTGGATATACTTTCTAAAAGGAAAGAATGAAGTCTTTGGAAAGTTCAAGGAGTTCGCCTTGATAGAAAATCTTTCAGAAAAGAAGATCAAAATACTCAGGACAAATAATGGTGGAGAATATACTTCAAAGGATTTTGAAGTCTTTTGTAAAGAAGCTGGAATCAAGAGGGAACTAACCACTCCCTACAATCCTCAACAAAATGGTGTTGCAGAAAGAAAGAATAGAACCATTATGGAAGCAGTAAAGAAAATGATACATGATCAAGACCTACCTATGTATCTATGGGATGAAGTAGCTAGGACAACAGTCTATGTACAAAATAGACTATCTCATAGTGGTCTTGAATTCAAGACCCTAGAAGACGTGTTTACAGGAAAGAATCCTGAGGTAAGTCATCTCAAGATATTTGGATGCCCAGTATATATACCACAGGGGATTCACTAGAAGGCAATATAATACCACGTTCATTCATATTATGGTATTAAATATTCATGAAAACCTAAAAATTATATTGCTTATATATTAAGGGGCAAAGGGTTTTTTTTATTTAATGTAACAATACAAAAATACTTTGGGGTCTTTTTTATATGGGCGGGCTGACAAATATCCGCCAAATGGAGATGGCGGGATCACAGCCAGATGAGAAATCGGGTTGAGGCAAGGCTCGGGCTTACTATCACGCAGGGTAATCGTGTCTTGAGGCATGCTTGAAGCCAGGGGGTTTCGTGGTGAAGTTCATTTCCAGTCGATCATAGTCGAGAGACAGTGGTCATTGACATCCAATTTTTACCAATAGCACTCAACCAGTTGTTACCAATATCCTTGGGAGGCTCTAAGCCTCCAGGGATTGTTATAGGCCCTCGATAGGTCTTGGGGGCTTGAATACCCAACCACTCGTTCCTATTACAACCCTTGGGAGGTTTAGTCAGCCTCCTAGAGATTGTTACAAGCCTTGGGGGCTTGGATACCTAGTCCACAACAGGCTTAGTCAGCGATTGGGGAACTATAACATGCAATCTAAATGTTGTACTATGTGTATTGGCTCTAGTGACATACAAGAAGTGATCTCCTATCTCTTCATTAGACCATTAGATGTTGCAAAACATAATGATATGTGGTTGATTAATTGCATTATGGGTGAAGTAATGTGCATCCACAATATACATCGAAAGAAGTAAGGTGCATTGTAGAATGCATGTGGGGTAATAAGAGGGGTATCATATCAATATACTGGGTATAAATATAAAGGGGTATAAAAAATGTTAATGAAAAAATTGATACATACAATATCTAGTGAAAATAGGGGTTTTTTTAAATTGGGAAGGCATATTGGGAGGGGGTTAAAAAAATGATTTTGGAAGGTATTTTCCAATATCTAGTGAAATTAGGGGTATTGTTTCATATGCTATGAACGAACGTGCTATGATAGCGGTTTATTGAGTGAAGCCCCCGTGATATATACATGTTCCAAGAGAAAAGGGAACCAAGCTAGATCCTTCTGGGAAGAAGGGAATATTTATTGGATATTGTGAAGCATCCAAAGCATTAAGAATATACATCCTAGGATTCCACCATATGGAAATTAGTAGGGATGTGACATTTGATGAAGAAGCATCTCTCAAGAAATCTAGGAAGTGCCAGTATGAAGAAGTATATGAAGAAGATGCACCTCCTAGAATTGCAGAGACTGTACCTACCCCTGAAGACCATGACATGATAGAACCACAAGAACCCCCTATCACAAACATTTCAAGAAAGAGAAAGCCAGCATGGGCTAGATACATTAGACTAGGAGCAAAAAAGTATGGAGCTCCTGAAGGCTCCACCAAAGTGAGCAAGAAACCAAAGCCATTCAACAACTATGTGGCTTTGGTGTGTGATCTTGTAGATCAAGAACCTACTAGTTATGAAGAAGAAGTTCATAAGAAAGAGTGGGTAGAGGCAATGACTGAGGAGTACCAGTCAATGATGAAGAATTATGTTTGGGATATAGTTCCCAAGCCAAAGGACAAAAGTGTAGTATCCTCCAAATGGATAGACAAGATAAAGAATGTTGCAGATGGTAGCAGTGAAAAATATAAAGCAATATTTTTGGCTAGGGGATTCTCTCAGAAAGAGGGAGTTGACTATGAAGAGACATTTTCACTAGTTGCAAGGTACACTTCATGGCACGTGCATCCATGATGAAGTGGGAATTACACCAGATGGATGTACAGACAGCCTTCCTGAATGGTGTGATTGAGGAAGAAGTGTACATAGACCAACCACAAGGATTTGAAGTGGAAGATGGAAGAACCCATGTGTGCAAACTGAAGGAGGCTTTGTATGGGTTGAAGCAAGCTCCCAGAGCTTGGTATGGAAGAATTGACAGTTTCTTGATAAGCTTGGGCTTTACCAAAAGTAAAGCTGATCCTAATATTTATCTCAAGGTTATGGATGATGAACCTGTCATATTGTTGCTATATGTGGATGATCTATTTTTGACTGGAAATGAGAAATAGATTGTCGAGTGCAAGAAGAAGCTCTCTTTAGAGTTTGAGATGAAAGATCTCAGATTGATGCACTACTTCCTAGGTCTGGAAGTATGGCAAGGCCCAGAAGGAATATTTCTCAACCAGGGAAATTATGCCGTGGAAATCTTAAAAAGATTTGATATGTTGGAATGTAAAGCCATGGCCACTCCCATGGACTCCAACTTAAAGCTATTAGCTGATGACTCTTCAGAGTTAGTGGATGTGACTTTGTATAGACATATTATTGGGTCATTGATGTATTTGATGAATAACAGGCTAGATATATGCTTTGGTGTGAACACCATGAGTCAGTAAATAGTGGAACCTAGGCGTGTTCACCTGATAGCTGCAAAGCATGTGATGAGGTACCTAAAGGGTATGATAGATTTTGGTCTATGTTATCATAGAGATCATGACTTCAGATTGTATGGCTACACATATGCTGATTGGGCAAGAAGTGTTTCAGACAGGAAGAGTACAATGGGTGGATGTTATTGTCTTGGATCTGCGATGATCTCGTGGTTTAGCAGGAAGCAATCAAGTGTGGCTCTCAACACAGCTAAAGCAGAATATATAGGTTCCTGCTCTGCTAGTTGTGAAGTGGTATGGCTTCGGAAATTGTTATTAGGTTTGTTTGACTTAGAGATGGACCCCACTGTGATAATGTGTGAAAACCAGAGTTGTATCAAGATGACAGAAACTCCAGTATTCAATGATAAGTCAAAGCACATAGAAATCCGATATTTCTATATACGGGATATGGTGCAGAAAGGAGCTATCAATCTCGAGTATGTGAGCACTGACGAACAAGTTGCTAATGTGTTGACCAAACCTCTGTCTCGAGTAAAGTTTGAGTATTTTCGAGACAAGCTTGGTGTAGTTCAGAAGGACCCTCCTCGAAAGGGGGAGTGATATGGTCGATAAATATATTTTTGGATACTGGTATCGATGTGGATACCTGTATCGATGATGAGATTGCCTATATTGACAGTAAGGTCGATAATAAGGATACCTGTATTGATGAGGATACTGTATCGTTGATGTGGATACCTGTACTGATATTGAGACGATGAGGTCGATGAATGGTCCCCTAGTGGGTGAGAGGGGATTGTATCATCCCCGGACTTCGGTCCTTGAATTGATCCATAGACATTTGTCTCCGAGAAGTGGTCCCTAGTGTACGAGAGGGGATTGTATCATCCCCGGACTTCGGTACCTGAATTGATCCGTAGACATTTGTCTCCGAGAAGTGGTCCCTAGTGGATGAGAGGGGATTGTATCATCCCTAGACTTCGGTCCCTGAATTGATCTGTAGACATTTGTCTCCGAGAAGTGGTCCCTAGTGAACGAGAGGGGATTGTATCATCCCCGAACTTCGGTCCCCTGAATTGATCCATAGACATCTGTCTCCGAGAAGTGGTCCCTAGTGGATGAGAGGGGATTATATCATCCCCGGACTTCGGTCCCTGAATTGATTCATAGACATATGTCTTCGAAAATAGGTCCTTAGACTCTATCTAAGTTGACGAGTGGATTGCATCGTCCCTAGACATGTTATGGTGTCTTAAATGGATCATGTGTATTGCAGGGTATGCTGCTATTGTGCTGTTGATCGAGAGGATCCAGTTGTACTGATTGTGTGATGACAATGATGCTGATCATGATGGTCTAGATGACGATGCTGTTGATCATGATGGTTTAGATGACGATGCTATTGATCGTGATGGTCTAGATGATGATGCTGCTGATTGTGAGGATCTAGATGTTGATGTTTCTGTAGCGGTTCAAGTGCTACAGAAGATGAAGACTCAATATTGATGATGCTGATGTTACAGTATTGATTATGTTCCAACAACTGTTTGAGTTATTGATGATGATGTATTAAAGAAAGCTTCCAATGATTTATAGATGTATCATGTATCATGTAGTCGATGACTCCTTGCTCCTACAGATGTTGTTATAATATACTTCTCGTTAAAGGGGAGTGTTGAAATATTGTAACTTCTAAGAATATTATATTTGTACTTTATTATTCCAGAGATGTTTCGTTACTCCATAGAGACCCTATTGTATATCCGGAGATGTTTATTCCTCCAAGAAAGTGTGGTAACTAGGGTTATTAGATCTCCCATGTGAGGTCGGCCCTGAGTTAGATGTTTAGGGGTTAGTAGACTCTCTTGGGAGAGGTTGGCCCCATTAGGGTGAAAAGTTAGTTAGAACTCAAGTATAAATAGAGGAGGTGTGTTCCTCATTTATACCATTCATTCAATCAGTTGTGTATTGCGCATAAGAGAGAGAGAGAGAGAGAGAGAGAGAGAGAGAGAGAGAGAGAGAGAGAGATCTTCATAGGAGGAGAAGGAGCTCTTGTTGAGGACTACATCTTGTATTGGGTTGATTATCTATATTGAGGAAAGCTTTGTTGGGTTTTCTACCCCATGAGGGTTTCCCAGGGTAAACCTTTGTCTATCTTGTGATTGTGTTTCTTTCAGTGATCTTGCTTGTGAAATTAGGCTAAACTTAACACTTCTAAAAAATGCAAAGAGCACCGAATTGGGATATTCAATAGTTGAAAATTATGAAAAGTGCATCTACGACATCATAATGCACTGTCATTGGTGCTCAAGTAATATTAAATGCACCACATACCTAATTTCTTGGTCCTATTTTCTATGTTTATCTAATGAGGTTTCAATATTCATATACACCATTTTCAATGCTTTGAGGTACTAACAAGAGTGTTTCTCTATAACAATACATCTTATTTTTTTTATGGTGTGTACATAATATAATAATGCACCATTATAGATTTGTTGCAACTTTACGTCTTTGAATAACATTCGGCACTGTGCTTCATTATATTTCAAAATGCACCAAATAGTGGCTTTTTTAAAATTTAAAATTTTTATGATGTGTTTTTAGTTACAATGAGCACTTGTTGGAGGAGCCTAAGTCGACCTGCCGATTTGGTCCTCCATCCAACTCATTTTAATATATGTTGATGGATTGTGTTGACCAATAACATCTCGGGTCGATCAGTTGAACCGACAGGTAGTTATGTAACCGCTTGTCAATTATATAAATAGGTTGGTGAGCCAATCTACATGATAATCAGAGACTGTTTAGATATCTATAAATCTTATGCATATCTTGTTGAATAATAAAGAGCTTGTTTCTTCGTCTCCCATTACTTGTTTATTGTGTCTATATCTTTGTGATTGCTTGTATATAATTGTATAATATGTACCACTGGTAACCATGCGACCCCCACGACTACAACATTGGTTTCGTTGCTGGTGATACATGAATAAGATGACAACGAGCATGATCAAATGATATTAGAGTAAGAAATTAAGGATTGTTGGGAGAGGAAGATAAAACATTACCTGCAAAACTATGCCAGAAGAAAGAAGCTGACTATTGTTCAAGAAAGAGAAAATTTCTTCTCCGAGACTCATGAAAAATTTGTAGAGTTCATACCATTCTCGTTGAAGAAGCTCCTGGATGAAATACCAGCAGATGAAAAAGAGTGACAATTAATTCAAACACTGATCAATGGAGGCCGTACAAATCTATCAGAATGGTGCGAAAAAATTGTCGACACGTTCTGTGAAGAATGTGCTATTAAAGAGCGAGTGTCCGTTGACAATGTGAGGAAAAGGTTTTACAACGACCTTATCGACCAGTTTATGTTCATTACTGACACTTTTGTTCAAGTTCCTGATTGACAAAGGAGCAATGCATATTGTTGAGAATCGACCCCTGTTGTCGCCACCACTCCCGAACTCGAATTGGGAAGAAAATGAAAGAAAGTGGGAAAAATTCGTGCAAGAATGAGAGTGGGAATGTTTCCTGAACAAATGAAGTACCATACATGCCTAGTTTCCTAAAGAGCTCCGGGACGACATTGGGAGGGTATCCAAACACGTTCCCAGTTGAGTAGATGTATGCCAAAAGTCGACAGATGAAAAGCCGACATGACTAGCAGTGAAAATTCTGAAAAATGCGACAAAAATAGAACAATGAGCCACAAAAAACACCCAGACATCCAAAATATTGAACAAGAAAAGACACAAAAGCGGCGTAAAGAACTGAGGGAGCAGGCTAGTGCACTCCAAAAAAATGAAAGTCGGGTATAGTGATATATGCAGAAGGAAATCTTCCAAAGTCGAGTCGAGTTCGACATGTAGAGGGCGTTGATGAAGATCTGTCGCCGATGGAGGAATATTTGTGGATCGAGTGTGGTGGATCTCTCCAAGTGAACATACTCGAGACCATAACACCACATTACCCATTGCAACTAACTCAGAGTGCTCAAGTACAAAATAATTTCGAAGAGGATTTAGGACTACATGCTGGTCAGTCGGGCATCTGGATCCGACGAAACAACGAAGGTGATGAAGTCGACAGATTATTGATTCATCGACTGGAATAAGGAAACTGGGTCACTTTTCAACCCGAATTCTCAAACAAATTTTTTCATCTACTCTATTCAGATTGTGCAGAAGCACCCCCCCTGCCACTTCCAGCATTAAGTGATTCGTTTCAAGTTCTTTGAAAAATCTGAGGAGAAGTGAAATTCAAATTGAGCAAAATTTTACCTAGATTTCGACAGAAGTGATTGAAGAAAGCCGACCCCCGATAAACAATGAAGAACTGTCTGAAGTTCCAGAAGCTATCATTGAAAGTGAAGAACAAGCTCTAACACTTGTCAATACACATTTATAAATGACACATGTCAAATTTATTCAAGAAAGTAATATTGTCACCGGAAGCAATCCACCATCACCACCAGTCAACTTAGAGATCTAATCTGTAGCAGACATGGCGCACACAAATAACACACCTTCCTTTTTATGAAGGAAATAAAGATCCTAGAAGGCATTGGTTTGTATGCGAATCAATATGGGTATCTAACACCCTTACCAATGAAGATCGACAGATGGCACAATTTGCTGGCTCATTGTGAAAAAGAGCTCTAACATGGTATATGACGTTCATCGACAAAACACCCAATGCAACAAAAGCTCAAATCAAATAGCATTTCTTATCCTTCTTTAAACCACCGGATGTGAATTACTTGGACGCTAAAAAGTTGAAGACTAAAGTGCAGAAGTTGACATAAACTGTGAGGGAGTATGACAAGAGATTCAAAGATCTACTAAGCCAGATTGACTATGACATTGAGGAAAAGATGTTGATCCAATGGTTCGTATCTAGCCTATCACGGAATATCAAAGTGCACATTTGTTGGCATAACGTCACCACATATGAAGATGCCTTGACAAAGGATTTACAAATAGAAATGGATGACAAATACCCCATAGCCCCTGTCGATAGACATATTGAGGAACAACTAGAAAGCATGTAGAAATCCATCCAAGAAATCAAACTTTGAGGAACAGAACTCTGGTGACAAAATGGTCCACAGCTGGGCATACAAAAGATTACTATCATCAGGATAACCAATGGCAAGACGTTCAGCTTGTACATACAAAAAGAGCTTCTGCGACATTTGTCATGAGAATGACTCTCATGCCACAAAATACTGTCCATATAACATGAAGAATAACCAAGCTCGGTGGTGCAGTATATGCAAGGTTAATTCTCATTCCATAACAAAATGTCATTTGAACTTAAAGAACAAACAAAACTATCATGCAGTATACCAGACTAATATTGTCGATCAAAGATATGAAAGGAATGATATAAATGACTGGAGCAACATAAATGATAGATATCAAAGGAATGATGACATAAGATATGATCGACGTAATGATAATTTCAACTAACAAGGAGGATTCCCAGGTCGAGGTCGTGGAATTCGAGACTTCCAACCTCGTCGACCCATACAATGTTTCACATGTTGTAACGAAGGACATCGTTATGCAGATTGTCCTTACAAAGATTGAACAGATCTGAAATTTTGTACAAAATGTGGGGTAGGGGATCACTATTGGGAGGATTTCCCTACCATACTTGAAAAGATCAACAATAAAAAGAATGTTAATGTATTATCTTGTGTTCCTAAATCTGATGTAATTAGAACAAAGAATATTCAAATTGTAACAAGGTAAGGAACTAGAATTGTTCATGATAATCCACAAATTAGCAAAGCAATGAATAAAGAGGATTATCCAAATCCAAATAAGAAAAAAAAATATATTTAAGAATGCATTTGATATATTCCATGAACTGGCATCTCAAGAAGATAATGATGAAGCTCGACAAGAAGCTACTAATGAATTGGCCAATTTAATAACTAAAGAAGAAGTTGTCACGAAATTAATAGACTTGATGTGCAATATTAAAAACAAATTTGTCAAAGCAAAGCAAGCTAAAAAAATATTTTGACTAAATAAAAAAGACAAGAATGACGCATATCCTTTGGTCGACCTAGAAATCAAAGGATACTGTGTCCGACAGGTAGTCCTTGACTTTGGATCTCAAGTAAATATCATGACTCGTGATACTTGGGAGCACCTAGGTCGACCTAAACTATAAGAGTCATGCATCTACTTAAGACTAGCCGACCAAGGTTTGATCGAAGCAAGCAGAGTATGGAGAGATGTCGAAACATCCATCAAAGCTATAATGACAAAAGTTGACTTTGAAATCATAAATCCCAAAGACGGATCCAGTTCGTTCTCAACATTAGTTTGTCGAACTTGGGGAATAAAAATGAAGGCTTCAATATTGCTTGAAAAAGAATGATCAAACTCAAAGGCAATGGCCAGAAAGTCATAGTACCAATTCACCCATCACAAGGAGAGCCTTGGACAGAACCAATTGATGATGATAATGACATTCGATAGTTGTACCAGATAAAGAATAATGAATACTACACTGAACCTAATGCACAAGGAGAGCTCCATCTTGGAAATCCTACATCAGTCAGATACAATTCAGATGCCGAAATATATGACTGGAAAATCGAGAACTATGAAATGCAAGCCAGAGAATGTTGGACAATTGAAGCTATTCCCAAAAAGAAAACAAAGCAATGCTTCTCCATCTCTACAATACTAAAGATATTCGAAAGAAAAATATGAGAATATCCAACAGTGGCACTGGCGAAGAATGACTCGACCTTCACTCCTCCGCTGAGATATAAAGAATGCGAATCTCCATCTTTACACGTCGAATAAGTATCAAGGAATTTCAGAGAACAGGGATGACTGTAGAGCTTGGTCGAGACATTCATAGGTCAAGCAACAGGATGGTGGGATACACACCAATCGAGACTCTAGACTTGGACCAATGCATCGACATATTTTGTTGAAAGGTTTGGAGGAAAGAAACTAACAACTCAAGAGATAATTCCACTATTCACACAGGGACAAGATCCTGAAACACACATCAATAATTGTGAAAGGGAATGGAGAATATTAGGGTACAAATATGAAAGAACATGGCCACATCTTTTCCCAAACACACTTGACAACTTGCCGAACAAATGGTACAAAATGGAAGAGGCAAGAGGAGAAAATTTATTTGGAAAGAGCTAAAATAAAATTTCATCAAATATTTCAAATTTTATCCAAAGGAGGAGCAATTAATTGAAGCGAGCCATCAAGTGAAAAAGTTTCTACAATCGACGAATAATAAAATTCTAGCAGATAATCAACAACTTCCTTGACAAACCGCTATCTGCAATAACACCAAGTCGACATAAACCCAACATTCGACAAGATTACAATTGGAAACAAAGAAAACAAAGGGAAAAAGCTTCAAATGGAAACAAGATCATCCAGGCACATCCAAGTTGGTCAAAACAACCTTCAAAGTCAAAGCAACAGAAAAAGAAGATCTTGAAAGGCTAACCGAAAAAGACTTTCCACCAACATTCACACAACCCAAAGAAGGAGAACGACCGATCAATGAAAGAAGAGCACCAAAATGGATGGATGAAAAAGTTAAGACAAAAGAAATCAACATATCAAATGACGACATACCAAAAATGGAAAAAGTCAGTTACTACTAGAACGAAGAACAGACAACAGAAATCACAAGTCTCCTCAAAGAATTTCAAGATGTATTTTCTCAGGATTACAAAGATCTCAAAGGCCTAGTACAGGAAATGGGAGAGATGAAATCGACATTGAACCAAATGCAAATCTAGTGAAGAAAAGGCCGTATAAGCTAGTGCACAAATATAAGGAAATTGTTAAGAAAGAGATCAACAACATGATTGCCGTTGGAATCATCTACCCTATCAATCAATCAGAATGGGCAAGTTTGATGGTCGTCCAACCAAAGAAGCATGATCCGACTCGACTTCGAATATGTGTTGACTTCAAAGAGCTTAATAAAGTAACACTTACTGACCCTTTTCCTACCCCTTTTGCTGATGAAAATTTTAACGAAGTTGAAGGTCATGAATGTTACTCATTCATGGACAGATTCTCCGTATCCAACCAAGTACCCATGCCGAAGAATATTAGAAGAAGACTACATTCGTCTGTGAATTCAGAACATTTTCATACAAAGTCATGCCATTTGGACTAGAGAATGCACTGGCCTTCTTTTCCAGAATTGTTGTTAAAGCATTCCAAGAGTACATATATAAAACCATGGCTATCTACTTCGATGACTGGACAATATATTCCATGCTGAGGGATCATTGTAAATGGCTCAGACTGATGTTGGAAATTGAGCCGAACAATAGTTCACTCACACACAATATTACCAAAATACTTGGAATATTAAATAAGCCATTAATAGGAAAAAATATATATTGATGATAGGATGCTTATTACATTGGTTTGGTCGCCTTTAAATATGGTCGGACCATTAAGATGAGGAGACATGTCTTTTCCTAATAACCTAACTATTAAACTATTAATTATTTAATTATTATATTTATTTATGTTCGTTACATTGCCACTCTCTTAGAAAGGCTTTGTCCTCAAAGCCTTATAATCTTGTTGCATCTTTCTTTGTGATGTCGTGGATGATGGTGTTGGTAGGCGGTTCGATGGGGAAATGTCGCGGTATTGTCGACGCTGCGACACATCAGATGAGGGCGTGAAAGAAGTATTTTGTGCTAAAGTATGCCGCAGTTGGCGGGTTTTGGGTCACTTGGACCATATGTTATATAATAGTGAGTCAATTGTACCGTGGTATGCGGGTTTTTAGGTCATTTGGACTGAGTTAGTTGGATATTGGGTCATTTGTCCATAGTGTCAGTTAGGAAGTCGTTTGTAAGTGGACAAACATTGTAATGGCAGAAGCCTATAAATAGATGAGAGTTGTAAGTGTTAGAGAGATATATGGAGAGGCAGAGGAGAGAGATAGGAGACCAAAAGAATAGTAGGCATGAGATAAGGAGATGTATGTGTATGGAGATCTATGTTTTTCTTTTGGTATATGACTGCGACAGTAATATAACGATGATGTTTTGGTAAGATCTTTGTGCAATGTTGAAATATATGAATGTTATTATATTTTCTTGATGCAATGTCTGCTTATTGTTGTTGTGATGATAAATGTTGTGATTAAGTCATATGTTATAGCTCCATGTCGAATGTTTAAAGTTTCTGTTTCAGTTCCGCAATAGAGTTAGTCCATGCAGCCATAAATCTCCTCCTCCCTCAGCGGAAACATGGTTTCGTCTGCTCTTCCTGGACACCTCGGGTGAGACCTCATCTACTCTACGGGTGTTGCTGGGTGGGCTCAAACCTGCCTAGGCCGGTGCCCAGGGAGACTGCGGTATGTGCCGACAGTGAGGCGAACCCCTGTCGACTGAGGTCACGTTGGTCAACAAATGGTTTCATTGCCGGGACCGTGTGCAGAGTGAAAGGAGGTCATGTTGTGGAACCCGAAAAAGACGGAGCTACAGAGTTGGTTTGATAAGAAGTTGCGGGAGTTTGCTGAAGAAGAAAGCCAGAACACGCAACTGACAGTAGATCACTGGCTGGGAAGGTATATCCACGACGGTCCACACGAATGGTTTTTCTGTGAATTCCCAGTCATCCTGTACGAATGGTTGTCAAAGCTGACCTTCCAAAAGAGGAATTTCCAAGGTGGTGAGCCAACGGCTTGGACCCCATAATTGATTCAGGAGCTGCAGGAAGTTGATAACAAGGCATCGCAGGCTGTCGAAGTTTGCCTCGATAGCATCTTGGAGGGATATAACATTGAATTTGCGGTTGACACGAAGAAATCCTATAGTGAAGCTGAAAGATACTTCTTCCGAGGACCAAGGGGAAGGTTTCTACTGTCGCTCCAACTATCGATTAAGATGCTAATCTGCAAAAAGGGTATATTAAAGATGCACCTTGATTAGTAGACAGCCTGGTGGGTGGAGGTCGTGGGTACCGCGACTGCTGGGGAATGGTACATGGAATGGTAAGGGGTAGATGGGTGCATACCATGAGGAGACTATGAGTGAAGCCAAGGAAAAAAGTGGTCATACAAGAGGAGGAGCGAGGTTTTGACAGGAGAAGAGGCAGAGGATAGGAGGAGGTCCTCCTGTGATCGAATCGCAAAACTGCGAAGGAAGACCACACGGGATGAAGCGAACTCATAGTCTTGATAGGGACAACTAGGCTATGCCCAGGATAGAGGCAGGACCATACCTTGGCACCAACGTACCCACACCTCCGTTCACTGACTCACAAACAACAAGAAATACCACTTTGACACCGTTAAGTTCATCAATTCCGCAGAAGTTAATTGGTAGTAGCATAGCGACAGGAGGAAGGAAGCCCACAATGGCAGGCGATGATGCTAAGATACCGTTGTTCCATGGAAGTGCGACAAACAACCCATAACAATATTGGTTTTTTTGTGAAGCAGTCTAGACCATGAAACAGGTCACTGATGCGGATGCTAAGAAAGGATAGTTAGCCACGACTCTGCAAGGTCGTGCATTAGATTGGTTCATGAAGTTTATTCTAGTCCCTATGGGGGCACCAGAGAAGTCACTGGATGAGATTCGGGATGGGCTCATTACCGAATTTAGAAGGCCTAAGTCGGAGGCTCAATATATTACTGAATTGAAGGAAATTAAGCAGTATCCCAATGAGACGGTATGGGATTTCGACCAGCAATTCAAGATGTTGATGGAAAAGGTTAGTTTCGATATGAGCATCGTCCAACATAAAGAATGGTTCATTGCGGCACTGCTACCCCACATTCGACTGCCGCTGATGCAACAAAACATAGCGACGCCTAGTGAAGCTCTAGAGATTGCAATGCGATTGGAGGTGTCATTGATTGGAGATAATGCAGCCGGGATGTCGTAGATACAGACACAGCTCGCTAACCTGACTATACAGTTGCAAGATTTGAAGAAGAACAAGGAACAACGCGATGAAGTATGGTGTATGTGATGTCGAGGAGAAGGGCATACGAAGGATAATTGCCCGGATTTTCGTAATTATTTGGTGTCAGGTGCGCCAAACCCGTTGAATGGCGATAGTATGTCGTGGTGTCATGTTTGCTAGGTGTTTGGGCACAATCACGATAATTGCCCGTTTATGCAGAAAATGGTTACAACCCCAAGAAATATTTATTGCACATTCTACAAGTTGGTGGGTCATGATGACAAGGATTTCCGTGCATATGGGTTGCTGTAGGAGAGGATGTGTGATGCATTCTACGTCAGGGACGATCAGCGCGCCGTGCAACAGCCACAACTGCAACCACAGGTAGCTTAGCCGCTACTGCAACTGCAGATGCAGTTTGCACCACAACAACAACAACTGCAGTAGTCCATGCCGCAAAATACTCCGATGCAGATGACTCCCCCACAGCCACAGTATGTACAGCAACCGCAGTATGCACCACAAGGGCAAGGGATACCACTAGCACCAATGCAGCAACAGTTTAACCAACCTCAGTACCAGAATCACGGTAGCCGAGGAGGATACAGGGGCGGACGCGGTGGTGGATTTGGTCGTGGAGGAGGAGGCCGAGGTGGTCGTGGACCTGTTCAATGTTACCACTATGCGGTATGGAGGCATTATCAGCGCGACTGCCCACTACTACAGAATCACTGTACGTTTTGTTTTGGTAATGATCATACGGTTGAGAATTGTCCATAGTTGATTGCACGATGGTAGGCTGGGAACGCTTCACAGTTATAGAATTAGGCCCAGCCACAACAACCAGTACAGAATCAAGTACAGCAACCAGTATAGAACCAGTCCTCGCAACCACCGTTGAACGCTAATCCAAATGTCAATCAACCGAGGAATCTGCAGTAGAACCAGATGCAGGGTGCAAATATTGCGACCATTTCTACAGAACCACAACCACAAGATGCTTTGGTGGCTGTTGTCACTCGTGGAGGAAAGACGACTAGGGAAGATGGTTCACGACCACTGATTTGATTGGATGGTTAGAAGACGGTACATTTCGACATTGATACAGAGCGGGAGACGTTCCTGGAGGCACGTTGCACCTTGGAGAAAGACCACAGTAAGGCTGTTGTTTGTGATATGCCACCTGTCTTTGATACTACATCAGATGCTGATCGGCTGCCACCACCAGGGGCATTGCAAAAGTTTCTTGAAAGCTGTCTGTTATTGGCCCGAGACCTAGCTGCCCTGGTTGAGATTGAGGGATGGGTGCAACGATTTTTGAAAGGACGGCAGGAGTCGGTAGTAAAATCCCTACAGCGACAGAAGACTGGCAAGGAGATGCGAATGAATATTCAGATTGGTGAATATGATGTTGACTCTGTAATTCTTGACCTTGGTTCGGATGTTAACATCTTAACCAAGCAGGCATGGCAGAAGATGGGGAGTCCCCCATTGAGCTGGTCTCCTGTGCAGCTCCGGTTGGCTAACCATGCGAAGGTAACACCCATTGGGTGAGTTCCGCGGCTCACAATCGATATTGAGGGCATGAAGACTTATGCTGACTTCGATGTCATTGAAGTGGTTGAGGGAGGAAGCTCTTATCCGGCGCTCTTGGGGATTGGATGAGCTAACGATAGTGGAGCTGTAATCAACTTCAAGAAGCGCATGATGACCTTTGAGAATTGCGATTTCAGAGTCATAGCCCCGTTGGATCCGGATGAAGGACGCCGATACATCGAGCCTGTAAAAGATGATGATCCCACTGGATGGGACCATGCATTCAATATTTCTGAATATTATATTCATCCTATTGCCTACGGTGAGTTGGAGTGGCGTAGCGAGAGCTCTGCGTCCTCTGACTCTGATGATGCCTTGGAACATTGGCAGAACTGAATGCATGAGGTACCATTCCGGAAATTGGATTAGTTACGCAATCCTTATGTCGTGTTGCGAAAAAAACGATCACATTGCCTGTCTATGAGGGGTTGCCTTGCCTAACCACCTTCTTAGAAGAATTTGAAGACCATGTCTCAGAACCACAGTGATAGCTAGCATTGGAGGAAGCACTGAAGGCTGCTCTAGCACGCTGGTGGGAAACACATAAGAAATTCATTAATGGTTGGTCATAGTGTCGAAGGTTGATGATGGTTCGGTTCGGCGACACTGAGGTTTATCACACTGGAAAGTATGATGGATGGACTAATCCTAGAGATCATGTGATGGAATGCCAACGATTATGGGTAGTGTGACCCAGAGATGAGTGGGTCCATGCTTTTATCCATACTTTGGATGAAATGCCGCGCTCATGGTACACTGCAGCCGAGTTGCGCCGCGACATTACAACATGGGGGGAGTTGACAGTCTGTTTCACTTTTGCGGATGCCAACCCTGATGTCCATAACGCTCACGGGGGGTTCACTAGTGAGGCAATATCATATCACGTCCATTCATATTGGGGGTTTGAATACTCTTAAAAACCTCAAAAATATATTGTCCAGTATTAAGGGGTCAAGGGGGGTTTTTAATTTGACATAGTAATATAAATATTTGGGGTTATTTTATTTGGGTGTGTCGAGGAATAACCTCCAAATCATGGAACGGATTCATACATCCAAATCATGGGCTCAATTCATACCCACCTAAAATTTAAGGACCCTCCATTTTTATTTGATATTGCTTCTGATCCTAAGTTTTGCATAAATATGATAATAGTGTACCAATGATAATATCGATGGAGGTCTCTTTGGATTATTGTCCTTGAGCAATCCTCATTTAATAGCTTATTTAGGCTTAGCTTGAATTGATGTTATATTGTTTTTAATCTTTAAGTTAAGAGATGTAGCTAAACGGGAGTTCCAGACTTGACCAATTGTATTGTATTTTTTGTATGCATTCAAGTAAAAGATCTAACTCTTCATTTTTTAGGTCAGGGTTTAGGTGGGTATTGAGATTCAATTAAACCTTGCTCCACGACAACCAAGGAAAGTGAGATCAATCTTTCTTGGTTCATTGGAACCAAGAAAAGTTAGATCAATGTTTCTTGACTAATTATTTCTTTCAACATTTTGTATTCTTCTTTAATATTTTCACATTGTGAGTTAGGAATAGTTGTTAGATTGAGTGATATTTGGCACATTCATAATTGTAATTTCAATTCATATATGCAAGGAATCCATATTAATATTGTATTGGAACTGACATGAACATAGGTGAAAATATAAATCCTTATTTACATACCATATGCATTATCGTTACCATGAAATGGTATTATATAAGTTTCACCATTTGTGTATCTTTATAACTATTGCATGTTTGAAACCTAAAAATGGATCGTTTTCCCTCTCCTATAAAGATAAAAAAAAAAGACAAGATATAACCCGAGAAAAGGTAAGTAAATGTTGTTAATTCCCTTGATTGTGAGAATAAATGTAGAGGAAGTAGAGGAAATTCATTGGACCTTGTGAATGACCCAAATCCAAGCTATGCACATGATCATATCGTGCTATTGAAACGTAAGAGGAATTTTTCAATGTTCATTTGGGTTCAAACATCAATGATGCTTATTTTGATAGGAAGGCTTGGGAGTCCATCCACGAAAGGGTTTCAATTTTACATTTTTATGGAGTTTAATTTATTAAGCTTATAGAAAACATGAGCTCTCTATGGATATACTTGTATTTACATGATATAAAATTGATAGATTGACAGGCTGTGGTGTGAAACATCTGCAAATTCTCATCTTTTCTAAGCATTCCACTAACTATTGGACTATTAGTATTTTACATTCTTTGTTATGTTGATCTCTTAACTAGGTTTCCTTTTATGCATTTTTCTTTCCCTAGTACTATTTCGTTGGGTCTTCCGCTGTCCAATGCTACAAATTGATTAGTTTCCCCTACAATCCTAGTGGGATCATTATTAACATTATACTATTATTTTATTTAACTTCTTCTTTTCTTATACTAAGATGTGTTAGGGATCTTGTTTGCTACAACTTGATAATATGATATAAAGGGGGTGTTAAAAATGGGTTGATAGAAATGGATACAGACAATATCTGGTGAAACTAGGGGTTTTCTTAATTGGAAAGGAGTATTGGGAGGGGGGTTCAACAATACAATTTTAGGACACATTTTCCAATATATAGTGAAATTAGGGATATTCTTTAATATCGTGCGAACGATCGTGCTATGCAACAAGTTCACTTAGTGAACCCCCCGTGATAACGCTCTACAGCTCATCCGCGATGTGGTACTTCAGGTTGTTCCGGCAGCCTACCCTTGTGATCCGCACACATATTGTCCGATGCAGTCTCTCATGGAGTGCTTCAACATCAATGGTGGGCCAGAAGATGATGATGATCCCCGGAATGTTAACATTCCCGAATCTAAAGGTAGTCGCGATGTGGTCCCACCTGTTGCGCCAAGTAATCCGTTCAGTCAACCATTGCAGTTCCACAAGATGAATATCGACACAGAGGCTACTCCCAAGTTTGCTAATGTTGGGGATTATTATATATATTAATATATGTAATATATTAGTATTAATATAAACAAATTAAAAAAAAAGAATGGAGGGAAACTAAATAAAGAGAGAAAAAAACATGAAAAATGGGTAGTTTGGAAAATCGAGAAAAGAGGGAAACTAAATGACGTTTTCTAATATGGAAAAGATATTGAAAGAGAAAAGAGGGAAACTAAATGAAAATAAGACATTTAAAAAAACAGTGGCAGGTTGTAGGTTGATACAGGCTGGGCTCTGCTACTAGGGTTTACATGGGCACTGCTAGTTTCGCTAGTATGCCAACCAATTAAAAAAAATCACTGGATCTGTTGAATTAGACCTCTATACGTTTACCAAGCAACCAGTCGTTTTACCTGTAGTCCGAATACCATTGCCAGTTTCAGGGTTATTACCAGTGGTATTCACGAAGCTACTTCATCATGGGAAGCTCTTCCTTCCATCCCATCTTACAGAGCTACTTCATCATGAGAAGCTCTTCCTTCCATCCCATATTACTCTTTATCCTTCCCATGCGATTCATAGTTCGTATTTGGTCTCTGCGGATTGATTGATACCTTTGTATGTAGATGATAGAGCGATTACCAAGACCATACTCATGGAAAGCTTCACTAAGTTTGGAGAGATCAATAGTGTAGCAGTGTATCCGCAGTGGTTCTTCGCCTTCGTATATGCCAAAGCAGCCAAGGAGGGTGTGCAGGGCGTGGTCAAGGGAGTCAGCTCTCTCAAAATCGAATTCTCCCAGGCGGTAAGGATTTCAAATTATAGTGCTCTTTCAGTTCTGTTCCTTTAGTCGAGCCCTTTTTGGCTTAATAGCCTGTAAACCTTTAGCTTAGCTTAAGAGGAGTTTTTTTTATCAATCTTCTTCAAATGGTCGACTGCAGGACGCTGGACAAATGTAACTTGTGATTTGTAGTTGTTGTAACCATAGTAACATAATTTAAGTACGAATAAAAATACAAAAATAAACTTTTTATATATAATACACTTAAATTGTAACCGATCTTGATTGAGCATCCATTGAGCCCTAGGTAATTTTTTAGTCTTCAGGCAGTAATACAGTGTGATATATAAATCTATTAGACTTATGATGGGTAAGCCTTGACATAAGGAGCTTGTGAAATCAGATTGCAGATTATTAATCATCCAGATCTCTACGTGCAGACCATTGGAACCAGTCTTGATTGAGCGCTCTGTACAACGAAAAGGTAATTTGTTAGTCTTCAGGAAGTAATATAGTGTGATAGATCACTCTAGTAGACTCATGTATGATATGCAAGCCTTGACATAAGGAGCTTGTGAACTCGGATTGTAGATTATTAATTATCCAGATTTCGACGTGACCATTGGATCAAGAAAGATATGGGTGTTTGTTCATTTCAATAATCAGAAAACTCAACGCAAATTCCAGGTTCAATTTCCATTACACACATTCCCAGAACTGGTGAATTCCCTTCACCCTTACCTTGTTGTAGGATACACCCAGCTTCTAAGTGGGAAGGCATTCATAGAACAATCTTGAACAATTAAAAAGAAAAAGAACGACAATGAGGATGTAAAGGCAAATGACAAAATTAACTTAGAGAGAATTGAACGTGGGGACACATTCATGAGGTTAGTTACATCGCATAATTCATCGACATCCCTTGAGTCATACAAAATATGTATATTAGCCTGATGGCTTAGCTACTTTCACAAAAAAAATGGGTAACCTACAGTTGATTCACAGTTGTATTCATAGAATTTACGTATAATAACAAGAAAGTTGCATATTTTATTTCTGAAAGACATAGGTTAAAAAGAAAAAGATAAACCTATGAAGTAGAATCCCTTCAACTATGCTATTTTTCCCTGGATCTATGCCTCCCATTGATTTTCCTTGCAGCATTAAATTTCAAAAGGTTGGCCGAATTTAAAACATATATATATGTATGGTCGTAATATAGAGGGTTGCTTATGGAAGCAAACATTTTTCATGCTATAGGCACCCAATTCCTGCACATCCCTATAGCCTCATCATGTATTGACAATTGATAATCTAACCACATATTCTTGATTATACTTTCTTTGGATTCTATGAAACATACTGTTAGCTCTCCAGGAAACTACCTAGGGTTATAAGCTAGGTATGCCTGGTAACTTAAGAATTCAATGCTTTTTTGTGTTCTTTGTAAGGGGTGGATCAATGGGATGACTCAATCCGAGTATAGCATTCAGACATTCATCATGGTAAACAAATAAAACAGTGCTCTCAAGAATTGATTAATCAGCAAATACTTTGAAAAATGGATGAAGAAAAGGAATGTGACCAAACCAGTACAGAGTAGGGCTCGAGAGACATTCAAGAAACTAACATCAAGCTATGAGCTAAACAATGGAAAGAGACCATCCAAAGCTAGATAACATAAATAATAGTGAAAGGAAGATGGAAAGCTGATACCAAAGCTGAAAGAAACCTGTGATCTGTATTAGCATAAGAAAGCTGAGTACAATAGCAGACTACTGCATCCAAAATCGAACCCCTCAACAGTCTGAGTTCTTAGGCTTTTTAAAGCCTTTACAAAGCAGTTCCAAGATCCTTAAAGCATGGATCTGTTTAATTAACTAAAACACTAACTGACAGTAAAAGCAAAAAGATAGGGATTGATCCCTAAAATTAAGGAAATGCTGGTATGGAGATCTCCTTCAACAGCTTGGTGGTTGGTGAAGTGAAGTAGCCTTCCAAGGCTCGGTGGTCTGAGTTTGGTGCATGTAGATTCGACCTAGCTGATGTGGCACTTGATCTCTTGAACTGTTTCTTCAAAACAATGTTAAAACTAGCCAAAACACCCACTTGACTTTAATCTTGTCCAAAACCCTTTAAGATATTGATAAAATAATTTATAATTCATTCATTTTGATCAGCCTTCTGCCATTTCAGCGAACAAATCCGAGATCTGGGTGAAATCTTAGAGAAAAATTGCAAAATAGGCTTTCGGCAGCTAAGCCTTCTGCCATTTTCACGCGTTAGCTGCCGAAAGTCAGCCTTTTCGGCAGCTAATGAGCTCTTGGAGGCTCCCCTAAGCTGTCGAAACCTGTAGGATTCCTGAAAAAACTTCCTTTGGAAAAAATCGATTTTCTCAACCGTCCAATGTCCTTTTTGCATGTTCGAATAGTCGATTTTGATCTACAGATCATAAGCTATCCATTGGTGCTTCCAGATCTGAATTTGGAGTTCGGAAAGGCCATCAAAATTGCCTCGCAAGATCACGCGATTTCAGCAAAAAATTCCTCTTGAGTTATTTCATGTGACAGGGAACAGCAAGAACTCGGGTGAACTCCAGCTGTGAGAGAGAGATTCGGCCAGTCATGGCATAAGGAAACATTCTTGTAGCAGACAGAGAGGAACCTCTTGCTGAAATCAAAGAATTTACATTGACTATTGATTCCTCCTTTTTCTCTGAAATTTAATCTCATGATGATCATTGACAAAGCGTCCCCAATCTCACTTTCGGAGACTGGTCACAGGCTCGTTTGATGTAGAGTCAAGTACGGGCAGGTCTTTTTTAATTTTGATGAAATCACTTTCGGCAGCTAACGCCTTCCCTGTTAATCATCTTAGCTGCCGGAAATGAGCTTTTTTGGCAGCTAACTTAACCTTAGCAAAACAGAGTTAGCTACCGAAACCCCTTAATTTTTTAAGATTTGAAAACCCAAGACTCACAGAAATAAAATTTTACCCATTCTATCACCCAGAAAAGACGGTGGTCAATTTGGGAGATAACACATACATCTATGCCGAGTGTCTATTTATGACCTCAAGTATAAATTCTAAATCTTATATAATCCTAGCTCCATTAAGCTTCATAATGCTACACTGATTCACCGTTTCAATCACAAGCTATTAAGGGCCCGGATTCGTGAATGACAGTAGAGGAAACTGAGCTATGAGTGTGGATATGTCTTTTAATACCTTTTAATAGAGTTCCAGGAATGCATTTATTGTTCAACCTTTGATATCTTGAGATGACGCTCAAGAAAGTGTTATACCATCTTTTGACATCCTTGATGATATATCGAATCATGTTTACAAAATAGACTTGGATTTGTAAATTTGAGTTATTAGTTGTACAAATACCTCAACCTTTAGTTTACCACCTTTCACTTGATTTTTGTTCCATTGTATGGATTATATGTGAACCTAGAAAGTCTTTCAAGTATTTTGTGTATTTAATTTTTAACTATAATAAGTAACAAATAAAAATGTATGTGGGGATGGTAAACATATGCTTAAAATCCCTCCAGTTACATCACAAAAATCATTTCTAGTGAAGGGGTAAAGAGAGGATATGAAATTCAATCTATGGAATAAATGAAGTAGAATAAACTCTCTAGAATTCATGGTTGGTAGGTACACAAACCCCAAAAATCGTTAACATTGAGGGCTATGCCTATATTACACTCGGAGAGTGGTAAGTCAATATAATTATAAATATACAACATTTGCATCATCAATATATTTTAAGTGGTATTAGCAAAATCTAATCAAACTCAGAGAAGTTGGAGAATTCATTTCTAGATTTCTTACAAGCAAAAGTTACATTCAAAATTCTGACAGTGCATAAGCATTCAAATAAAAACTAAATTCCAGATTTTGTTCTGTACATAAGCATTTGAATCAAAGCTAGTTTCCAGAATTCTCGTTGTACATAAGCATCAGGGATTTTTTAAGGGGCATAAAATAGGCAAAAGGTGAAGAGGAAGTGCAGAGCCAAAGGCTCGCACACACACACGGGAGGAGAAACACTCCACACCATTATATTATTGAATAAACATTACATTTATAGGTAAACCCAAACCAAACTAGATCCTAAAAGAATGGATCAGATCCTATAAAGAAGGAACAAACAAACCATTTCTACATTATCTCTAACATCCTCCCTTAATGTAGAAATGGAACACAATACTAAATATGCCTGTAGTTTTTCAGGCTTACAAATCAGCAAAGCAAATTAACAATCTAGAGTTCCAAGCCTTGAACTCTACAGTCCTCCTTCTTCTTCATTTTGACCTTAGTTGCTGTAAGATAATATTTGTTTATGTTTTCCCGTTTCCTGCTCTTCCAGTTTGAGAGCTTGAAGTCTTCAATGTTCATTATGGAATTTGATTGAGCATCTGCTGTCCTGAATCTTCCTTGTGCTTCTGCAAATTCTGCGAACTTTTCACTGATAATTGTCCTCCATGCTCTGTTACAATCAGCTATGTTCTGTGCAGTGGAATTCTGCAACAAAATCTCTTTAGCATCTGCAAACCTGATACATTCTGCATCACAAACATAGTCAACATTCTTTGGCTTTTCAAGCCAGTCTTCAAGAAAGTTTAGTTCTGCATCAAAGTCAATTTGATTTTCTTCAGCTAATGTAATAGTGGAGACCAATGGAACTAAATCGATGAGCATCTCATCAAATGCATTTACGTTCTCCATATCTTCAATAACCTGCTCTTGCTCCAGCGGAATCTCCTCATCTCCTTCTTCATCTGATTCCATATCAATAGCTACAGGGTTATCATGCAAAGGTGGATCTGATTCCAGCGAGATCTCTTTGTCTCCTTCATCATTTATAGGAACTTGACTGAAGTAATCATATTCCTCTTTGTCTTCAAAGATGCTTTCAAAAGCAAGTCTCATGAGGAAGTCCATTTTGAATGGAATAATTACCTTCAATGCTGAAGATCGCAGCAATCTGCAGTACCACGCCCTAGCAGTGAATCTGCACGCAGTAGTGTGAGTTCACAGGGCAAAAAAAAATTGTTTTTCACGGACACGGGCAAAATGCATCGGCAGTTTCACGTCGGGCCTCAGTGTACAGCAATTCACGTCGGAGGCTTCAACGCACAGGTTCACAGTTCACGGCAAAAAAAAATAATAGCAATCCACATCGGAGTGGCTTCAATAGCAGCGCCTTCAAGGAATGGTTCTTCACACAGGCAATGATCTGACAACATCAATGTTTCAGGAATTATCCACGTCCTCCGCAGCCTTTCTTCTCACCGATGTCTTTAACGTGCTGCAATTGACAGCAATTGCTACTTTCCAACAGCAGCGGCTCCTTAAATGTCAATCAACACAGGTGGGCGACCACTTTCAGCAGCAGTGATCGTGGATCCTCCTTCAACGCGGCTTCTTCACAATTGGGTGTGGCTCCTCCACACACGCTCTCATGCAGCGATTGCAGGTTCCCTCTCCTCAACGCAACAAACTTCAACATCTCTCGACACAATCACCAAATGGAGGAAAGAAAATTAGTGGCAATCTTCCGAACAACAAGATGAAAGATGGAGATTCATGCTCAAACACTGGAGGTCGCAGTTGCTTTCAACATAGGAGTTCGCAGCACTTCACGTTGGCTCTCTGATGGTCGCAATCTTCACAAGCAACACTTCACCAAGACAGGCCACCAGGCTCTCATAATGGGCTCCCAGAATAGGCCACGAAAGGGCTCTTCTCATAGCCTCCAGGGGCTTCTCAGCATCCACAACTGTTCTCACAGCCCAGCTCGCACGGCTTATTACAATAGCTGCAAAAAAAAATAAAATTTTGCGCAGCCTCTCACGCTCTCACAATGATCAGCACACAGGAATCAATCCTCACAAGCAACCTCTTCATGCCCACGACACCCAACCAAGTACTACCTCAGCTCTGATACCATATTAAGAATAGAGAAGAGGAAGTGCAGAGCCAAAGGCTCGCACACACACACGGGAGGAGAAACACTCCACACCATTATATTACTGAATAAACATTACATTTATAGGTAAACCCAAACCAAACTAGATCCTAAAAGAATGGATCAGATCCTATAAAGAAGGAACAAACAAACCATTTCTACATTATCTCTAACAGAAGGTGAATATTTTGGATTTTTTTTTAATGTTAGCAAATATTTTATTTATATAAATATCCCATTGATCGCCTACCTCAACACGGTTTCATATCTTTTGGATATAAATTAGCCAAACCGAATATCAAAAAATTAATCATATTCACCCATTTTCATACCAATAGGGCAAAGTTTTAAACTTTAATCGTGGCCATCTTTGGTGTGTGTTCTTGCTCGTTGTTTATGGAATTTAATATATAATATAATATGCAGAGAATCATTAAAAATATATATAATATGCAGAAGTTATAATTTGTGGATTTATCCAAGAATTAAGGTTGCATGTTAATGAATATACGCAGTAATTAAGTTAATTGAGTCATCTTTAATAGAAGATACATTTGACGGATTGTAGTATTGCATGTTTTGCATGCTTGCTGGTATAATTCTTGTGATATAGTTGATATATATAACAAGGAGGGTTGCTAAGCAACAAGTCTCTGTTTAATTAAGAGTAATCAAGTTGTTGTAAGTAAGAGTAATCAAATTCTCCATGCAGTGAGTGTTCCCCCATAGAAATCGCACAAAGTGAACGGTTATAATTTTGTATCAACATGAAAGCATGTCCAAGTTGTAGACATGTTTGTAATTTATTTTATTATAATAATAATTATAAAAACACTATGAGCTTATATTACCTTTAATCTCAAGCAAGATATCATGCATAAACATAATTACTATCTAGGAGTTAATGGTTTTGTGAAAAGAAAAAAGGTTGGCTAATCCTTCCACTACTACTTTGTGCTCAGTGATGGCAGTGAGGCAGGACCTTGTACCAGGGCCTATGCATCCTAGAATTCACATTTGGCAGAAGATAAATATACCGTCACTTTTCCCTTTAAATATTTATAAATTGTGTCCACCCCGTTCAAGAAGCACCCAATTTTTTCGCATGTGAATAACCAGAAGTTTCATTTTGCACTATGTATTTAGGAGACCCATCGGTTAGATTTGGAAGTGCAGCGGGTTGTAACATTCTACTTGTGAATTAGATGTTATCATTCAAATAATAGGACAATAAATAAGGATTTTTCCACTAGTGTCATTTGACACAACACAATAATAATAACATCCATTCACTATTCATGTAATTATTCCAAAATTCATGTAATTACTGACACTGAGAAATTACAAGTGTGCAATGAAATTTCAGGCATGTACTATACAAACCTCAAAAGTGGTGGTTGTTACCTCACAACAACAATGCATAAATCAATTATTTTGTTTCTAAAGCTAAATAGTTTATTCCTCCGTAGAAAATGAGATATCGTTCGTGAAAGAATGGAATAATAGCTATTTTAAAATGGATTGCTACTATTACGATTGTCATAGAGATCTGAGACTAATCACTTAATAGTTACAAGTCCCTTCTAGATATAGCCAAAAGACATATGCAGCTATGTAACATAAGAGCCATATTAACTAAAATAACAAGTAAAGATATTAACTAATAATAACGACAAAGTCATAGCTAAGTAACAAAAGACTTAATGAAAGACATATAACAATAAACTTAACTAAAGATAAAAGAGCAAGAGAGACATAAAGCCCTTAAACCATAAATGACTCATATATCATGATACTTGACTTTAAAGTTGGCATATATTATTGTAAATAAACATGATATAAAAAGAATATTGCAAACCAACTATAATAGTACAATTACATACTTCTCTTATAGTGTCTTAAAAAGTAAGAACTTATTTTATATTACTTAATATGTTACAATTACATGAGAATGAGATTTGAGTGTAAAGTTGACACATGCCATTTATTACATGCCAATGACTCAAAATTTGTCATGTTTATGTTTTTATATTGAGACAAGTCACATTCTAAAGGTAGTTGTTTCCCATACATATGTTTAAGTTATTTCATCATTTCGAACAGCTTGAAACTTTACAAAGTTGTTGTTTTCGCTTTCTATCAACGAGACCTCGCAACCCTCTCCATTTTTAAAGCGAGTGCTCACTTATTGTGAAAATATTTTCTAAAGCACCCCTCCAATAAATCTAACTGCTATATATTGTGCTTATGAAATAAATGCAATTCCTGTGAAATAAATAGAATCGAGGAACTTTCCTCAATGTCTAGGTGGAGTATAAAGCTCATCGGCACTAGGAAAATAACGTAGACTTATGGACTCATGCAACTTGATTCCAGTTATTCACAGTTCATCAGCATTTGGAAAATAACGTAGAATTATAGACTCATGCAAATCGATTCCACGTATTCACGGTTTGCCACGTTGAGGCCATGCACAAACCACATGCAAGTTGAGCGAGCAAATGTTACAAGGGATCCGTCGGTGGAGGCCATTGCTCCATATGTCCATAACGAACTATGTGGCAACCTATATTTCTGGTACTTCAACTCGGTTCACGGGCACTGGATCTTTATTTGTTTCCAAAATGGGATCTCCAATGAAGAATGGATCCAGAACTTGCTAGAGCTATTGCAAATTATGTGTCTTGCAAGTTTGTTTCAATATCAGCTGTCACAAGTGGCCTTAAAAAGTGCGAGAGGTTTTGGAGGAATCCAAACGCATGAAGAAAATATATTTGTAGATTGCTTTTAAATACATAACTAAATACATCTTGTTGGCGTGATTACATTGATCAAATAGCCCGAGGCTAGAAGCTTGAGAATCAACTATTGATAGCTATGAGGAAACAGATTCTAAAACATGTACGGAAATTAGACAATTTAGTCTTCACACTTATTCCTAACTATGACATTAGAAAAGCTTAGTTTTTGGCAAAAGAAGCAATTGACATGCCCAGAGCTTGTACGGAAATTAGACAATTTAGTCTTCACACTTATTCCTAACTATGATATTAGAAAAGCTTAGTTTTTTGGCAAAAGAAGCAATTGACATGCCCAGAGCTTCATCAAAGAGAGTTGATCTTAGAGATGCATATGTAACAGAAAATTGCTTGACTTGTTGTGTCCTAGGATAAGGCACCATGGGAGATCTGACACCTATTAACTTATTAACTTTTCTTTTGTTATTCTTTTTTATCTCAGGATTTCTAATAACAACTTATTAACTTTTCTTTTGTTATTCTTTTTTATCTCAGGATTTCTAATAACAAAAAATGTAAGAAAGGTTGAAGAGGTGGAAAAGACCAAGCTCGTCTTATCTATCCTTGGTTTGAGGCCAAATAAAGTTTTGATTTCCTTCATTGACCAGAATAGAATGTATGCTTAAAAAACATAAGATACAATGCTATGGGAATCGTGTCAAGATAATACAATTTGTTCAAAACGATTTCTATAGTCCCTACACCCTACACTGCGTGCGGGAAGGGACTAAAAATGCATATAATTAAGTGTTAATGTAACTTATTAAAGATATTTCCAGTTTTTCTAAGGATGCCCCAAGTAAACAAAATTTGGCACATAATAATTAAACCTCTAATCACCTATTCCTTAAAACTTTATATTTGTGTCATTACTAGTATGTTAAATGATATAATGTTCAAAATTTGTTTTAAAAATATTGAAATAAGACTTAAAGTAAGTGAGTCATTTAAGACATAGAACTTTTAATTATAATTACATTTTTATTTTATAGTGAATATATTACATTATATCTATATCTATATATATATATATATATAAACTTTAAGTATAATTAATTGAAAGAGGTAATTAAATAAAATTGGCTATAATATATTGAGGTAATGAAATAAAATTGGTTATAATATATTGAAACATTAATTGTACCTCAATCCTTGAGGTGCAAATTTAAAAAATAGATGTTATTTTATTATTCAATATAGAAAACTAAATATATTGTAAATAGTCATAATTTATAGCAATATTATATCAAATGGAATTTTATGTTTTTTTGAACATTTCAATCTTTGAAACTTATATGTGTACTTACATAAAATCGAAAGTGTTAAGTTTTATTAAGAGATTATGAGCATTGGTTTTGATATCATCATTACTTATTTTTTAAACTTAAATAATGTTAACAATGTTGGTTTGAGTAGCCAAATGCCCAATGATTTGATTGCTTAGTCTATAGAGGTGTGTATACCATAACCTCATCCACATTCACCTTGATAGCCCTTAATGACTAAGAATTTTGAATGTATAAAGGAATATGTGTCAATTCAACAAGTAAAACAAGTTGTTGGCATGCATCTTAGTACTTGGCCTTATTTCAATAATTGATAGGGTTGAAGATTAAATTTTCTATGAGTAATATTCAAATATAAGTATAAAAAGGAATGCAAGACAATAAATTTCTCCTAACTACTTTTTTTGCGTAAGGAGCTATTCACAATGTTGATATATTTTTCCATGAAAAAATTAAAATATTCGCCTACCTTATAATGGATAGTGACTACAATATTTGCCTCCCTTTTTACACTAGGATAAATATAACATCCTTAAATTTTTCCGTGATAAGCATTGAATAAAAACTAAATACATAATTCTTAGTGTGCATAAGCATCCAAAATAAAGACTACAATCCATATTTCGTACTGTACATAAGCATTTAAATAAGAACTATTTTCCAAAAAATTTCGGTGTAGATAAGCATTAAATAAAATATACAATTGAGATTTCACATTGTACATAAGCATGTAAATGAAACTACATTCAGTCATAATTAATAGGAAAAGCTAGGGCATGGTGAAGAAAAATCAAGCTCGGTGATCTTTCTAATAATACATGTATTTATGTTTGAATGTAGTCCGAATGCAACATAAGCTTTCTGAATATATATTGGAACTCAAACTAGGATAATGGTCGAGATGAGTTATAGTGGCTATGATATTGAGGACATCATTGTGATGAACAAGTCTTCTCTTGATCATGGATTTGGACATTGCATTGTGATGAAAAGTATGAAACAAGATTATTCTCTACTCTACATTTGGGATTTTATCTCTTTTAAGTTTTTTCAGGCATTAGTATTCAATCATACTTCATAGTTATCGAGATCACGAGTCTCTGAATTTTCAAGTGTAAGGATTTATTTGTTGGGTTCTGCATGCACTTTAAAATGCCCTTTATTTCCATGGGCACACTTATATAATGTTAGGAATGGTAGAAGCGTGTTGTCTTGGTAACATTCTTTATAGCTCTTTTTTATTCCATATCATGTATTTTGTCTCATGCCACAGGGTAAATATATGGTAGTAAAAGTCAACTCATATAAAAGTGTCGTGTTCGGTGCAATTTTCTCCATAGTTTGTAGAGATTGATAAATTATAGAAATCAAGAGGTAACTGGTAGAGGATTTATTTACTAAGTCTTCTCCCTAGCATGTAGAGGATTTATTTAGTAAGTATTCATTTTTAGTTCAAAAAATTTTCCTTCCATACTTGAGCATTTGCCTTATGTTTCTCAAGCATTTTTTCCTTTTCAATGTTTTTCCTAAAGTGCATGCTTGAAGCATTTTAGCCTTTTCAAAAATTTTCTTTAGGTGCCTCAAGTCAACTGACCATTATTAATTTTAGAAATGATTGGTTTGTGATGTGGGCTGGTGCAAGGTAATGATACCCAATTATGACACGTTAGCTGCAATGACATTCTGGAAAAACATAAATATTATCATTAAAATGAATTATTAGAGGTACCTACAATATTTTTTGGGAGTAGGTGTAAACAGATGAAACGTAGAAAAACGGATGACCTTCCAGAATATATAACTTTTATTTATGGAAAAGTGGTATAACCACCCCAAAATGCCATTATTCGAAGATTGGTATGTTATTTTTTTCTCAAACATAATGCATATGTTTTTGTTGAGCCACTCGTTTGCTATGTAAATTTTCAATTTACAAGAAAAAAAATATGTAGAGGCGTAGGCAATAGAAGAATCTTGTGTGGGGATATTTTTCCAAAATTTTAAAAGTCAATTTTATATTTTTTTTAAATTACCGAATTCAGTGAAGCCCTAAAACGACATGGTCAAGTGTTGAGCCACCATATCATGGTCTAAAA
>BSBM01000019.1:10312500-10455060 GCA_027924585.1 Larix kaempferi
AACATCATCATCATCTCCATTAGTCATCATCATCATCATCATCACCATCTTCATCGTCATCATCATCATCATCATTATCATCACTTTATACAACATTAATATATCTACTATGTATTTTATTATTCTTGATGTAATACATATGTTTCTAATTCAAAATTAAATTAATGTTTTGAAATCAAAATACACATTTGTAAATATACCCCTAAACCCCTAAACACCTAGAAGCACTTAAATGAACTTAGGGATTATGGGTTAGAAGAGGTCCTAAAGGCCTTTATGGGGGAGGGGCTCTAGGCATAACCCGACACATTTATATCTATTGGGAAATAAATACAGTGAACGTTACCCACCAAAAATTACAATGTTCAGCAGGGACGCGTACGCGCCTCTACCGTGCACACGCCTCTAGCGTGCACGTGCATCTAGCTCGTGCGCATCCCTGCTGAACATAAAATTTAGAAAATCACCCGCGCTCTTTCTCTCGCATATTTTACTCATTCATCGCGTTCTCTTCACTGGTTTCACGCACAATCCGACAAGCATTTACATGGTAGATTGAATTCATACACCATTTGGATAAAATACACAACATTTGGGGATCTATTTGGCTCTTTGTATTGAATACACACCTATTGGGCTCTATTTGGATCAATTGAGTGAATACACAATAGTTGGACTCTATTTGGCACCTTGGATTAAATTCTCATGCTACTTGGACACACATGAAGTCTTCTTACATATAGTGGACACATCAAAAGATCATTTGACATTTGAAGCAAAGACCAATCACAATCCTTGAGGTATGGTGATAATTTTATCTTGTTAAATGTAATTTAGTCTTCATTCACTTGTTTGAATGGCATCTATTTTGGTTTTTCCTCATGAATTGTATGATAGATCTATTTTAGTCTTCTTAATCTTCAACATAGACAATAAAAACATATTACCAAAAATAAACTACAACATGCACCAAGCAATGCTTTCAACCTTTCATGAAGATAATTAAAAAAAATTACTTGCATCACCACCAATAACATTTCATAATCACATTCCTCCATCTAGTAGACAAACATCTGTTGAATTCCTCATAGTTTCACTACAACAACTCACACAAACACCTAAACAATTGAAAACTCTTAGTCTTTTGGGGCTATTTTCCCTCATCCATACCATGAAAATGAAGTGAGTATGAGCTTTTAAGATTATATGAAAACATTCTCACTAGATGTTGTTGTACATAATCAATTGCTACATCGAGCATTAATAATCTTGCACATCGAGTTTTAATATCTTGTTTGTTGTTCATTCTTGCAGAGGTGATATTTTTGTTTTTCCAAAAAACGCATTAAATATGGGCAACAAACATAATAATAAAAGAAATTCTAGAAGGACGTGGCTGCCCCCTGAAAAGGCCCATGAGATAAGAGAAAATGCAAGGTTGTACATGCAAAACCATAGAAATCAAAATGTTAGTGCCTTAGATACATCAACAAGCAATGACGAAGTGGTTGAAGTCAATCAAATCTTTCCTGATGTCGAGTATGAAGGGATGGATGTTGAAGAAGTTCTTAACTGGAAACCTCCCCAAGAAGAGCACACTCATGGCGAACACACTCCCTTGCAGGACCAATTTGTGAACGAAGGGCCACAACAAACCGTTGACGAGACTCATACTTCCTTGCCGACTCCCTTGCCTCGATTATCAATCGGACGACGAAGAAATCCCAGATTTATTCATGTGGATGAAAGTTCATTTTCAGGACTTGAAGGTAAGATGCCCAAACGCACTCTTGATTTCCATTGTAGCAAGATAATGAAAGATTTTTTTGAATCCAAAATCGATGCAACAAAATGTCAATTGTTTCTTGCTTTGTTAAAATCACATTGTCTAGCTCATGTTAGGAGAATTTTGGGCATAAAGGTAGTTAGAAGTTCAGAGGCCAACAATCATGTTGTTAGAAATCTACAATCTACATTTAATTTGATTGGAAAAACTTCTAGTACAAAAGATTTTAAAGCGGCCTGTTGTGTACTGTCGGAATCGATTGTAGACAAATCCACATGGCAACGTCGCCTACTATCACACACATGTAAAATATTTAAATTAGATAGAAAGACTCTTCAAAGGTATTCTGCCATTAGAGAAAAAATTGACACCCCAGGCCAAAAATATTGTTGGGCCTTTGTTGGTAGGTTACCTCGTTCAGACATGAAGCTCATTGATGCTGTTAAAGAACTAGTGCAAAAGTTTTGGCATGATAAGGCTAGACCATCATCGAATCAAAGAGATGTTTTAAAGTTGAGAAAAGGTGTTAGGGGGGTGAACCCCATGTCAAGCACTTCCTTGACACGACACAAACAAAACTCTATGAGAGGTTCAAGAATGAGCACAGTAAACTTTGCTGAGTGGCTCCTAGATGTAGTATCAGACTCAATAGACAGTAAACTTGTTATCACCACTACACATTTTTTGCACTATTCATCTGCAAATAACTACATCTGGCCCGAAGAGCTTACCATTATTTGCAAGAATATTTCCCTAGTAGATGAAGGTGGGAAAATAAT
Organism: Larix kaempferi; assembly: GCA_027924585.1. NCBI lineage: Eukaryota > Viridiplantae > Streptophyta > Pinopsida > Pinales > Pinaceae > Larix > Larix kaempferi. The sequence goes on from BSBM01000019.1 coordinate 10,315,066, forward strand.
TAGGGTACGAAGCTCTCTGAAGTTTCTCCAGCTTGCATCCATGAGTAATTGGGCCAAGGTGTCCCTGAATGGCCCTGGGGTTCCTGACTAGAATGCCCGTAGCACCCTAACCATGGCTCGGTTCACGAATCCGTCAATTTTAGTGGGTTTGGGGTGGCGGGTTTCAGCAAGGGAACCCTCCACAGCATCCCTCGAAGTCCCAGAAGTGGTTCGAATGGTCCATCTCTGGAGCTAGGGTTTTGCTCAGTGAGGGCCATTCCAAATTCACTCAAGGGGGGCATTTCTCATTCGGAGGCCCCTGGGTATGCATGAACACTGTGGATAGGTATGCAATGGCCACGTGGACCTGTTGGAGGCGACATAATCCAAGTCCGCTTGCCAATTTGGGTTCCATGGCCCCAGAGCAAATAATCCAAGTGTCCCTGAATGGCCCTAGAGTTCCCGACTAGAATGACCGTAGTACCCGAACCATGGATCGGTTCGTAAATCTGTCAATTTCGGTGGGTCTAGGACACCGGTTTTCAGCTAAGCCCCCCCCCCCCAGCATCCCTCGAAGTCTCGAAAGCGGTGCCAATGGGCCATCTCCGGAGCTAGGGTCTTGCTCAGTGAGGGCCATTCCAAATTCGCTCAAGGGGGCCATTTCTCGTCCGGATGCCCCTGGGCATGCGTGGCCACCGTGGACAGGTCCACAATGGCCACATGGACTTGTTGGAGGTGACAAAATCCAAGTCCGCTCGTCGGTTTGGGTTCCGTTGCCCCGGGGCAAATCCTCCAAGTGTCCCTGAATGGCACCGGGTTGCCCGACTAGAATGCTCGTAGAACCCGAACCGTGGCTTGGTTCGTGAATCCGTCGATTCCGGTGGGTCTGGGACACTAGGTTTCAGCTAGGGGACCCCCCACAGCGTCCCTCGAAGTCTCGGAACCAGTGCCAATGGGCCATCTCCGGAGGTAGGGTTTTGCTCAGTGAGGGCCATTCCAAATCCGCTCAAGTGGTCCATTTCTCGTCTGGATTCCCCCAGGTGTGCATGGCCACTGTGGATAGGTCCACAATGGCCATGTGGACCTGTGGGAGGCGACGGAATCCAAGTCCGCTCGTCGGTTTGGGTTTCGTGGCCCCGGGGCAAATCCTCCAAGTGTCCTTAGGTGCATACACGTCATTTGTTTTGCCACTAGCGTGTCCCAATTGCAATGAATTTGGGGACCATCTTCATGCGCCCGTCCATGTATAATTAATTTGATGTTGGATCACCGAAAGTCATGGAGAGAGCAATTTAGACTTTGGGCCTTATTTTATTCTTTATGAACACTAGAATGATACCTTGATTGCATTGATGCTATATTGACCTATCAAGGGATTTTACCTCTTTGGGAATAATACTCCTCGTCCCTCACTCTTGAAACTCGTAAAAAAATTGGTTATTTGGATTGTAATAGAGGTTAAGGTATGTTTTTTTCCTTCTAATTTGCGAATGTTCATGATTCTGAGGTGGATCAGCCTATCCTAGGTTTGTGACTTCTTTATTTTGAAATATGTTACACTTGATGCTTGATGTGTCGAAGTCTAGTGGTGGCTACCTCCATTATTATTTTCAACATCACAATATTTGAGAATAGTCTTATATATTTTAATGATTCTCGATGCTCGAGGTCTCAACTTTGCTTGTGATTAGGGTAGAATGACTTCAAGAATTTGTGAATAAGAAAAAAATCCTTGATTAAAAGGCTCTATGGATCACAATCACTTAGTGTGATTGCTATTTTAAGAGTTTTAGTGGAAGAGTTCACCATCAAACAAGGGGTTGCTGTAATTAGAGCATACAATATTTTTAAAGCTAAATCGACCAAGTTTCTAAAGTATGACAAAATGAAAGATCAAAACCATTGAATTCTAGAGACCGCACTTATATATCATATAGATACCCTTTGTGATAGTGTTTTAAGGTTTTTAAGAGTTTGTGATATGTTTTATGTTACAGCTGGAATCATAGTGTGTTAATGTTTGTAAGATTTTGTGATATATATTTAGTGTAAAATTTGATTCTATTTAAGGGTGCTAGCTCAATGGAAGAGCACCTACCTTACTGGTAGGAGGTTGGTGGTTTGTTTCCTATGTGCCCTATCTACATAAATCAATGACAAATTAAATGACCATGTAACAACAATCAATCACTAAATAAATGACCAGTTAACAACAATCAATGACTAAATAAATGACCAATTAACAACAATCAATGACTAGTTAAAAGTAATCAATGACTAAATAAATGACTAAATGTACCACCAAACAACGACAATTAATGACCAAATAGTGACAATTAATGATCAAATAAACAACCAAATAGTGACACTAAATTACCAAATAAATGACTAAATATATGACCAAATCATGAAGCAATTCAAGCAATTTATGACTAAGTGATAAATGACCAATTTGGTTGGGTGATAAGTGACTGCTAATTTATGACCAATAGTCACCACCTCAATTTTAGTCATTTATCTTCGATTTTTATTTATTTTTTTAGTCACTTATCACCCATTTTTTACTAGTGAATTATCCTTTGTTGAATATTTTTGGCACCATTAATGGCGCGCTTCCTGAAAAACATTAAAAGAATCAGTAATGGTTCTTTTAGATATGAAAATTGCACTGGTAAAGCATTCATGAAATATTTTCTTGACATTAACGGTGTGTCTATATTAACACACAATTTGTGGGATGGATAGTCCACTCTAGAACACATATTTCATGGTGTTCTCTATAAAAAAATAGAGAGCATCATCTTTGATGCGGGCCAAATGGCCTAAACTCATTGCACATAATTTAGAAAAAATGAAAAACAAGTAAATTATTGATAATATTTCAATATTAATCCACTATAATTTTCAATAATAAGCCAAGAAACACTTTACTTGGTGTGTTGTCAACTCATAAGGCATGGTTTCCACATACATGAGAAATCAAAATTTTCAATTTTTTGCATAATTGGAAAATCTATCCAATCAATTGGTGCACTGAAAGGTGGGGATGAAGTTAGTGTAGTTGTATAGTAATTTCTCATACCGGTGCTACTTCTTCTTAGGAAAATGAAATTATGGGGTGTTTTTTTATATTTTACCATATTCTGGTGCACTTTAAATTATGTCACACCATTGCACATGTTTCCCTTAAGAGTGCCACTAATTGGTGCATTATGGAATTCAAGCGATGCATTGTTAACTAAAATGCACCGTGCATTTGTTCAACATTACTACACCGAAGAGTGTGTGGATATTTGAAAAATATGAAATTAATTTTTTTTTCCATCCATGAACATATCAGGGTAAAAATATTATAATGTGCACTGGTGCTTTTGGTTATTTAACATGCTCCATTCAAGTTTTAAATATTATTGAAATTAAAAACTTATATTATTGATTATTTTATCCAACCTTGGTGCTCCATTTATAATGGAGCACCGGTGCTTTGTATCAATTGGTGTGCATAATTTTAGTGGTGAGAATAAGTTACGCCAATTCTTTATTTATAGTAATGCATTGGTGTGTTTCCATGTATCTAATGCATTGCTTATATCTATATATATTTTTACAATAGAAACGTGTCATTATCCATAAAAAATTGACAGGAATCGATGTGTTTCTCAGTGTTTTTCCTCGATTCATTTTGTTATATTAAATGCACCAGAAAAATTGGACGTTAAAATAAAATAAAAAATCATTTTTCTTTCAATATCAAGGTATTTTGTCTTCAGTGCTTTATAAATTATGATGCATCGATTAATATTATAATCTGAGACACCAATGAATTATGTCACATTTATACACACCCTTAATAAAGCCTCTGTTAAAAACCCTAGTCATCTACCTTTGTTAGAAACCTCAACTATAAATCGACAAAGGAGACATTTTTCGGAGAGGTTTAGTAAATACCTCAACTAGAAGGAATTTTCCTTATAGTGGATTCATGTTCCACTGAGGAATAAAGAATGTGCATCGTATTTCATGCCCCTCAGTTTATCCTTGTGGAAAAACTCCACTACAAGTAAAACACCTTCTAGTGGAGGTTTTTGCAGACCCTTCACAAAAAGGAGTCCATTTATTCATTTATAGTGGAGGTTGCTAACAGAGGTGGGCAGGTGAGGTTTTTTTTTTTGGTTCACATAAACATACAAACTGCACCGATGTGTTAAGCAACCTGATGCACTGGTGCAACAAAATAGTAAAAGAACCAAGAATCCAATATGCCTAATTAGGAAGCACACCAAAGTCCAAAAAGTTTGACGCCATTTCAAAAACCATATAATTTTTACTTCCCTACAAAACTCAGTGGTGCAGTTAAGGACATACATGCATCGATGTGTTACAGAGTAAAATGCACCATTTAAAAGACATAAGTTCACATGAATTGTAATTATTTTTAAAATAAATTTTTTTGGGTGCTACCAATCTACCTAGCGGCATTGGTGTGCTAATATCAAAGATGCATCGGTGCACCTAATGAAACAAAGAACTAGTGTCAAAATAGCTTGATGCAATTTTTAAAATTATGTTCATTTTATTTTTCATGGAAAAATTGTTTGGTGTGTGGGAATGATACTAGTGCACTAGTGCATTAAATAATAACATGCATTGCTTTATTTAAAAAAAATTCTACCGTCAACTATATATATATATATGTGTGTGTGTGTGTGTACACACACACTAGTGCACTAGTGCATTGAATAATAACATGCACTGCTTTATTTAAAAAAAATCATGTATTCAACTATATATATAGGGAACCCTGAGGTGTTATAAATTCAAAAACATACCAGTGCACTATTCAATATAAGGCACCAACTATAGAAAACCATAATCTCTTTTCAGTTTGTAAAAATATAAATATCCAATGACGCTCTCTATAATGCGAAGTGCACCAGTGCACCCCATATACAAGGTGCACAAGAATAGGGTAAAAATAAAATATGACACTAAATAATTCATTTCACTCATTTTTCAATGCGGAATACCTCCTAGGCTCACCTAAGCACTGATGCGGTACTCCCTACATGAACTCCACGTGGTGCTCATTTGTTTTTGGATTTATCTTGTGGTTTTGTTGAATAATGGCGTTGGAATTTTCACAAACTACTGGAAAACACCATTCATTGTGTACATGGAAATCATGCCTCCCATGAAGGCAAGAGTCCAAGTATTGTATTGATTACCTTCTCATTTATTTTTTTAGCGAATTACAAGCTAAAATTTCACTTAAATTTTCCATTTTTCAAAAATATGCATGGTGCGTGTCGTAAGCTCAGTTTGCACCATATTATCGATACATTGTGTGTAAGTATAAAGTGCACCAATAATGGGGTCCAAATTTCAACATCCATGCACCATCTTCGGTACATTACTGAAAATGTAACGCACCAAAATTGAAACCATAAAAATAAGTTTTAAAAGAAATGTGGTGCTTTGTAAATAAAGTGATGCATCGCTATCATTGTCATGTCCCAAATTTGGAATTGGGTCACAATGGCCTAATCACATTAGCCATATTCATTAGAGTTTGTAAAATTGATGTTAAGGGTCAAATAATTGCCAAGGAGGAAAATTACTAGTTTCCTAGGTTTGGGGTGGAAGCTTTGGGATTTGGAATAAGGGGGATAATAAATGATGTTTAGACATTAGAAGGGTTCAAGTATTTAATAAATAGAGTGAATAAAGAAATTCAAGAGAAATTCTAGGTGACAAATGGTTTTGGAGACATATGGAGGATGTGGGACCCACACTAGCTTGATTTTTCATAATACATGGTATATCTCTTTTGCAAATTCGAATTAATGGGAATGTGAACACTCTTGGGTGAGTTGGTAAGTCATAACACATGTCATTGAGCATCTTAGGTCGAATTGGGAAGGATTGGTAACCTCCATGGAAGATAAAGAGTCAAAGTAGAAGTTTGTGGACACTTGGGCTAGATTCCCTAGCCCCTATGACACCAATGATGGAGCATCTATGACAACTATGACAAATTGCAGACCTGACCTCTGACATCTGACCACTATGACATGTCAGCCCCAAAAATAGGCTCAAGGAAGTCGAATTTGGGATTTGGAGAAGCCAAAGAGACCCAAAATCGAATTTGGGAGAAGATGGAAGGTTGGAACTAGGAGACAAGTGGCAAATGTGGAATATTTCCTAAATGAAAATCTATTGAATCTATTGAGAGGATTTCGACCCTTAGAAGGCTAATGTTGGTTATAAAATGTAGAAATGAAGTATGAGAATGGCTTTTGATCATTTGTAGAATTTGCAATTGCATTTGTGAAGAGGGAGAGCTAGTGGATGACTAGTTTCTTGCCTTAGCCAATTTCGAGGGTGAAAGATTCCCATCCAAGTTGGAAATTGGAAAGGCCATTTAGACCTTTCATTTGGAGCTTTAATGGAGTCTTTATTTGCATGTGTAAGCTACAGGGCATCTCATGGTTTCTTCTATTGCAGCTCGCTCCTTCAACCATTTCCAGTTTTGATGGCATATTCTTGATCCTTGAGGGAGGGCGTTTTTGGTGAGCTATTGTACTCTTTGGGGGAGCTTCTAATGCCCCATTTATTTTTTAATATGAAGTAAATACTCTATTCTTCATCTCCAGAAAGTTTCAGGTCGAAATTCCAGGTAGAAATGTATAAATCTCATTTTTAATGGAAGAACAATGCCATTTCCCCACTACCTTGTTGTGAACCAATGTATTGATGATGATTTCGAATGAATGGATGATTCTATGATGCATTTGTGATTAATGGACTGCCATGGATGTATTTTACAATTTTCATGTACTGTACTTGAGCATTTGAAGTATTTTTACTCAGTTTAATTGCATTGGGAGAAGAAATAGTGCCATTTCCCCAAGGGTCGAATTGGTGATTTTTGCAGTTGAATGGGAGAGGGTGAGAACAGTTGTAATAAACCATTAATGGTGCATATGAGACATTAATAACATAATTAAAACATTACATACCTCTGTTCATAAATTTGAGTGGGTTTGGAGGCATTTGGGAAGCCATTTTCAGTACTTACCTTAGGGGGATTTGAACCCCAAATTACTAGTAAAATTGCATACTTGATCCAGAATCTTAAGAGAGTTTTAAAAGGTCTTTTGGTGGCCATATGTTATCCCTGAACATCATATTCAATCCCTAATATCATTCATACACCTTCCTTGAAGATTTGAAGGCATTTGGAGTCAATTTGAGACCTAGAGACCAATACTAGTCAAAGGGAAATCACTAGTAAAGTTACCTACATTGACCAGAATTGAAAGAGTATTTGCAGAAGTGTTTTAAAGGTACAAAGGCATCCCTGAAACACATATTTATGTTCTAATATCATTCATATACCTTCTCAGAAGATTTGGGATCATTTGGGGCAAATTTGGGACCTAGAGATCGGAACTAGTCAAAGGTCGAACCAAGGAAAAAAGTGAAAAATTGCAATTTTAATAAAATTCCTAACAAGGGAAATTACAGTGGTATCAGAGCATGGTCCTTGCACCTGTGTATTAGGTACATACATTCAAGAATAATTGGCAGCCATGTCTTACTATTATGATGAATCCTATGAGTACAATTCTTATGAGGAATATGCAAATGCTTATGAGCAATATGAAGCAGAATGTGAATGGTATGAGGAAGAGGTGCCATCATGCAACACTTCTTACAATTTCAAGAGAAATGAAGATTATTCTTATGACTTTAAATCTGATGAATATGAGTGTGTCACACCAACCAAGGATAATTCTATGAGTGAGTTCCAAAGATGGAGAGCAAAATATAAAACCTTGCCCCAACAATATCAAAAATATCAAGAATATCTTGCTTCTAGCAAAAATACACAAAATGCCATGTCTTTTGAGTACTATGCTGAACATGTTTTTGAAAATAGGCCCAAAAATGAAGATGTGGAGTTAGTGAAGAAAGGTTTATGCCCTTCTTGTAAAAACCCTTGGAGCGAGTATCATATATGTGTGCATGAAATGATGTCCTCCTTGAGGAGAGCTTTTGAGATTTATTCAAGAAGAGATTCCAAATATATTGATCCTAAGGAAAACAAGGGGCAAAATGCATCAGCTTGCTTTAAGGAGCAAAAGGAAGAGACATCACAAGAGCATGAAGAAGATTCTATTGAAAATATGGAAGATCATTTCGAGACACCTTCTAGCTTAGACATGAACCAAAGAGCATCTACTGATGGATGCTTAAACTATGAAGGAGTACCTACTGATGGGTGCTCACATCTCTATGTTGGTGACATAGAGATCACTTTTGAAAGTGTTTCTACAAGTACAAGTTTCATTAAGCATGATAATGAAGACCTTGTAGCGGTTGAAGAAGAACCAAGATCAACTTCCCCATCACCACTTGAGCTTCATGAAGTTGGTCCAAGCAAAATTGAAGAAGATGAGGAGGTTCATTTGCAAGAGCCTCATTTTCTTGAAGGGTCCTTAAAGATGAATGAAAATAATATCCAAGAGTCCCTCAGCATTCTCCATGACACTCAAGCATTGGTGTCAAATTCTTGTTGGAGAGCTACTTCATTGGAGGAAACATCCTTCCTTGAAGACATGGAGAAGATTCAAAGAGCAATGTGCCACATCAAAGGTAATTTCATGTCTTTGCTTTTTGATAGAAACCATTTGTTTGAGCTTAATGAATTGTTACATGATACATACTTGAAGAATAATGAGGATATTCATAAGCTCACAATTCAAAATGAGCAACTTCTTGAAAAGTTGCAAGATACTTGTTTTTCCTCCTATGTTTCAGATTGTCAAATGGTAGATTGTTTGGAGGATTCTCATGACATGGTGGATCATGAGAAATGTGAAAATTTGAATGTTCTTGATGTGTTTGAAGATGAACTTGAAGAGATCCAAACACTTGATGTGGTGGAAGAGGAATTTGAATTGCCTCTTGATGAAGTTTATGCAATTTTTAAAGAAGAGCATGATTCCTCTACATTGGAACCAAACTATGACAAAGTGTTCACACTTGTGAAGGAGCTGCATGATACTACCCACATGGATCCTTCCCATGATGAAACTCCTGAACTTTTTGATCATTTGGGTGAGTTAGTACATTCTCCTACATCCTACAATTCCATGTTTTGCAGTATTAGTCTCAATGAAGTATGGGTGAAAGGGTTCTTTTTGATGGTGCCACATGAGGAGTATGGAACTCCTAGATTTAACTTTTATGATGACATGGTTGGAGCACATTCTTATTCACATTTGCAGTAGCATAATTTGTCACTTTATGATGATTCACATCTACATGGATGCACCTATGATATGGATTTGAGTCACTTGAATACTCATGGTTTTTCTTGCTCAACACTGGGTTCATTTGATGTTAGAGGAACTTCATCCAACACTTGGATGAATAGATTTATGATGGGAGAACATTTTTGTTGGCAGCCACATACTTTGTTACATCTTTATGATTCTCACATTCATGGATGTATGGGTGAGACTTCTTTGAGTCATTTGAAGTCTCCTTGTTTTTTCTGCTCATTATTTGGTTCAGATTCTAGTGGAGATTCTTCATTCACTTCTTGGATGAAAGAATACATGGCTGAATATTTTGATGCATATCACATCCTTTTGGAGCAGCATTATAGGACATGGGATCCTCACCTATGTCATTGGAGCAGATTTGATTGGTCACTTGAAGCTTGTATGCACTTGGAAAATGGTGGTCTACTTGCTTGGAGGTATAAGCACTTTCATGACTCTTTGATGAAGCATATCCTTGATGTACATTTTCATTATGTTGCTATGTACTTTGATGATATATATTTGGTACTCATGATGTGTGGAAGAATGCATACAAGAAAATGGGATACAAGAATCCTCTTATCTAATGGTGTAGGTTGGAGAGCACTCTTAATTGTTGGGGTGCAATACAAGCAATGGGACCCTGGAATAATTTTTGTCTCATTGGTTTCATTTTTTGGGGGGAAGCAAGCAGTATGGGAGATGGATTCCCCACTTAATAAAGTGATTTTAATCAGAGTAGTGCAGCAGCAAGCATGGTGGTTCCTCTCTAAAATATTCATGGAAACTCAAAGACTCAAGGTTTGGAAATTCAATGGCAACTTCAAAGAATTATACAGAAAGAAGGTTCTTCAACACCCATGTTTGAAATTGCTTGAGGACAAGCAATATTGGGAAGGGAGGATTTGTCATGTCCCAAATTTGGAATTGGTTCACAATGGCCTAATCACATTAGCCATATTCATTAGAGTTTGTAAAATTGATGTTAAGGGTCAAATAATTGCCAAGGAGGAAAATTACTAGTTTCCTAGGTTTGGGGTGGAAGCTTTGGGATTTGGAATAAGGGGGATAATAAATGATGTTTAGACATTAGAAGGGTTCAAGTATTTAATAAATAGAGTGAATAAAGAAATTCAAGAGAAAGCCTAGGTGACAAATGGTTTTGGAGACATATGGAGGATGTGGGACCCACACTAGCTTGATTTTTTATAATACATGGTATATCTCTTTTGCAAATTCGAATTAATGGGAATGTGAACACTCTTGGGTGAGTTGGTAAGTCATAACAAATGTCATTGAGCATCTTAGGTCGAATTGGGAAGGATTGGTAACCTCCATGGAAGATAAAGAGTCAAAGTAGAAGTTTGTGGACACTTGGGCTAGATTCCCTAGCCCCTATGACACCAATGATGGAGAATCTATGACAACTATGACAAATTGCAGATCTGACCTCTGACATCTGACCACTATGAAATGTCAGCCCCAAAAATAGGCTCAAGGAAGTCGAATTTGGGATTTGGAGAAGCCAAAGAGACCCAAAATCGAATTTGGGAGAAGATGGAAGGTTGGAACTAGGAGACAAGTGGCAAATGTGGAATATTTCCTAAATGAAAATCTATTGAATCTATTGAGAGGATTTCGACTCTTAGAAGGCTAATGTTGGTTATAAAATGTATAAATGAAGTATGAGAATGGATTTTGATCATTTGTAGAATTTGCAATTGCATTTGTGAAGAGGGAGAGCTAGTGGATGACTAGTTTCTTGCCTTAGCCAATTTCGAGGGTGAAAGATTCCCATCCAAGTTGGAAATTGGAAAGGCCATTCAGACCTTTCATTTGGAGCTTTAATGGAGTCTTTATTTGCAGGTGTAAGCTACAGGGCAGCTCATGGTTTCTTCTATTGCAGCTCGCTCCTTCAACCATTTCCAATTTTGATGGCATATTCTTGATCCTTGAGGGAGGGCATTTTTGGTGAGCTATTGTACTCTTTGGGGGAGCTTCTAATGCCCCATTTCTTTTGAAATATGAAGTAAATACTCTGTTCTTCATCTCCAGAAAGTTTCAGGTCGAAATTCCAAGTAGAAATGTATAAATCTAATTTTTAATGGAAGAACAATGCCATTTCCCCACTACCTTGTTGTGAACCAATGTATTGATGATTCTATGATGCATTTGTGATTAATGGACTGCCATGGATGTATTTTACAAGTTTCATGTACTGTACTTGAGCATTTGAAGTATTTTTACTCAGTTTAATTGCATTGGGAGAAGAAATAGTGCCATTTCCCCAAGGGTCGAATTGGTGATTTTTGCAGTTGAATGGGAGAGGGTGAGAACAGTTGTAATAAACCATTAATGGTGCATATGAGACCTTAATAACATAATTAAAACATTACATACCTCTGTTCATAAATTTGAGTGGGTTTGGAGGCATTTGGGAAGCCATTTTCAGTACTTACCTTAGGGGGATTTGAACCCCAAATTACTAGTAAAATTGCATACTTGATCTAGAATCTTAAGAGAGTTTTCAGAGGTATTTTGGTGGCCATATGTTATCCCTGAACATCATATTCAATCCCTAATATCATTCATACACCTTCCTTGAAGATTTGAAGGCATTTGGAGTCAATTTGAGACCTAGAGACCAATACTAGTCAAAGGGAAATCACTAGTAAAGTTACCTACATTGACCAAAATTGAAAGAGTATTTGAAGAAGTGTTTTAAAGGTACAAAGGCATCCCTGAAACACATAGTTATGTTCTAATATCATTCATATACCTTCTCAGAAGATTTGGGATCATTTGGGGCAAATTTGGGACCTAGAGATCGAACTAGTCAAAGGTCGAACCAAGGAAAAAAGTGGAAAATTGCAATTTTAATAAAATTCCTAACAAGGGACATTACAATCATTGCATCAATATATTTAAAGAGAACTGTTTAGTTAACAAATTTTTTTAGGGACAATGCATTGGATGAAACAAAATGCACCATTAAAACCATTAAATTAATTTTTGCGCCGAGAGGCGCTCTACAGCCCAGTATGAGGGAGATCTTGTAATGTTTGTCCATGTTTGTCCTTATAGTCGGCCATAAAGTAAAAAGTGAATATGAGGGAGATCTTGTAACGTTTGTCCATGTTTGTCCATGTTTGTCCTTATAGTCGGCCATAAAGTAAAAAGTGAATATGAGGGAGATCTTGTAACATTTGTCCATGTTTGTCCTTATAGTCGGCCATAAAGTAAAAAGTGAATATGAGGGATATCTTGTAACGTTTGTCCATGTTTGTCCTTATAGTCAGCCATAAAGTAAAAAGTGAATATGAGGGAGATCTTGTAACGTTTGTCCATGTTTGTCCATGTTTGTCCTTATAGTTGGCCATAAAGTAAAAAGTGAATATTAGGGAGATCTTGTAACGTTTGTCCATGTTTGTCCTTATAGTCCGCCATAAAGTAAAAAAATAATAATACAAAGTAAAAGTAAAAGAATAATAAAAATTAATAATATGTCGGCCATTAATAAAAGGAGGCGATGCAAGGATGTAACATGTAACATTTGTAAAATGTAAAAACTAATATATATTATGATATATATTAGTTTTTAAAACCATAAACAATATGTTAAAAAACGTGGTGCTTTATAAATATATAGATGCAGCGGCACTGCAGTGCGTCAATATATTTACAGAGCACCACTTAGTAAAAAAAAACTGAATTTCCATGGTGCATTTGAGTAAACTAAGCGCACCATATTGAAACTATAAACATTTTTTTAAAAATGTGGTGCTTTATAAATATATAAACACATCAGAACCAGTGCACCTTTATATATAAAGAGCATCGTATACATAACAAAATATTTAGGTCAACTGTTCATTTTGGTGAACTAAACGCACCGCTACTAAAACCATAAAATTATTTTTTTAACAAAGCGGTGCTATTTAAATATATTGACGCACTGGATTCAATGTTTTGATATATATAAAAAGCAACATGTAGTGAACAAAAAATTATTTTAATTTAATTTTTTCAACAATGTCGGTGCTCTCTATATATACAATAGCTCACCACTAATAGTGTGTCTATATATATTCAACACACCGACAAAATAATAAGCATAGTGTTCTAAGGTATCAGTCCTCTATATATACTGATGCTTCATGGCGGTGCATATGGTTATATATACAATGCACCAACACTATACAATCCATAAAGCATATATTAATGTTAGAGCATTTATAACGGTGCTCTTATGTTATAGCATCATATGAGGTGCATGTCTATTTTAAAAGCACCGTTAATCATTGTGATTATGTCATAAAAGCACCACTAATGGTGTGTTACTGTTTTTAGGTGCACTAGTTATGTTTGCGATTTTTTTTTAGAAAAACATTATTTTCTAGTTTTTGATAAATAAAAATGTACCTTAATCAATTTTTTGTATGTTTTATGTATGTATATAATAAGTGTATGTGTATATATGTTTTAAATGAAACTTATATGTGAATCAGAGATAGGACCGACAAGAGCATAATCATGACTAACAACGGTGCCTCGACTTGTACAATTTTGTACCAGAGTGGGAGGCCCAGAAGAGGGAGAGGGATTTTCTCCCCACCCTAATACACCATGGACGCATGTCCTCTTACAAATTGTTGGCCTCTTCAAGTTTTATGAGGAGGATACATCACTGAGGGGTCACTCATGACTATTGAGGTTGTTGATCCATAGTTGGGATCAATGTCAAAACGAATTCAGGGTTGGTCCGGATATGTGGTTCTATCCCACAGAGGAGGAAATTTATTTCATTACCGAGCTATCTAGGAGAGGGAATAATTTTCCCCATTTCCCTGATGTCCCCTTGTCATTGCAACAACCAATCAACTATCATATGTTCATAGATATTTTAGTGAGGATGGCACTACCGTTAATGATCCAAATGGATATCGGTGGCCACCCACCTATTCCATTGGCTCAAAACAATGTTTTTCAATTTGGAAGTTTTTATAGATTTTCATATCCACAACTTTCACGGTTGTTTCGAGGCCCAAAATGATGTTTTTTGGAAACACAAAAATCTAAGTATAGCTAAAGACAAGACTATATGGAAAAAATGTGTACTTCTCGGCTATACCTTTCCAACGATCTATTGAGTTCCCTAAATGGAGATCGTATATTGCAAAAGTTATGCCCCCGAGAAGTTGGCACCCCAATAAATCACCTCGATAACCACAAACCTTTTTACAGTTCATATCCTTTTTTAATAATCTCATGACGAATGAGTGTAGCTTCCACATCTCTTCTTAGAGATAAATTTACCACCATTCTAGCTTCTTTATTTTACAGTCCTTTCTACATTATTCAATTAATAGAATTTGGGTTTATTGTATCATTGTGTTTCCTACATTATATCTATATATGTGGTTCTATATATCCTATTTCATTTCGTTCTCACATAAATATGGATCATTGGTATCATATCAATTTGATCTATGTTGTCTTTCAATGCATGTCCCCAACGAGATCTAAATATCGAGAGTTGGGTCTTGAACTAGTCGAGCTTGGAGAAAAACACCCTTGACAACCCAAACCCCCTCCGATGGACAAGGAAAAGAGATTTGATGGAGTAGAATATACTATCAAGTTGTTTCTTGAGGAAGCCCTCACGCGACAGAGGAATGAGATGATAGAAAATTTCACACAGATCCTTCGACGGATTCCAACATCAACTAAGGGATCATCAAGAAGTCACTTTGGAGGAGCCACACCCTACAAGGTACAAGTTAAAATTGATATTCCTTTGTTTGAAGGACATATCGATGCGGGTGCCTTAGATAAATGGTCGAATCCACTATAAGGGTATTTCTATGTCCAACATTTTTTTGACATGGAAAATATCACCTTTGCGGTCCTTAAGGTTGGCCCCCATGTCAAAAATTGGTGGGAAAATTACTGTGAGAAAAACTCAACAGAGGAGTTTGAAATGTTTGAGACCGATCCCACTTGGGCCTTTTTATAGATGTTGTTAAGGAACAATATTACCCTATGGGAAACCATGACGACCAATACACGAGATGGACCACAATGTGTTAAGAGAGGGACCAAACAGTGTCGTAGTTCACAAATTCCTTCCATACATTGTGCACCAAGATGGGTATCAAAGAATCCATGCGACATCTAGTTCTAAAATACCGTGGGGGGATACATAGGTACATCCAAACCAAAATGATTTTTTTGGACATATCGTCACTGGGAGCTGCTTATTGATATGGTGTCAAGATTAACAAAAAATTCAAGCAAAATAACAAGAGGGAGATTGGGCCTATGAATCAACCAAAAAAGAAAGGGAAAAGTAACCTTAGCTCATAGAACAAAGGATAGAGTAAGTTAAACCAGCCCAAGGACAACCAGTCCAAGCCACAAGTAAAGAAGGGTAATGAAAAGACAAAGAAGGACACTGGAAAACGGTGCGAGTTTCATAAGATCCCCTGGCATAACACTGATAAATGTCACTCAAGGAAGTCATTGGTGGTCGAGATCAAAGCTTCAAGGTTAGATCCTAGTTCTAACTCTGAGTCAGAAACCAACATTGTCGTTGCAAATATGGGGGAGAGGGTCATTGATGTAGAACCCAACATCACCATTTCTACCACAAATATCCAAACCGACTATCTAGAGGAGCTAGAGGAAGGTGAGCACCTCTTCCACTCATAGATGTGGGTAAATGGAACTCCACTACATTTAATTTTTGAAAATGGAATCCAAAATAATCTAATTTCGCAGAGGTCATCAAATGATTGAAGTCACCAACAACACCACACCCACAACCCTACAACATTGGGTGGCTCATCCAAGAACAAGACATCCGCATTAGTCAACAATGTCTCCTACCTTATGGCATGAAGCCCTTCAAAGATAAGGTAATGTGCGATGTTTCCCCACTCAAATTTTGTGATGTTATTTTAGGACAACCATATATATGGAAGCGTCATGTTGTGTATGAATCTAGACCGTGTAGTGTCATTATTACTTTGGGAAAATAACTCTACATGATACCAGAGGAAGTCCCCAATACTGTAGTGTCTCTCATCATAGCTAAGCAACACGGGAAGTTAATTTATACCTGTTGATGCCTCGGTTGTGCAGGTTAGATGCAAAAGGTGCTGGAATGTTCCAAGACACTCAACAGAGGAAGAAAACCCAAGTTGAAAGGCTACGAAAGACCCTGCGCAAGGGAAGTTCTATCCCCAATCTGTTTGGTGTGGTGATCCTGCACAGATATTAGGCCTTCGTTGGCACTCTAAGAGTAGATGAGTTGACCTATAAGATCAGTTTTCCAGTCAAGGAAAACCAAGGTGTGGATATGATAATACAAAGCTAACTCAACCTATTTTAGAGAAGGGAAACTAGTCTAAGTCAGTCCTATTCTAAAATGAAAGCTTGTTTATGTGCAAATTGATCTTGAGATATGATTAAACAAGTAATTGAACAGCTTAAACAAAAATGTCTTTAGTTGTGTTACTTGTTAACTTAAATTATTATCAGTTAATGAAAATTAAATGACAATCTGTCAAGTATTCAGGCTTATTCAAGATCCAGTCTGTAATCACTCTGCTAATTTAAAAATTAACAATGATTATATAAATTTATATGCACCGAATCATTTGCAGAAATAAAACATGAAAGTACTTGTATTGAAAAAAATCAATAAAGTACTTAGAAACATGAACCAGTCATATAGAGAAATCAACACAACAAATTCATATATTAACAAATGTTTAGCAAAAGATCAAATACATATTAGATGACAATTTGAAGCATAAATCAGGAATTCTCAAAGAAATTTGGGGAATAATAGAAGATAGATTAAAAGATAACTTTATTGTATGAAGAGGTCTTGTACATAAATTACAAAAAGCTCTGCTTAACAGAGTATCTCCAGTCCAGTCATTAGAGAGATTTTGAGGTCAAAAAAGGGCCTCCTAAGAGATGTACTACAAAAATATGAGATATATTAAAATATTATGAATTGAGGGTTTTATGGGGTAGGTATATATGACAAGTCACCTTCCACACTATTTTCTATGCACAATATAAATAACCATGGTTGAGTTACTTTTCAAAATTCACTAGAAATAAAATTAATAAAATAAGTCTACATTGATGTGACTAAGATTCATTGTAAATTCCCCAAAATGTATTGTTCTTTAACATTTATTTGTCTTGAACTTGCAAATGAAATTAAATAATAAAAAACATTTTTAAGAGCTTTTTTTAAAATTTTATGTTGACTTTTTATATTTAGTACTTTTCTCATGAATTTAATAATGTAATTTAATTGAAAATTTATTTACATGTAAAATGTCAATAATATTATTATAATCCACATTGCATTATTATTATTATTATTATTATTTATTAAATCTATTATTATTCTTTATTAGTTTGACATTATGTTATTAAATAGAATGGAGTGAATATATAATTTAAAATTAAAAACATAAAAATGATAATATATTATTTTATAAAAAAATGTGAAAGGACTTTCTTTATGAATTAAGAGTACTTCACTTGAAAATGACAATAATATTATTTTATGTGAAAGTGTGAAAAGACATTCATTATGAGTACTTTACTTGAAAATGACAATAATATTATTTTATGAAAAGACTATCATTATGAGTACTTTACTTTATGACTTAAAAGTACTTACACCACTACCTTGGTTAACTATGTGTTTTCATCCACCATAGAAAATTTGACAAATAAACATTCTTAACTCATGCAATGCCACCTCACCAAGGGGGATGATGTCATCTACTAGAATGTGATTGGTTGTATTTTATAGTACATTTTCTTTGTTTTGAGGCCCTTTTTTGACCTCAAACCTTCTCTAATGCTTCTGCTGACTTAGAACTCCAAAATTACCAACCCCTAACTACGAGAGGTATCCTTCTTTAAATAATTACAACAGAGTCCAAAAATGGAGATCACTAGAAAATAGAGATTACAAAATCGGATCAAAACTACAGATCCAAGAAATCCTGCCATTTCTCATATATGTCTAACAACTCATCTATATTTGAGAAACTGACAGATTCTAAAGCTAACTGAACATTGCACACATTTTTCTCCATGTCATGTTTCGCTAGCTTGTGCCAAGTGCGAAGATACATACGAATCTTGCCTTCCATGACAACCGGTTCTCTAACCAAATCATCCACATCCTGAATGCTGACTTGTTCAAGATCCCGAATCCTCTGTGCGAACTCCTCATGCCTTCTCTCGAGCTCTTCAAGTCTTCATTTTGGCGGCAAAGCTTATAGGATAGGGGTCATTAATGGTAAGCCTAGAACATGCATAATGTTGTCAACTGCATACCATCGCCTGGGGCATATATCTTTTGATTTATTGATAGTCTCTTCAGCTGTTTCATTATAATCAAGCCAAGTATTTAGAGAGGATTTGAACTTCTTAAAATGGAAACTGCTGAGGATTGGGATATATTTTGGTGCATTCTTAACATACCCCTGCCACTCATTGATTTCCTCCTGAGCCTTAAAAGCTCGGAGTCTCTTCTCCTTTTGTTCTTCAAGGGTGGAGGACATCTTGGAGAAATTAATGAAATCTTCCCTGATTTCATCCAAAGCAATGTATACTTTCTCCAAAATCTTATGATGATCCTGATTCACCTTGAGGGCCAGATTCTTAAAATCACAAGGTGTAAACTTGAGAAAACTTGAGGAGGCTACACTTGCAGTTGCATCCTCAACCTGCTTTTTCAAGGAGCTATTTTTTCAACATCAATGGAATGATGAGATTGTGAGAGACCGAGTTCAGTGAGAAGAGTACCATTCTATTGCTCTAGGTCTTGCAACTTACTTGCCCAAGTTTTCCTGAGGTCAGCCACATCAGTAGAATGTTATTTTTTAGCTTCAGCCAATTCCTCTTTCATGTTTTTGATCTCTTCATCCCCGAGGTCAAATTCCCTATCCAAACCCTGCACCAAATCCCAATTAGCGTTGGCAAAGGCTCCTAAGGCTGCTGCTGCTTAAATTGCTTAAATTCTTGGATTATTGGTCTTGGGAGCCCATATTACTTGAACTGGTTCAGGTGCTTCCAAACCATCTTGACCTTGACCTCTTTTCCTGGTCTTTCTTATCACTGTCTTATCATCCTTGCTATAGAAGTAATTCCCAAGGGGAACTATATCTTCATCTGTGTTTTCAACCATTGACTGTGTGGAAGTAGAAGTGACACTAATTGTTGAGATCAGTGAAGGTGTTTGGGTAATAACAGGGGTAGGAATATCAATGGTGACTTGAGTAGTAACTAAAGATGTAATGATAGCTTGAGGAACTGACAAAGCTAGATCTGGGGAAGGGATTGAGACAAAGGCTTCAGATAATGGAACCTGAGTATCAACATTAGCTTCTGGAAGTGGAAGTTGACTATGAGCTTTGGTGGGTGAAGATGGTGAGGAAATATTAGAAGATACATCAACAATGGTTGTTGATAAATTGACTATGGGTGACTGCAGAGGGACAACCAAAGGCTGGACTTCTGCAGCAATAGACAATGGAATTGGTAAAGGGACTGAGTTTTCGGGTGATGGGATAGTAGTGTCATTGAGGGTGTTGAACATGTGTGATAAGGAAAATGGAAGTGTTCCCCCTAAAGGCACAGTAGAGGCTGGTTGGACAGATGGCAGCGTAAATGTTGATGATGCAATGTCGGGAGCAACATTAAATTCTAACACTGATTGCTCAGGGAAGGACTAATCCATATCAATACTATCCAACAGTTCAGTGGTAGTCTTAGGATCTTCAGTGACTTCTTCTATTACTGGTACTGGAGGAGGTGGGACCACTTCTTCATCACAGTCTATTATGTCAACTGTAGAAACCTATGAGGAAGAAGGTAGGACTTTCTGCCTCTTAGTAGGGCTAGCCTGAGTTATGACCAGATCATCATCTTCTTGAGTTTCTTCAGTAGAGATTTGAGCATTTGATGCAATTGGTGGCTGAATGTCGACTGTAGGCTTTGGAGGTTCTAGCAATTGAGTCTTTAACATCGATGTCAATTGTACCATCTGCTGCTAGGATTCACGACCTGACTGTAGCATTATTTTAGATTCTTCACTAGCTTTCTCTTGAGAGGGTTCCTGTAGAGGATCTTTACCTTTGTTTCCATCAGGGAATGTAATCATGAGAGGAGTATTAACCTTCTGAGATTCTTTCTCTTGTTTGTCTCTTCTTGCTTGTTCAATGATATTGAGATGCATGGCCCTGTAACTTAGAACGCCAACCTTAAGATCATTCTGGTACTTTAAAATGTCTTGATATTCTTGTAAGTCTTTTGCCCTAGCTAAAAACTGTGAGAATGTGTCCACCCCTTGGTATATGAAGTCATCTAGAACTAACTCATGTGCATAATCTATTTTCATATGTACTTTCTTGAGGTGTGCATCTAGGAACTTCTTGGAGTCATGTTTCCTTTTCAAGGCAGTACCTAATCTCAAGGAAGCTATCTGGTCACCTAGAACTATAGCCTAAGTTGAAGTTGAGATAACCAGCTGACCAAGATTGAGAGGAAACTTAGGCTAACCTTTCTTCCTGGGACCTGTGAGTTTCTTATACATGCCATCAGTGACAGTTTGAAAAGAAACTTCCTCTATTACCATCCTATCTGGGACAATCCTGGGAAGCAGGTGCACTGTGTCACTTCCCCAAATCCTGATGTATGAAAAATACTCACCTACATACCAATCACCCATGGTGTTGATGAAAGTCTTAGCATATTCCGAGAATGCAGGTGGCTGTTGCCTGAAGATCTTGAAATAAATGGTGCCCATGAAGTGGTCACAAATGTCATATAACATAGGTGAAAAATCTCTTCCCACAGTGCCGAAAGATAAATGTGTACAGGAGGGTCTGAAGGGGTCCAATTCCAACCCAAGTTAGGATACTGGAACTCTGAGCCAAAAACATAAAGGACATATGCAGATAGGAAAAAGGGTGGTTTCTTATGAGCTGGAGCCTTTTGATATTCATGAATGGAATTCTTTAGTTCAACCGACAGGATTGAGGCCCATGGGAAAGACTCACCAGTGAGTAGTACATAATGTGCTATAGGTTCGCATTCTGCTTTGAAAAGAGAACAATTCGATAGACCAAAAATATTGTAGAGCATGGTTGCCAGTAAAGAGTAGGGTTCCTTAAACCAGATGATGGGATAAAGGTTATCAGCCTTAGGCACAAAAGCGTTCGGCTTAAGCATCCATGACCTAATCATCTCGTTAAAGTTAAAACGGGTTTTGGATGACTGTATAAAATATGGGGAGAGGGTCTGCACATGTGGTTTCAGAGAAAAAGCTCGGACAAAAACCTCTGGGCGAAAATGAGTTAATTGGCACCCCGTGCTATCGTTAAAACAACGGTCTTTAACACTGGCATTCTCAATTATCCATTTTACAGCATCCATGCAAGGCAGGATAACATGGCGCGCAGCAATAACATGAATTTGGGAGGCTCTAATTCTCTTGTACACTGGTCTATCGTTCTCAATATGAGGAAGGTCGTCATTATCGAAAATGGCGTATATTTTCGACCAATGTATCTGGTATGTCTCAGTGACTCGCTCACTGGTGTCGGAGAGCAATCCAAAATTAGGGTCTTTGATCAGGGGATCTCTGAGTGGCATTTTAGAACGTGTACCTTTCGACATGGCGAAATAACTTGCAATTTCTGATCAATAAGAAAAAATAAAATAAAAATCAATCCATAAATAGGAAAATTGTATACTGGTAGTATAAGGATGACAGTGAGCTTACCCGAAATAGCAAACAAACGGAAAAACGACACCTGATACGCAATCCACGGTAAAAACAACAATGCAACGGAGTAATTATTCAAAAGTAAAATGGTAAAAATAAAATAGGAAAACCCTAATTATTATATTTACCAGATTAAAAGATAACCGTGCGATCACAATAAAGGAACGATTGAGATTAATCGAAGCGGGCTGCGGGGTCGCGCAAAAGTTTTATTCACAAATTTTATTAAGGGATCCCGAAAGCCGCAACTCGACAATTGCGGGTTGCGGGGTTGAGCAAATGGAAAAGGCAGAAAAGAATTCCAGAAATCCGAAAGCCGCAATTGCGGGTTTCGGGAATGACTAGAATCGAAAAAAGAGAAACGCGTTCCCAAAATCCGAAACCCGACACTTGCGGGTTGTGGATTTCAGGAATGACACACTCGTAAACCGAAAACAACTTCCCGAAAGTTGCAACCCGACATTCGCGAGTTGCGGGTTTCGGGAACACGCAACAAAATAAATAAAAAGGAAGAGCCCATAAGCCGAAAGCCGCAATTGCGGGTTTTCAGGTTTCGGAATGATAATTTCCCGAGATTATTACAAGACAAACCCGCAACCCACAACCGTCGGGTTGCGGGTTTCGGGTTGGTCAAAATCCAAAACTGTAAAACAAACACCCTGCGACCCGAAATTGTCGGGTTGCGGGTTTCGGGTCTCCTAACTTGTCGGGTTTCGAGTTGATTAAAAAAAGGATAAAATACTCACAATTTGAGGATTTTGACAAACCAGACAGTTAGAGATCATCCGGAAAGAGGGAAACATGGAAGACACAAGTATGGGTGAGAGATCTAAACAAGTGAAAACCCAAATTCTGATATTTACAGAGTACACTCACCAAAATATCTTTGTGTTTATTCAAAATAGGGGTTCCCGTGCTTCATCTAAGCATGGGATCTGTTGTGGCCACAACAAATGGTGACTGGATGGGAAGAACCAGTTATCTCTGCAATGAAATTCAGCTAAATGAAACATGTTAGCCACATCACTTTTTCAACCTGAATTTTTCCAAAAATTGATCACAAGAGAGACAGTTAACGTGCATGGAACATGAAATTAATAAATCCCCATATATGATCATGTTAAGAATAATGTAAATCTGATAAGGGGGTTGAAGAAACAACTAAGATCCTTCACCTTTATGTAATCATGGAGAAGCAGCTTGTGTTGAACCTAGGCACATACTTGAAAATGCTCCTGGATATCCTAATTACACATCACCTTGATTTATTGAGATTTTATTTACATGCAGCAATTCACGAGATTCCCCTTTTTATATATATATTTTTTATTTATTTATTTTTATTTTTTTGATTAAAAAAAGAGACTATGTATATAAGACCACTGCCCTGACTTGGTGATCAGATATAAGCAGTGCCATTCACAAGCATAATTCAGAAACTGATCAAGCCATCTCGATAAAGAGACTCCTTGTCTTCTAGTTGCAATACTGAAAGAAACTACCATGGCTTGGTGACCATATTGTGATAGCTTCATTCCAAATTAAACCCATGATCATGGCAGGGATGGCTTGCGATAAGACCCCCCTATCCCTATATGCACGAGCATCTTAAAAAAGGATCAAACCAAATTTTATTAGGTTGAAAATTACAAGGAACTACCATGGCTCGGTGACCATATATTAGTAGTGTTACTCACCAATGCTTTGCTGATCATGAATGGACCGACCTGTGATAGGATCTTCCAACTCCTAGTAAAACTGAAAGTCATTTTCCAAGTGTGGTGGCTTGATGTGAAGATGTCATTCTGCTTAGCACCTATGAACCTAATGGGCTGGCTTGATAGCAAGACCTCCCACCTTGTAATTTACATTTATTAAGAGATTTATTACGAAGGTGATTGTAAAAGGATCCAGAGCAGAATAAGCAGGGTAGGTTATTATGATATGCAGCTTGAACCATGAAACATGAGACAATGGAGACTCTACTATTCTCCAGACCCCAATTAAACATATAAGACATGTGTAAGATAATGACCATTGTGGAGAGATATCAATTCAGGGTTCTGCAATCATTAGCTGTATGCCCTTTGTTGAACAACCTCCGATACAGGACAAAATTATGGCTGGAAGACAGTTATAAAACCCAAGCTGAAATCATCACCAAGAGAGAAACTGATCAATGAGTATAACCAAATGTGTGGAGTTTAAAGCAAACAAATGAGAACAAAGCACACAATCCAATCAAGAAAAGAAATAGCAAAACAAACCTATGTACAAGTACATCATCCTGATCAAACAAAATACTTTTTGAGGAGTGAAACATTTACTGGATAAGTGTCCACAACTCCTTCCAGTGTCTGTAATCGAACAGTACTAGGACCCATATTTTCTGTAACAATGAAAGGTCCCAGCCAGAGGCGTTGAAACTTGGTATACTGGTTCTTATCTTTGTGTTGTTTGTCCCATCTTAAAACCAAGTCTCCAACAGAAAATTCCCTGTTAGATGAATATTTTTCATCAAACCATCTTTTCACCATCTGCTGATGATGATATAACTTGTTTCTAGCCACTTCTCCATCTTCCTCCAGTTTAAGTAGGGTATCAATTCTCTGATGAAGGGGAGAAGAATCATCTTCTTGGACAGACTGGGCTAACTGTAGTGAAGGTATGGTAAGATTAGTAGGAAGAATAACTTCTTTGCCATACACTAGACAGTAAGGAGAATTTCCAATTGCTTCCTTTGGAGTAATTCGATCTGCCCAAAGAGAATTATTGAGCTGTGTATGCCAATCTCTATGGTGAGAGGCCATAGTCTTCTTCATAATGTTGATCAAATTTTTGTTCGAAGACTCAGCCAACCCATTACCTTGTGGGTAGTAATTGGCAGAAAATTTGAGTTTCATCCCCTTTTCAAAAGCATATTCAGTTATATCAATCGAGGAAAAATAGCATGCATTATAAAAAACTAGAAATTCTGGAGTACCAAATCGTGAGAGTATATGATTGTCTAGGAAAGAAATGACTTGGATGGCATTACATTGCTTAAGTGGGACTGCCTCCACCCATCTGGTGAAGTAGTCAGTTGCTGTGAGAATGTATTTGTGTTGGAGGGATGAGGTAGGATTTATGGGCCCGACAAAATCCATCCCCCATTGTTGAAATGGAAACTGAATAGTGACTGGTTGCAGAGGAAAAGCAGGTTTGTTGAACTTCCCTATGCATTTCTGGCATGGTTCACACCTCCTTATATAGGCATAAGCATCTTTAAACAATGTAGGCCAGTAATACCCAGCTCTGAGAATATTATGAGCTGTTGTCTCACTTGAAAAATGACCTCCAGCTGGTCCTACATGAAATTGGAATAAGATGTCATCAGTTTCATGTTTTTCTAAACACCTAAGAAAAACCCCATCATAGTTTTTCCTAAACATAACTTCATTAATAAATTGATAAGGTGCAGTCTTTAATCTCAAGGCTCTTCATTTCTTAAAGTCCAAGGTTTCAGGAGAAAACCCATTATTCAGGAAAAATTTGATATGATCATACCATTCTGATGTCGGGGTATCAATAGCATTGACAAAACCTGTAGGAATATCTTCTTCTTGTTCCCATTCAACTTGCTACTGCAGGGGATCGTTAGATTGAGCAGTAAGAAGGAAAAGGCCTTTTCCTTTGACAATTTTGGCTGGCCTTATTTCCAAATCATACTCTTGCAGAGCGGTCATCTAGTGGGCTCTTTTTTCGCCCAACTCCTTCTGGATCAGCACATTTCTAATAACAGAATACGGGACAATGACCTTTGTTCGAGATTTTAACAAATAAGGCCTGTAATGTTTGACAGACTTGTAAACTGCGTAGGCTTGTTTTTCAATTTGTGAATAATTGAGCTCTGCACCCTTGAAGGTTGAACTCATGAAAGAGATTGGGATCTCTGTATCGCTGTCATGTTTCTGTGTCAAAACAGCTGCATAGGAGAAATCAGTGGCGAAAGTGTAGAGAATAAAATCTTTATCAAAATCCGGGGACATGAGAGCAGGAGCTTCAGCAATAGCCTTACGAATTTCCACAAATGAATCCTTTTGTTCTTTTGACCATGTGAACTAAAAATCTTTCTTAACTAAATGCTGCAAAGGTTTAACTATCTGAGCAAAATTAGGTACAAACCTGCGTACAAAGTTGATCTTACCCAAAAAGGACTGCATTGCTTTACGCGAACATGGTAAGCCGATTTTTGAAATCGCGTCTGTGCGTTTGGGGTCGATGATCATACCTTCTTTTGAAATGATGAAGCCCAATAGCTTTCCTTCTGTGACTGCAAAAATTGATTTCTTGGGGTTCAAGGAAATGCCAAATTTCCTGCAACGTTTGAAAACCTGCTTAAGAGCAAATAAGTGTTCATGTCGTTTTTTTGAAAATATGGTAATATCATCTAAATAAACCACGATAGAATTATGTGTTAAACCTCGAAAAGCTATATCCATAACTCTCTGAAAAGTGGCTCCTGCATTAATTAAACCAAAAGGAATTTGCCTGTAGGTGAAGGTGCCCTAGGGGGTTCTGAAAGTTGTCTTTAATTGGTCATCTGGGGCAACCATAACTTGGTTGTACCCAGAAAATCCATCTAGAAGAGAAAACATTTATGATCCTGCTACCTTTTGGAGAATCTGTTCCATGGGTGGAACAGGGTAGTTATCCTTTTCTGAGGCTCGGTTCAAATTCCTGAAATCGATACACAATCGGATTTCACCACTTTTCTTGCGTACAGGCACCAAATTGGCTATCCACTGTGTATGCCTCACCGAAAAAATAATACGGGCTGTGAGTAGCTTTTCCAGTTCTTTTTTTCACAGAAGGCTCTAAACTGGGATGCATTTTCCGCAGTTTTTGTTGATACGGTTTAACTTCCGGCTTCATAGGTATATTATGGTAAATGACGCTAGTGTCAAACATTTTCAATTCGTCATAGGTCTAGGTGAAGACATCTTTATATTCTTTACACAGTTTAATGATAGCCCGCCTTTCTTCTAGGGTGCAATCAATTCCTAAATTGATGAAACAGGGTTCTTGCTCGATCCCTAGATTGACTTGCTCGTAATTAAGTGAAGAGCTCTATGTTTTACAATTGGTTTTATGTCTGAACTTGTCTTGCAAATCGTAAAACCTCTCCAAATTGATCACAGACTTTGGGATGACATTCGAGGAATCAGAGAGAGACTTTTCATGTTCATCCTCGTCTATAGCCATATCCTGGAATGTGTCCTGGTTTGTAAAAAAATCAAGCATCTGCTGATCATCATCGAATACCTTCTAGTTCGTCACGTTATCTGGTATGGAAGGCCTATACATCAGTTCTATTGAGAATGTTTGAGGATATAGGCCCTCTGGTGGAATCAATATGGAAGCTGTGTTTGCCAACAAGTCAGCATCGAAATTTTGAGACCTAGGAACTGAATTAATATTGAATGCAATAAAAGAGCTGGTAAGATCTCTTACCAATTTCTGATAATTCAACAGGCGAGGGGACAAGCAATGTATCTTATTCCTCACCTGTTTCACAATAATTTATGAATCTCCAAAGCAATGAATGATCTGTACTTTCAAGTCAATAGCCTTTTTCAGTCCCTATATCAGGGCCTCATACTCAGCCACATTGTTAGTACAATCAAACTCTAATCTGCATGCAATCATAGTTTTTGTCCCTTTTGGATCTATGAGAACACATCCTGCACCAGCTCCATCCTTAGATTTAGAGCCGTCAAAAAACAATATCCAAGCAATGGGATCTAATCTAAAATTTGTATTTACATTAAAAGAATTATGTATAATTTCTCCTGAGAATGGTACAGAAGTGAGATGAGTTACCTGAGATTCGTTCTATGCATTCTCCTGTGGTGAAATATTAGCTGATAATTTCCCGAAAAAGGTATCAAAGGTAAAGTGTTCAATGTGCATGTTAAAATAACCCACAGGCTCACTTGAGTCATTCAAGTCTGTGACTGTCTGTTTCATGAAAGGCTCCCTACTTATCTTGATCTTGTTTGGATGACCATTGTAGGGTAACCACAAATGGGACCAATTAGTAGCAAAATAACCTTTTAGCTTTTCTGACTAGTCTCTACTAAGCCACATACCATATGCTTCTGGAATATCAGCAATGACTATGTCAATTGTTTAATGGATCCGAGGATCAGCTGATAATGTAATTAAGACATTTATGACCCTTCCTAATACTTTGACTTTTGATCTGTCAAGTTGTACTGTCTGAGTAGGGCAAGGTTCCCATGTGGCATTCAACTTTCTGCAGACAGAAAGAGGCATCACATTTGATGAGGCACCAGAGTCTATCATGCAATTATGCACGTTTCGATTGAAAATCTCAAAGGTAAGCAGAAAAGGAGGTGTCCTTCTACTACCAGACTTTTGATCATCTGGTTTAGTGAAAGAGTCAAGGTTATTATTTTGCAATTCTCTTGGATGTTTGACCACCATGATTTTGGGCAAAGTATCCCTCATCGAAGGGATTTTCAATAATTCAAACAAAGAGATGTTTGCCTTCACTCTTTTAAGATCTTCAACTAAATTGTACTCCATCTTAGGGATGACTGTATCCTTGTGAGAGACAGTCTTGCCTTTATTAGGAACTGGTGCGGAGGATGAAGGTTCCTGAGGGGGTTGAGGTTTAGACCTTGTGTTATAAGGATGCTGGACATTAAACAAAGTCTTAGGTTCTTTTTCTTCTTCACAAATAGGAAGCTCTGAAAAGTAACTTACAGTGTTGATTTGTGGATCCTCATGATCATCTTCTTCTTCCTCAGGTGGTTATGGGTCTGGAGCAGTTTGATCATTGGGGACTTCAGGGGTGTTTTGAGATTCTGCTGTTAAGGCTCTAAAGATAGAATAAATATCTTCATTCGTGAGGCCTTCTATTGGATTAGGAGGTGGTAGATTCGGTGGAGGTTGATAAGGTCTCCTAAAAGGTGGCCTCACAAAACCTCTATTTTGGTTTTGATTTTCATTGTTAGTTCTTTTCAAATCTACCTTCTCGTTTGACATTTTCTGGATGAGATTTTTCATGTCAATTATGTCAAATGGATCCTTGCTTTGTGCAGTGGGTTTATGAACACTATCATTCCTTTTCTTGGAAGTTGAAGGCTGTTTTTATGAGATTTCCGGATTGTCCTTGAGACAAAAAATTTCCTTCTCAACTTGTATTGCTTCAGCAAACAATTCCAACAAAGTTCCCTTTTGTGCTCGTTTCACCCACGTTGAAATTGAAGTAGGTAGGCCTTTTTCATAGTAGGCTATCAACAATTCTTCAGTAGGAAGAAGGTTGATAGGAATTCTATTCTTTAATTATGAGAACCTTTGGTTGAAATATTTAACCCTTTCTTTCCCTTTGATTTTCATGGAGGATAATTCCAAAACAAGGTCCTGTGGTGTTTTTTCATCTCCAAACTTTTCGATGAATAATTTCTCAAACTCATCCCAAGAAACAATAGACCTTGGTGGCGAGGAAAAATACCATGCAGCTGCTTTTCCTTCAAAAGTATAAGGAAAGAGTCTGCAGACCACATCCTTGTGAATGACACTTCTAAGCCTAATAGCTTGCATGAAGGTTTTAACATGATCTAGGGTAGGTGATTTGTCATCTGGGTTAAACTTGGGTAACCACTTCTTAGGGTTCTTGGGTAGCCTATGTTGGTCTCCAAGTACCCATACTGCATCTTGGTTGAGCCACGGTCTGTTTTGGCCTTCTGCAACCATCAGTGGTTCTTCTTTTTCTTCGTATGACGAAGAGCTTGAAGAATGTTCACTGTCTGAGGAAGAGGATGAAGGAGGAGATGGTGGTGGTCCACCAGTCTCAAGTTTTGGCTGATATTGTGTTTCCTGAAAAAGTTGACCAAGGTTGTATTAAGGGGAACCTGATTGGCCAACCAGTTCTTGATTTTCAGGTTGTGGATTAACTGTCTGTTGATGTTCAATATTTTGATCAGTTGTCTGTTGGATAATTGGATCACTGATATGTGAAACTGTGTCTTGCTGAGGTTCTTAATTATTGGCCTGCAGAAAATTTTCTAAATTGATCGCTGCAAAACCACGTCCTCTTTGATCAGCACGTCTTTGTTCTTCCGTGGTGACCCTATCGGCTGATAATTTCAATATCTGCTCTAGTGAGAGGGTTGCTCTGGTAGGTGATACAACAAAGATATTCCCTGTGTTTTCTTGTTGTGCTGCAGATACAACAGGTGCAACAATTTGTTGAGCAGGTGTAGCAGGGACAACCATGGGTTGAGCAGGTGTAATACGGACAACCATTGGTTGTGATTCTGTTGGTTGTTCAGATGTTGAAGCCCTTGATTGGCTTCGAGTTTGAACTGTTGAAGCACTTGCTAGAGGAGGTTTCTTAGTGCTTGTTTAGGTATGTTGCACTATTGGCCCTCCTTCTAGCACCATTTGTTGATGCCTCGATTGTGTAGGTTAGATGCAAAAGGTGCTGGAATGTCCCAAGACACTCAACAGAGGAAGAAAACCCAAGTTGAAAGGCTTTGAAAGACCCTGCACAAGGGCAGTTCTATCCCCAACCTGTTTGGTGTGGTGATCCCCCACGGATATTAGGCCTCCGCTGGCACTCTAAGAGTAGATGAGTTGACCTATAAGATCAATTTTCAGCCAAGGAAAACCAAGGTGTGGATATGATAATACAAAGCTAACCCAACCTATTTTAGAAAAGGGAAACTAGTCTAAGTCAGCCCTATTCTAAAATGAAAGCTTGTTTATGTGCAGATTGGTCTTGAGATATGATTAAACAAGTAATTGAACAGCTTAAACAAAAATGTCTTTAGTTGTGTTACTTGTTAACTTAAATTATTATCAGTTAATGAAAATTAAATGACAATCCTTCAAGTATTCAGGCTTATTCAAGATCTAGTCTGTAATCACTCCGCTAATTTAAAAATTAACAATGATTATATAAATTTATATGCACAGAATCATTTGTAGAAATAAAACATGAAAGTACTTGTATTGAAAAAAATCAATGAAGTACTCAGAAACATGAACCAGTCATATAGAGAAATCAACACAACAAATTCATATATTAACAAATGTTTAGCAAAAGATCAAATACATATCATATGACAATTTGAAGCATAAATCAAGAATTCTCAAAGAAATTTGGGGAATAACAGAAGATAGATTAAAATATAACTTTACTGTATGAAGAAATCTTGTACATAAATTAAAAAAAGCTCTGCTTAACAGAGTATCTCCAGTCCAGTCTTCTGCTGACTTAGAACTCCAAAATTACCAACCCCTAACTACGAGAGGTATCCTTCTTTAAATAATTACAATAGAGTCCAAAAATGGAGATCCCTAGAAAACAAAGATTACAAAATCGGATCAAAACTACAGGTCCAAGAAATCCTGCCATTTCTCATATATGTCTAACAACTCATCTATATTTGAGAAACTAACAGATTCTAAAGCTAACTGAACATTGCACACATTATTCTCCATGTCATGTTTCGCTAGCTTGTGCCAAGTGCAAAGATACATACGAATCTTTCCTTCCATGACAACCGGTTCTCTAACCAAATCATCCACATCCTGAATGCTGACTTGTTCAAGATCCCGAATCCTCTATGCAAACTCCTCACGCCTGCTCTCGAGCACTTCAAGTCTGCATTTTGGTGGCAAAGCTTCTAGGATAGGGGTCATTAATGGTAAGCCTAGAACATGCATAATGTTGTCAACTGCATACCATCGCCTGTTGCAGATATCTTTTTATTTATTGATAGTCTCTTCAGCTGTTTCATTATAATCGAGCCATGTATTTAGAGAGGCCTTGACCTTATTAAATTGGAAACTGCTGAGGATTGGGATATATTTTGGTGCATTCTTAACATACCCCTTCCACTCACTGATTTCATCCTGAGCCTTAAAAGCTCGAAGTCTCTTCTCTTTTTTTTCTTCAAGGGTGGAGGACATCTTGGAGAAATTAATGAAATTTTCCCTGATTTCATCCAAAGCAATGTATACTTTCTCCAAAATCTTATGATGATCCTGATTCACCTTGAGGGCCAGATTCTTAAAATCACAGGGTGTAAACTTGAGAAAACTTGAGGAGGCTGCACTTGCAGTTGCATCCTCAACCTGCTTTTCCAAGGAAGCTATTTTTTCAACATGAATGGAATGATGAGATTGTGAGAGACTGAGTTCAGTGAGAAGAGTACCATTCTGTTGCTCTAGGTCTTGCAACTTACTTGCCCAAGTTTTCCTGAGGTCATCCACATCAGTAGAATGTTGTTTTTTAACTTCAGCCAATTCCTCTTTCAGGTTTTTGATCTCTTCATCCCTGAGGTCAACTTCCCTATCCAAACGCTGCACCGAATCCCAATTAGCATTGGAAAAGGCTCCTAAGGCTGCTGCTGCTTCAATTGATTCAATTCTTGGATTATTGGTCCTAGGAGCCCATATTACTTGAACTGGTTCAAGTGCTTCCAAACCATCTTGACCTTGACCTCTTTTCCTGGTCTTTCTTATCACTGTCTTATCATCCTTGCTATAGAATTAATTCCCAAGGGGAACTATATCTTCATCTGTGTATTCAACCATTGACTGTGTGGAAGTAGAAGTGACACTAACTGTTGAGATCAGTGAAGGTGTTTGGGTAATAACAAGGGTAGGAATAAGTATGGTGACTTGAGTAGTAACTGAAGATGTAATGATAGCTTGAGGAAATGTCAAAGCTGGATATGGGGAAGGGATTGAGACAAAGGCTTCAAATAATGGAACCTGAGTATCAACATTAGCTTCTGGAAGTGGAAGTTGACTATGAGCTTTGGTGGGTGAAGATGGTGAGGAAATCTTAGAAGATACATAAGTAGTGGTTGTTGATAAATTGACTATGGGTGACTGCAGAGGGACAGCTGAAGGCTAGACTTCTGCAGCAATAGACAATGGAATTGGTAAAGGGACTGAGTTTTCGGGTGATGGGATAGTAGTTTCATTGAGGGTGTTGAACATGTGTGATAAGGAAAATTGAAGTGTTCCCCCTAAAGGCATAGTAGAGGATGGTTGGATAGATGGCAGCGTAAATGCTGATGATGCAATGCTAGGAGCAACATTAAATTCTAACATTGATTGCTCAGGTAAGGACTTATCCATATCAATACTATCCAACAATTCAGTGACAGTCTTAGGATCTTCAGTGACTTCTTCTATTACTGGCACCGGAGGAAGTGGGACCACTTCTTCATCACAGTTTATTATGTTAACTGTAGAAACCTATGAGGAAGAAGGCAGGACTTTCTGCCTCTTAGCAAGGCTAGCCTGAGTTATGACCAGATCATCATCTTCTTGAGTTTCTTCAGTAGAGATTTGAGCATTTGATGCAATTGGTGGCTGAATGTCGAATGCAGGCTTTGGAGGTTCTAGCAATTGAGTCTTTAACATCGATGCCAATTGTACCATCTGCTGCTGGGATTCACGAGCTGAGTGTAGCATCATTTTAGCTTCTTCACTAGCTTTCTCTTGAGAGGGTTCCCCTAGAGGAGCTTTACCTTTGTTTCCATCAGGGAATGTAATCATGAGAGGAGTATTAGCCTTCTGAGCTTCTTTCTCTTCTTTATCTCTTCTTGCTTGTTCAAGGATATTGAGTTGCATGGCCCTGTAACTCAGAACTCCAACCTTAAGTTCATTCTGGTACTTTAAGATGTCTTGCTGTTCTTGTAAGTCTTTTGACCTAGCTAGAACCTGTGAGAATGTGTCCACCCCTTGGTATATGAAGTCATCTGGAACTAACTCATGTGCATAATCTATTTTCATATGTACTCGCTTGAGGTGTGCATCTAGGAACTTCTTTGAGTCATGTTTCCTTTTCGAGGCAGTACCTAATATCAAGGCAGCTATCTGGTCACCTAGAACTACAGCCCACGTTGAAGTTGGGATAACCAGCTGACCAAGATTGAGAGGAAACTTCGGCCAAACTTTCTTCCTGGGACCTGTGAGTTTCTTATACATGCCATCAGTGACAGTTTGAAAAGAAACTTCCTCTATTACCATCCTGTTCGGGATAATCCTGGGAAGCAGGTGCACTGTGTCACTTCCCCAAATCCTGATGTATGAAAAATACTCACCTACATACCAATCACCCATGGTGTTGATGAAAGTCTTAGTATCTTCTGAGAATG
Source organism: Larix kaempferi (assembly GCA_027924585.1). Classification (NCBI taxonomy): domain Eukaryota; kingdom Viridiplantae; phylum Streptophyta; class Pinopsida; order Pinales; family Pinaceae; genus Larix; species Larix kaempferi. Next base: position 10,349,400 of record BSBM01000019.1, read on the forward strand.
CAGGTGGATGTTGCCTGAAGATCTTGAAATAAATGGTGCCCATGAAGTGGTCACAAATGTCATATAACAAAGGTGAAAAATTCTCTTCCCACAGTGCTGAATGATAAATGTGTATAGGAGGGTCTGAAGGGGTCCAATTCCAACCCAAGTTAGGATACTGGAACTCTGAGCCAAAAACATCAAGGACATATGTAGATAGGAAAAAGGGTGGTTTCTTATGAGCTGGAGCCTTTTGATATTCATGAATGGCATTCTTTAGTTCAACCGACAGGATAGAGGCCCATGGGAAAGACTCACCAGTGAGTAGCACATGATGTGCTATAGGTGCCCATTCTGCTTTGAAAAGAGAACAATTCGGTAGACCAAAAAGCCTGTAGAGCATGGCTTCCTGTAAAGAATAGGGTTCCTTAAACCAGATGATGGGATAAAGGTTATTAGCCTTAGGCACAAAAGCGTTCGGCTTAAGCATCCATGACGTAATCATCTCGTTAAAGTTAAACTGGGTTTTGGATGACTGCATAAAATCGGGGGAGAGGGTCTGGACATGTGGTTTCAGAGCAAAAGCTCGGACAAAAACCTCTGGGCGAAAATGAGTTAATTGGCACCCCATGCTATCGTTAGAACAATGGTCTTTAACACTGGCATTCTCAATTATCCATTTTACAGCATCTGTGTAAGACAGGATAGCAGGGCGCGCAACAATAGCATGAATTTGGGAGGCCCTAATTCTCTCGTACACTGGTCTATCGTTCTCAATATGAGAAAGGTCGTCATTATCGAAAATGGCATATATTTTCAACCAATCTATCTAGTATGTCTCAGTGTCTCACTCACTGGTGTCGGAGAGAAAACCAAAATTAGGGTTTTTGATCAAGGGATCTTTGAGTGGCATTTTAGAACGTGTACCTTTCGACATGGCGAAAGAACTTGCAATTTCTAATCAATAAGAAAAATTAAAATCAAAATAAATCCATAAATAGAAAAATTGCAGACTGGTAGTATAAGGATGACAGTGAGATTACCCGAAATAGCAAACAAACGGAAAAAACGACACCTGATACGCAATCCACGGTAAAAACAACAGTGCGATGGAGTAATTCTTCAAAAGTAAAATGGTAAAAATAAAATAAGAAAAACCCTATTTATTATATTTACCAGATTAAAAGATAAGCGTGCGATCACAATAAACGAACGGCTGAGATTAATCGAAGCGGGATGCGGGGTCGCGTGAAAGATTGATTCACAAATTTTATTAAGGGATCCCAGAAGCCGCAAACCAACAATTGCGGGTTGTGGGTGTCGCGGTCGAGCAAATGGCAAAGGCAGAAAATAATTCCCGAAAGCCGAAAGCCGCAATTGCGGGTTTTGGGAATGACCAAAATCGAAAAAAGAGAAACGCGTTCCCGAAAGCTACAACCTGACACTTGCGGTTTCTGGGTTTCGGGAATGACACACTCGTAAACCGAAAACAACTTCCCGAAATCCGCAACCCGACAATTGCGGGTTGTGGGTTTTGGGAACACGCAACAAAATAAATAAAAAGGCAGAGCCCGAAAGCCGAAAGCCGCAATTGCGGGTTTTCGATTTTTGGGTTCCGGGATGATAATTTCTCGAGATTATTACAAGACGAACACGCAACCCACAACTGTCGGGTTGCGGGTTTCGGGTTGGCCAAAATCCAAAACTATAAAACAAACACCCCGCAACCTGAAATTGTCGGGTTGCGGGTTTCAGGTCTCCTAACTTGTCAGGTTTCGGGTTGATTAAAAAAATGGTAAAATACTCAAAATTTGAGGATTTTGACAAACTAGACAGTTAGAGATCATTCGAAAAGAGGGAAACACACAGGACAAAAGTATGGGTGAGAGATCTAAACAAGTGAAAACCCAAATTCTGATATTTATAGAGTACACTCACCAAAATACCTTTGTGTTTATTCAAAATGGGGGTTCCCGTGCTTCAGCTAAGCATGGGATCTGTTGTGGCCACAACAATACCATATTGGTAAATTTGTCCTCTTCATGATTTGCTCTGAACGAGAATGAAAGATCACAACAACATCCACTACCTCCACACAAGGTCTCCCTACACAATAGAAGAAGGTGTATAAGATCATGGAAGCACACAAAGACATCTTCACCACACTTGCTGGGGTGGAATTACATTTCCAAGTTAAGCACCCAATTGATTTGATACTCAGGGAGCCTCTACCTAATGGGCTGGTATACAGGTGTTTCCTCATGGAAAATGAATAAAGAAAGAAACAAATTCAATAATTAATACAAAAGGGGCACATCCAACTAAGCTCCTTACCTTGCGGGATCCCAATTATGTTGGCGAAAAATAAAGATGGGACTTGGAGAATCTGTATTTTATAGAGCTCTATACAAAACCACAGTCCAGAATCGGTATCTCGTTCCCGAGATCAATGACCTTCTCGACCAACTCAAGGGGGGAAATTATTTTAGTAAGATTGATATGAAGTCTAGCTATCATCAAGTACCAATTAAGCCGACCGATGTTTGGAAGACTCCCTTCAAATATTAGGAGATCCTTTTCAAGTGGTTGGTCATGCCTTTCACCTTGACTAATGCTCTAGTGAATTTCATGAGAATGATGGCTGCTATTCTCTGGCCATTCATATTTTTGTGGTCATATATCTATATGACATCCTCATCTCCAATATAATGTGGGAAGAACATTTGCATCATATTCAACAACTCCTTAACACCCTACGACAACACAAGTTATATGCCAATCTAGAGAAGTGCTCATTTGGCATGAAGAGAATTTATTATATGGGATGTATCATGGATGACCATGGTGTGCATGAGGATCCAAACAAGATCCAATCTAGTCACAATTGGTTGACCTAAAAATTTTTCACATATCTTCGTAGCTTCCTAAGCCTTACCAACTTCTATCGTAGGTTTGTGTTGAGATTCTCTGACATTGCTTGGAACCTTATCCAAGTGACCCAAGGTGGATCTAAGGCCAATTCTTTTTGAGCCAAGTCACAATAGAAATCATTTGAGGATCTTAAGAAATGCTTATGTTTGGCACCTGTCCTTACCTTACCATATCTACAACAACCCATTGAAATTGATACATATGCTTCAAACTATGTTATTGGTGTATTCCTCACCCAACATGAACATCTAGTGGCATATCACAGTGAGACACTCTCAGATACAGTCCGCAGATACCCCATATATGACAAGGAAATATATTCCATTGTCCAATATTACCACTAATGGAAGCATTACATTCTAGGAAAATAGATGTTCATCCACATTGATCATAAGCCCCTGCGGTTCATGCAAACACAAGTGAAGTTACAACATCATCACCACCAAAAATGGTCCATGTACTTACAATAATTCCACTTGAACATCAAGTATAAGAAGGTAAACACCAATTGAGTCATTGATTTCCTTAGTTGACCTTTAGTGGTATCTTTAACCATAGTGCTCAACTCTTTTGGCCATGAGACCTCTAGGTGGTCTCAATTATATGATAGTGATCCCGATTCTGCTTCCACCTATAGAGCATTATGTGCAGGAACACTAGTGGTAGAATTTCATCTCCAGGTGTAGCATCCCAAGAGTTTGAACCCTATGTAAATAAATTATTAATCTGCATGTGAATATGTTTTGAGACTTGGACCAATAAATGATGCAAGGCATCATGGACAAATGACACTTTATGAGATTAAAGTGGTTTATTACTTTTATATTATTCTGCCTACTTGCTATGGGACTACTTGTTAAATGAGAGACAAAGATCACTAGGGAATTAGGACTAGAGAGTAATTAAAAATTAAAAAGAGAAAAGATAAATAAGATGAGAGAAATAATAATTTCATATTTTCAAGAATTGAGAGAAAAATAAAATAAACCTTAACTACTCTTTCTTGAGAGAAATAACTAATAAAAGGGAAAATAATCAAAGGGAGAGGTTTCTCTTTGTTCTCTTGGAGAATTTATGAATTTGCTAACTTATTGAATCCAAATGGAGAGGAAATCCATTCTTAAAAATGAATTAAGAAGAGGAAAAATGAACTGTAGATAAGGGAGACTACAGAGGCAGGGCTGCCCATTTTCCATAGTATAGGTCTAGCTTGGTTTCCTAATGAGCTCATTGATTTTGTTTGGTCCAAGAAGAGGTCTTGGAGTGTGCACTCCTTAAAAAAAAATAGGGCTTTATTTACAAGAACCAGAGAACTGATTAAAGAGATCCTATTGGAAAAGTCTACATTAAAGAAGAGTACACACAGGAAAAACAACCCTGGGTTCTAGTTTCTTAGTAATCTTGTTCTGTCCCCGGGGTTATTATCTGCTCAAGTTGAGAGTTTATGAACATCAACAGTAATCTATGGTAGGGAGGAACATGGAAGTTCCATAGCAAGTTGGCAGAAGCAAGGTTTTACAGATAAGTTGTATTAATTGTTTGTTCAATTACAGTCATGTTATTTAATAGCTGGTTAGATCAATGGTTGAGTAAAATATTAATGTTTTCTATTCAAGTTTGTAAATATTTTCAAGAAAATATTGTAGGGCCTGATATAAATTCTACGGAAATATTATTCTATTTATTAGCAGTTACTAAGTTTGTTCTTATTTAAACTCAAGGCCATGGATAGATTCAAAATATTTACAGTTAGATTTGATTAACTCATTTAAATTGAGTAATTTGTAGAGTTGTATTATTTCTGAGTTTTATTCATGATTAAATAGATAATTTCATAATAACATTTATTCTATTTACATGAACAGAAAATGATAGCAAATATATACTAAATATCTTATTAATTATAATGGAGAAAACTCCTAATTTAACCCTCATCGCGATAGTCATGGTGTAAACCCTTCTTAAGGTTACCATACCTATGTTCACGGTAAGAGCAAGTGAAAGCCATTATTTATATATCATCAATAATATATATAACATAAAATCCCAGAAACAAGAGCAACGAAACCCTACATGAGGGTGATACAATATAACCATAATAGAAATGGAGTAATAACATGGAGTCACAACGCATCTATAAACAGAGATACCATATATACTATGTGAACAATGAGTCTCAGCCATATATACAACATTCAAATAATATAAACAAAGCCTTTATGTAAATTAAAAACTTATATCATATAAACCTGAGAACAAGTTGTTACAGCTAAGCTAATTAGCTTCGATAAACTATGTACAAATCGATTAAAAAGAATGAGACACTTCAGGAGGACAGCGTGATCATCATTCACCACGAAAATATTAAGAGAATAAATAGATGCATGAAGTCGAAAACCCTCAATAAACATCCTATGCATATAAAACGTAATCAAATTCTATAAAATTAAAACGAGCCACTACAAGAATGACGGTGAGCCTTTTAATTATCATAAAGAGATCATAAAATATAATAACAAAAAATCAATAAATGAATGCTGAGTATACAGATTCACGAGGGCCACGATTTCAATACTGATTGGCATGCAAAATCATAGCTCAGGTATTTATATAGAACCACAACATAGAATAAATATTTTCTCAAGCAAAGAGGACCGAAGCTATGGCTAGGGAAACAACCTCACAAGCCTTTCGCTAGACTCATAAATGAAAAACTATGGACATTATGATTGGCATATTCGAACTAAAATAATAACCTATAGAGAATGAAATATACATTAGTATATTAATATACAGTAAAGAAAAACGACTTCTCAACCATTATCATGTATTAACACAGAGTTAAAACCCTCACAGAGATTTGTGATGAAAATGCTTAAATAAAAGGGTCAAACAAATAGTCGTGTTCATACTGTAATATATCAGGGTTAAAACCCTTACTACGAAATAACAAATAGAAATGTATAAGGAAGTCATAAATGACATGATAACAATGGCCTAAGAGCACGAAGGATCTGCTACTAGCAAGAAAATTATTATGATAAATGATATGCACAGAGTTGTCCAAATTAAATGCATAGATTCTGAGAGAAACATAAGTCACAATTGCTTTTAAAAAGAGAAAAGACTCTCAGAGCCAAAATGGGTACAAAAACCTTGTTTTCTATTCAATGAAGAACCACGAAATAAAAATGGTTACAAGGCTCAAAGTCCTGAGCTCTGATAGAGCAGAGAGAACATTGAATGAAAGCATGAAAACGATGGGTCTCCATTGTTGAAGCTCGAGGAAGGGAGGATTACCCCAGGTTCCCCCTGAGAATCCTCAACTTTGTATGAGCTTCATTCTTTTAAACGTAACCTGTAAAAAATAAAAATAAGCAGTCAATACAAGCAATATAAAAAGTAAACTAAAAATATGATGGTAAGAAGAGCTTAGAGGGTACGATAACTTAGATGAATCTGGGAGAAGAATCCTTCATCTCATTGAGGCGTAGTTCCAAATGCAGAACTGGTAACCTCTCTCCAAAAGAGTATTAGTAGAAGTATAAACACATGAGACTCCTTCAAATGTGCCTCAGAAAAAGGGTTAGCCTAAGCAAGGCTCGAACCTTTTTCAACACTTCAACATGATCACAGATCAAACCCTTAGTAGCGAATACACAAGAGAATGAGGCATCGTGAAGATTCGTTGGGAGGTAAACCCTCCATGATTCCATCAAGGAGATCGTACAAATATTTAATAGACATGACTTCCAGCTAGAAATTACACCAAGTGATAGAGATTCAAACTGCTAGTTGGTTGGCGTATTAAATGCTATGTTAAGTTTGTAATGCCACGCCGTGTTCAACCTCCACATTAATGGTTCGGTCATTTGGTTTGTTCAACGTTACGTTAATGTTGCAATCTCTTCCATTTTTAAAACTAGAACGATCTATCAAGATCGCTCTTCATTGATAATGTGTAACCATTCACATTAATAACTAGAACGTTTCCTTAGAATGTTATATAATAATGAAGCCTGGATCATGGAAAGGAAATCCTTCTCACCACGAGTTGGGAGACTCATGGCATACCTGCACAAGACATAGAAGGTATTAGCGTGAGCTAAGTAATCTCCCTTTGTGGAGCATAAATGATGAAGATGCCACGGTTTCATGCTACAATAAGAAATAAAAAGTAAGATATAAGACAAGTTCATAAGTAAGATCGAATTCATAAATGAAGTAAGAAAATTCATAAGGTGAATAATGATATTCATTCATACGTCTACGTCTATGTTACACTATAGACAAACAAAAAATAAACAGAATGCTAGCTACATTGAGTGATGGTAAGGATGGCCATCAGATTATAGTAATACAATCATTGTAAATGCAAGCAAATTGGTAAGTTTGCAATACAATTCATATTCAAACATGTTTGATGAGATACATGAATAAATGTTTATGCCATTATGCAGGCCTACTATGGGCTGATAATTAAACATAAGAAATAATGAAACTAGCGTAAATCCAATATTAATTTGGATAAGAAAACTTTATGAAGATTAACATTTTAATAATATGCAGAGATTATCTAATCAAATCTAAGTCAATTAGAAAGATTTTGTGTATTGTAAATATACGACAAGGAAGAATCATAATGATAAATAATATATGAAATTCCTTAGGCAACTAATAGTTAACATATGATGATCATTCTCAAAGTGGCATGGGAAATATTAAAAATACACACACACGCACACATACACACACATATATAAAATAATTCTGTGCATAAATGAGGATAAATTATTTGGGGTGTTACACCAGGAGGTAATGTTATGCAACCTGGGCCACCTCTGTGTTCCTTAAAGCGAGTGTACGCAGCTTATTTGGGAAGCACATTATAGTCAAGTGGAAGAGCACTTTGGCATATAAAATATAAAGTGGTATTGTAGAAGTATTTTTATTGGCCAAATATATGACAAGACGTTGGAAGGTATATCAGATCATGCACTTCCTACACCATCATAAAACTTCCCATTAAGAAAAAAGTGTTGTACACTCATTTTCCTACTCCCAATGGGCCTTGGGAATCCATATCCATGAACTACATGTCAAGACTACCTTCAACCAAGAATAGTAATGACTGTGTGTTTGGTTTTGTGGACCGCTTCTCTAATATGGCCATTCTAACAGCTTGCAAGAAGAAAATCACCAATAAATCCACTACTAAGCTCTTCTTCAAATGTGTTTAAGTTCATTTCGAGCTACCAAAAACTATCATTTCAGATAAGGACATCAGATTCTTGAGCACATTTTGGTCTATCCTATGGTCACTAATGGAAACCAAACTCACCCAATTGACTTCCTTGCACCCCCAAATTGATGGACAGATAGAGGTGGTCAATAGGATGATTGTGCATATTCTGATGATGTACATTTCTAAACACCCCCACACATGGGATGAGATTCTTCCATATATTCAACATAGCTACAACATATCCCTTCATATCTCTATTGGAAAACCCTTTCTAGGTGTGCTTGGGGTTCCAACCATTGGACTTGATGTAGCTCTTCCCATTTCCTCAACATAGGAGGAATATACCCATGCTCACACCGAGGAGTACAAGGCCACTCAATTTTTTGAAAGTATTTAACGCATCTATTAGAAAGTCCATGAAATTTTGGAGAAATCCAATGCCAAGTACAAGCAACGACATAACCAACATCGATTTCCGCACAAATTTCAAGTGGGTGATAAGGTTTGGTTGAATTTGCAGAAATATTAGCTCACAATACCCCATTGCAAGCTTCATCCTCTTCAATATGGGTCATACACTATCACAAAGGAAGTTGATGAGAATGCATTAGAATTAAGCATTCCTCCCTTTCTTAGCTTGCACTTGGTATTTAATGTGGAGCTCCTTAACCCATATTTCCCACCATTTTTGGACACCTTAGAGGTGGTAGATCAATTGGCACCGTTAGAAATCTGTAACAACCCTCATATACGAATATAGGGAATATTTAATATAATAATTATAATGTAATATAATATAATGTAAGATAATAAAAAGAAACATGAAAAAGAAGTAACATAAAACAAATTTTGCATAAAGAAATAAATTAAATAAGAAATCAAGAAATTGGGAGAAGGAGGAGATAAAAGGAGGAGAAGAAGTGAAGAGAAGGGTCTTTTTTTTGTCTTTGGCATTTGGAAGAGGAGCTCTGGAGGAGAGGAAAACAAGATAGCACTGGCATAGGGTTAATTGTTCGGGGCTCGGGGGCCTCAGCCATTGGCTGGGGGTTGGTTGGGTGGAGAGTCGTCTCCCCACCTTCAGTTGCACTATTGGAGCTGTCAAGGTCATCTATCCATGTATGGCTCCTTAATTTTCATATCATATTTTTTGTTATTATTGATTAGATCCACTTTCTTTTGTCAGATCTTCTATGCATGTTGTTCTTGTTTGTTTCTATATTTTATATGATTTTACATGTTATCAGACTCTTGTGTTGGTTCAGAGATCTCCATGCATATTTACTATTTATTTGTTAGTTAGTGGGTTTTATGAGTTTTAGGGTTCTTACATTTGGTATCAGAGCTAAGCTCAAACATTGGTCCTTAAGGGCTCTTAAATTATTTTCAAATTTATCAAATGTTTATATGAGTGCACATTATCATGGGTTCTGCAATTTTGTAAAATGATAGATCTGTCACATTTCAAAGATGTGTGATGTTACAAGTTTTAATAAATCTGTCAATTTTAATGCTTGCCCATAAATGCTAAGAAAATGAATGATTGTTTCAATCGTTGAGAAAATAGCAGACAAAAAATATTTCAATAGCTAAGAAAATAGCAGACAGAAATAGGGGAGTCTTCGGCTTTCTTAATGTCAGATCATATATAGTTTCTGCTTTCGATGTATTGTTGTACACTAGATCCAACAGAAAGACCAGTAAACCTTCAAGTTGGAGAAAGTCGCTGCAATTATCCTCAGAGTATATTTGTAACCACCAATTCCAGATGGTGTATATTCCAACCTATCTTACATATAACCTTGCATTTGAAGTGGCAATGTATATTAACGCTTTAACCTTGCATTGCGCACCAGGCTTCCTTAGCGTCAATGAAAACTATAATTTCTAAGCCTAGCTACCATGTATACCATATATCTTTGCTGTTGTTTTTGAAAAATGAAAAACTTAAGTTGCTACCCTCTTTTGATGCCCTTTTGCAAATTTGGAGACATGCAAATCCTGTACGCAATAGACCTTAACCACGTGCTGCTACATAAGAAATGCCACTCACTAGCCGCATGCAATAACCAAGTCATCAAGTAGGCAGCTAATGCATGGCCACTAGGGAAATATTAAAGAGTTAGCCCTTTGATATATCATATCTCGGTCTAAAGAAGCCTTTTACTCATTGTGTGATCATGTGCAGTGTGAAAAAGAAACTGTGCATGGTTCTCTCCAAATGTCACTCTATTGAGGCTCCTAAATAATACGTTAAAACAGAGATGAAAACTCAGTCTTATATTATGTTCCAATAGTCAATAGCTAAGGAAATGGAAGCAGTGGTAGGACATGTCAGAAATAACTATTACATACACGGGCTACACTAATCACATGTCATAAAAATGCCAAGACAGTCAGTCACATGCCATCAACATGCAAATATAGTCTACTAGACATCAAATATTATACAGCATTATGCATCTTACATTCCATATGCAAATTGAAGAGATCCCAGGGTGCTATTACATTAATCGTTACACATAATGTAATAATGCGTTACACATAATTTGTTACACATAATGTGTTACATAATTCTTTTGTGTCATGCTTTCCTCTATGTTGTTATTCTCTTATGCTTAGGACTTCTGGTGGTATATCCAATACCGAGCAACTATGGGGCACCAATAAGGTGGGGTAAGACTATATTAGTCACTATCCAATGTAGGACAACCGACTTCTCTTCTTATATTCCAGAATATAGTGTAAAATTGTCCAAGCCCATTGCAACACATTTGAGGTGGCCAATGCAGATTGGTCATGGTTAATACTGGTATAGAAAGAAAACTACATAGTACAATTGTCCCTTATGCCAACTAATTCTTTAAATTAGATTTTGAAAAAAATGCTACAGGTTGATTCTCTATCGAGATTTTTTTGCTTGATTTCTTAGTTATTTTTGAGGCCAAGCGATATGTGAGAACCCATGAATCCATGTTACATCTTTCTTTTGTATCAAAATCATCAGTGAGCCACATGGAAAGGGAGTAGGGTGAGGCCTTGGATCTGCTATTTCACTTCAAATTGGACATACCTCAGGTACTACACTATTAAGTGGGGGAAATCCGTGTATACGATCAATTATATGTTCAACATGCTTTGGTTCCATAAACACATCCTGATATGAATTCACTATTCCAGTAATATGTCAGGTTACTTCGTCTTATCTCTACCTCCAATGCAACCTATTACATACATACCCTCCCCTTTCACCATGGTTGAGTGTGCTCAAGTTTGAACTTTGAACTGTACAAACTTTGAACTTTCCCTAATTAATGGCTCACTCCATGTCCCCAGCTTTGCATAGCCAATTTATGATCACACTGTATGTCACAACACTGGGTGCTATATTTCTCTTCGCCAATTCGTTGAGCAACTTGAAAGCCTCGACCATATTTCCTTCTTTACAATGCCCCTCAATCACAAGTCACGTTATATGGTCTCAATCCCATCTCCATCATTTCAGTCAAGAGCATATTTTCCTCCAGCTTCCATTGTACGGAGACAAGAACAAGTACTTGGGTTCCAAATTTTTAGTGAATTATGGCTTGTTGACATAAGTAGTGTATTGTCAGAGCTCAGCACAAGACTCCTAATGTCAGATCCATGCCCTGGGAAGTTAATAGTATGTTTATACGCAGATGACTCCTCACCAACCTCATAAAATTCTTATGCATTGTTGTGAAGAGAGAGTGCTAGGGTACCCATAAGGCCTTTCTTGGGATGAACATGACAAAAAGAGATAGAATGGATCTTATGTTTTGTTCGGAGAGTATGAAGAAACTGGAAATCATCAGAAGCGGAGTAGCTTCTTTCCAGCTTTCTTTGAAGCCTTCTCATGCTTTCTACGGGTTTTCCTTTTCGCTTTCTTCAATGCCTCCTTTTCACCCAAGACATGATATATTTATACCATCTTCCCTGCTACCTGGCAAGAAAGCAGTGACCCAATGCAATTAAATCTAGTTGTCACAACCCTGTCTCTATAATTAAATCAGTTTCAATGTTCTCTACATCTGCATCCTTAGCGTCAAGGGAAGTACTTGGTTCTTCATGCATGTTTAGATGTATATGATATACTCGTAGTTCCTGATCAACTGATCCATCTCCATCCTACAAAGTTATGGGGCTATCTCTTAGTTATAATGGTAGAAGAAAAAAAAGGTTATAATGCCACTTAGGTTCTATAATATAGTGCACCACATCCAAGAAGAAAATTTAGTGATTCCCATGAAAAGTCCTTCTTAACAAGAATTAATTGTAAAATGCAATCGACTGGGAGACATACCCTAAATAAACTGCTGCTAAAATGGATCTAGAATGGGCATGTAGAATGAAGTCTTTCGGTATCAGAAACCATCGCTTACTGCATAATAAGTTTAACATCAATTTTACTCCTTAACGAGGATTAAACTTAAGAAGGATAAAATGCAAGTATGAATTTCACCTTTGATTGTCATACTATTTATAACATTATATATAATAGATGAAGATCCAAAAGATGGTTACATATGGTTTGGGATGGCCATTTGGTGGGACAAACTTTATGAAATGAGTTTTTGTGGCATATTGTTGTTGTTTCTATCCTCATTAAACTTGGGTTATTAACCTCTATTAAAATGTGGTGCAATTTCCTTTTCCTTTGAAAACAATTAACATCTTCACAATTTAGTGATAAGCGATCTAATGAATTTTGGAGGATTAAGATTCTACTTCCCGCGATCTTGGTGCAAATTGGTGGTGTGGTGGCAAGTGGAGCAGTTAGAATCTAGTTATAAAAATTTACAATGATCCACGATCTCTGCAATTTGTTGTACAATCTCTGCGATTGGGTGACCGGTTGGCGCACATTTTCCCCTGGCAACGGTTTAGTAGTATCTTATTTAATGGTCTGATCTCTCTCTTCAAACCCATCATCCCTTCCGTGATCTAACGCACAATAGCTGTGACTCTTTTGGTGGGAGGAAGTGAAATGATCTCCTTTCTGTCAATTAGACTAACACACCTTCAAAGATCAGAGCAAACCCTAAAAAGTGATAAGTATGTCAAACAAACTTAACAACTTAGTGCGTTGTCTTTCTTTTCATCATTCTGGCAGGAGGCTTAGGTTTGAGCTGCACATTGCAATAGATTTGCGGAACAAAGTCCCTTGAGGCTTGGCTGGTGGTGATTAGCTCCATGAGTCATGCGTTTTGCCCCGTATGTTCCCCAATGATCTGATTTGTGAGATCTGTATTCAAGACAACGTTCATCTCTTTTGTGCATGAATTTATCAAAAAGGTAGTAGTACTAAGTGTTATTGCTAAGGAACAAAGGATATAGACTTAGAGTGTCAGCATTAAATAATAACGTCACAACCCATTAATAGAAGGGGTCAAGACATGATGTGTTAATGGGGCATTATTAATGTTTAATCTACTCAACTATATTGGTTGGCCATCTTCTCCAAGAGAATATGTGTACATATTTCATTTCATTACTGAATAATACAATATACATAGCTCTTTCTCCATATGGGAAACCACTCTATATTAGGGAGAAATGGGTTTATACCCTATTTCCACAAACACTAACATCCTTAAGGTCCTCATTAAAGATGTAGTTATGTGAAAATATAGAAGTAATTCTTGTGACACTTTAGAAAATACTTCTTTCACTTTTGTGACTTGAGAAGTCAGAAAGGGGATCCCTACACCAACTAAGTATCAGGAGGTTTGGAAAATTACTAAATATTATGGGAAGATTATGAAAGATATCTGAGTTGAATTCTTGAATGCTCAAAAGAAAATAAACAACATCCATGAATCCATTAAGTTGTTTTTTCCTTAGATACCTCTTTCCTAGTTCTTTTTTCCCTCTAAAGCTACAAATTATAATGTTTACTCATATAAACAAGGAAGGTATTAAAATATAATTCAAACACCTTATGATAAGTGTATAGAAAAATGAAAGATGGCATTGTTTATATGATTAATTTAGGAATTGAGTATTATGGAATTACCTATAACTTGCTATGCATACTTATTGTTCACATAACTAAAGGTACTTGTATGAAGTTTTGAATTATTCAACGGAATATAAGTTGGCCAAAGGCACAGTTCCTTCATAAGATCTTAGTTTGGGGATCTTACACTGACTCCTTATCTAATCAATATTAAAATTACCAAGGCCAATTAAGGAAAAATTATCACATTTGAGGTATCCCTAGTAGGTAACCTTCAAGAATATCTTAATTTTCCTCAATATGGAACATGATAGAAGAATCATAGGGTCCATTCTTATTTGGGTTGATGACATGTATCCTTAAGAGAAATCTTAGGAGGTTTATGACAACTTGAATTTAAGCAACTATTAAATTAGAACTGCCTACGGTAGGGTGAGTGAAGTAGATAGGTCATGATTGGTGAAATCCATGAATAGAATAAGGGAAAAATCACTATAGAAATTAGGTATGAGACACATAGTTATTTAGTTATTAGCGATAGCTAAGAAAGATACTCAATATAAATGGAAACACCATGGGAATGATGGGGTTATAAAAATGAAGTAAAAGTCATAATGGTAGAGTTATTAAGAGTATATTGTTTGGTTGAAATTAACTTCCATGAGAAGTTGGTGATAGTATGATAAAAATGGCATGGTTAAAGCACGTAAAAAATTGACATGGGATAGTTGTACAAGCAGGATAAGGCTTGGGTGAAGTAGAACACACATGAAGAAGTCTTTGTATTAATGTTTCACGAAGAGTTCCAATAAGGGCTCTCATGCTTAAGAGTTCCAATAATCACCTATGGTAGGTCCAAGTAGGTGTGTCATTATATACTTTGGACAATAATTAGAATCATGAAAACTATGTTGAATTAAAGTAACATGACAACTATAAATTATGTTCGAGTATTAAAATCTTATATGTTATGGATTATGTCGGCCTTAGGAATAATTTAATACATAGATGTAAGGTAACATTAGGACCTTGGGAAATGGTAAGCATATATAAAATGTTGCAAAATAGTAAATGGCACCGTGAATTAATAATGAATACATATAGTAATATCATGATGAAAATAAATTGATTTGGATTTTTGAGATTTGGGTTTTTGAGACATATTATATAATGGAGGAATTTTATTGTTCAGAGAATGATAGATTCCATATTGGAGGAATTTTTTTGTTCAAAGAATGATAGATGCCATATTGTTGTAGCCTAGATAATGGGATTACTTATTTAAACATGGTACGTAGGTGATGAAAACATACAAAAATACACTAGCACCTAATAGCCAAGTTAACTGTACCTACTCCACAAAATACTCATTTTCTTATAAGATGAGGAATTACAAACATAATACATGATTAGTAGATGGACAATATCACTTGATGAGAAACAAGAAGAAAATTGATTAAATGAATCTAATTTGAACTTAATCTATCTACTAGTCGAGTGTGTGAATGCCTCCTGTATACCAGTATATGAGATATTTAGGTACTCATTCTTATATATTCAATAAATATTAAGGTACCTATATATGCCATGTAATGAGTTGGTTAATCATGATAGGAGTGCTCTTGATATTTATATTCCGTTCTATATATGATATACTTTAAGTTGATGATCATGAGATGAATGATCATAATAACATACATACTTGTGTTACTTAAGAAGACATGTGATTATTAGCATATGGATCCATTCCACCTAAGACACATGGTTATTAGGTTGTGCATGTGATACTTCTGGATGTTTCTTCATGACATTATGGTGCTTTAGAAGATAGATGACGTGTGGAACACAAAGTGATATTATAGATTATCATTGCATCTGGAGATAAATGACATTTGGCACATAAATGGTATGAAAGCATGTTGTGATTAATTTTGGTATTTTACAGCTATGTTATGTGTTAGTGAAGAATAAGAGAATATTTCAGATATTTGGTATGACATGTTATCATATCATGCTAACCCTTATTGCTCCCTTAGAATGAATATTTGACATGATGATGGATTATGGTGGTTGTTACTCCATGTTGATAGTACTAATGTTGAAAAATGGCAGCTTATGATGACATGTTTATGAGATGCTTAGTGAAATTATTAAAGTGCCATGACCAGTTATGTTATAATGGTAGCAAAAAGAACCTAAATGCATTAGATGTTAAACTTGGCATGACTTATCGTGACAATGTCTTATGGTGTAATGAAAAGAAATATGAACTGGTGGCTAGACATTCTTGTTAGCGCATGATTCAAGGTTGACCCATGATATTATTATATTGAGAAATGGTTACTAATGATTATTCATTATGGCAAGTGCCAATTGTTCCAGGTGATCCACTCAAATAGCCTGATGAGGCTAAGTATTCTATGATTTCATGGGAGCCCATAACCACGAATGAGAATGGATACTATAAATATATTATGGGCTGGGGGACAATCCCAACAATTAGCTCTATGCCAGCATCGCTTGACTTTTGTAACAGAAGTTTGGAAGGTGGCAATGTCATGGATACTTCCCGAAGAACTTCTGATGTGACCAGGGTCCACGGTTGGAGACATACTCACTAGGAGGGAGGTTTATGTAGAAGGACTTTTGATGCCTGGGGCTAGTGCCTTGAGGGTGCTGTGGAGGATGTTTAGGCTAGCCTTCCGAGATGCCTGGGGTATAATGATTCTGATATCAGGATCGGGGTACAGGGAGTATCAAGATCGGGGTACTGCGAACCAGATGCCGGTTAGTACCGATGAGGCCCAGATTCCGGTTAGAATCCGATGAGGCCATATTGTTACCAGAAGTTGGGAAGGTGGCAATGCCGCAGTAACCTCCTGGGTAACTTTTGATGCCTATTATATGATCCGCGGACAGTTTACAGTAGAGGGCCCGTGCCATGGCGAGTGAGACCATCCGGAGTTGGAGGGGAGGTTTATGGAGGTTGATCAGATGGTATGATTCTCAGGGATAGGTTGAGAAAGGAAAGAGGAAGTAAACAAATACACAATTATTAATTATTAATTAAGTATCCAATGCTTTTGTATGTATGATGCATAATTGTTGTTATGGTTGCATACTAGACTCATAGGGAATTACTTAAGAGCATGTTGTAACTTAGGGTGTTTGATTGTATTAGTTAGGTTTGGAGACTTCTATGTGGTGGCCACACATATAAATCTCTTAACTTCACAATAGTACTAGCTACCTATATATTCTAGTATTTACTTGATTGATTGATTGAATAAGTATTGTATTTATTGCTTGAATATTATAACTTCGGGACGAAGTTTCTTGAAGGGGGGGAGTATGTAACAACCCTCATATATGAATATAGGGAATATTTAATATAATAATTATAATGTAATATAATATAATAAAAAGAAACATGAAAAAGAAGTAACAGAAAACAAATTTTGCATAAAGAAATAAATTAAATAAGAAATTAAGAAATTGGGAGAAGGAGGAGATAAAAGGAGGAGAAGAAGTGAAGAGAAGGGTCTTTTTTTTGTCTTTGACATTTGGAAGAGGAGATCTGGAGGAGAGGAAAGCAATATAGCACTGGAATAGGGTTAATTGTTGGGGGCTCGGTGGCCTCATCCATTGGCTGGGGATTAGTTTGGTGGAGAGTCGTCCCCCCACCTTCAGTTGCACTATTAGAGCTGTCAAGGTAATGGTAGCTGCTAGGTCATCTATCCAGGTATGGCTCCTTAATTTTCATAGCATATTTTCTGTTATTATTGATTAGATCCACTTTCTTTTGTCATATCTTCTATGCATGTTGTTCTTGTTTGTTTCTGGATTTTATATGATTTTACATGTTATCAGACTCTTGTGTTGGTTAAGAGATATGCATGCATATTTAATATTTATTTGTTAGTTAGTGGGTTTTATGAGTTTTAGGGTTCTTACAAAATCAACCCTGACTATTTGGAGCAGGATATATTTGATCATATCATGGATATGTAGGTGAAGGGAACTCACCATCACATGTTTCACTCTATCGGGTCGTCAAAGCAGGGATGTTTCTCCATCAAGGAAAGTGGCTCACTAGGGGTCAAATTCAACAGAAGTTTCCCCATATGATGTGGGAAATTACAAAAATGGATACCATTTATTCCTAATGGGGGAGAAATGATCCAGATGGATATCAATGGCCACCTACCTATTCCATTGGCTCAAAACAATGTTTTTCATCTTGGCAGTTTTTATGGATTTTTGTGTCTGCAACTTCTACAACTGCTTTGAGGCCCTAAAAAACGTTTTTGGTGATGCAGTAGTCTAGATGTAGCTAGAGGTAGGACTATATGGTATAAATGCATAATTCTCGGCTAGGAATTTCCAATGAGATAGCGAGCACCCTAAACAAAGATCGTATGCAAAAGTCACGCCCTTGAGAACTTGACACCTCAACTAATCACCTCAGATCCCACAAACCCTTTTACGTTTCATCTCCTATCGTTAGGTTTTTGATGTTTATGGTTTTATCCCTCATAATTATGATAAAAATTCCCTTTTAAATCCTTTTGTAATCAACTTGTGATGAATGAGTGTTGCCGCCACATCGCTTCTCAGAGATAAAGCTACAACCATTCTAGCTGCTTTATTTTATAGTATGTTCTACTTTATTTAGTTAATAGAATTTGGATTTACTGTATCACTATGTTTCCTGAATTATATATATGTTTGTGGTTCTATATATTCTCTTTCATTTCATTCTCACATAAATCTAGATCAGTTGATGACCTCCAGGTAGTTGGTGGCTAGTTGTGCATAGATTCTTTTGGTGTAGAGGAGGATAGGTGCCTCTCACTTTTTGTCACAACACTGGCCCACTACACTACTGATGGGAAACACATTAGTTTCTGGTTCTTATATTATGTTGATTATTTAGTGCAGAGTCCCCGATGCATTAAGTTGTCTTCCATTTTTTTGCGATAATTTTGTTTTTCTTTGGAACATTTTCATGCCATGTTTGATGGGAGGAAAGGATTCCCATTTGATTCTGAGTTGTTTTGTTTATTTTTGAGAATTTTCTAGTCACTTGAATGTCATTCAACCGCCACCCTCCTTGGTCTATGACCGAGGTGTGGATGCACATGTGCGGGTATATGTTCACCGAGAGGTGCCAAGAAGAGTTCCCATCTAGTATCATTACAAAGACATTGGAGTTCCTTGCCAATGAGGACGATCACACGATCTTGTGTTGTACTGATACACAAGGATGGATTGGTGAGGATGTACCAACATACTATTTACCCAGGATGAGCCACCAGATGATAGAGGTAGTATTAGCATTATGTTTTGATTAATCTAGTCACATTTTATTGTCTAATTTAATACATATGTAATTTATTATAAAATTTTCTTTAAATTATTTAATTAAATTGCCGCATTATTGTTATGTACTATTTTGTAGATATTGGCACTTATGTTGGGGAGGAACCTCCCCAACAATATGACGACATGGATGAGGCTAAGGAGGTTCCTCAGTTACAAATACCTAGCCTATGATGCAGGCCAGATAGTAGATTCCACTAGGATTTGGAGGATCAATTATTTACACTAATGGCCTGATAGGGAGTGCACGATGTTCAGATCAAATGGATCGTACAAGACCCATACCTATTAGAATTATGGATAACCCTCCTACATGATTTGATGTCACTGATTTGTCATTTTGTTGGTTCCTCCAACATACTATAGAGGTGGAGGCCTTATCATAACTCTTACATTTTTTTGATGAGGGTGGTGGTACTCAACATCCTTCTTCTCCACCACCTCCTCCCCCTTGGTGGAGCTGAACCACCACCACCACCACCGCCACCTCCTCCTCCATCTCATCATCCTCATGGAAAATCTAATTTACCACCATATCCTCCTCCACCAGTTGACCAACCACCCTCTCCTCCTCACCGATCCGAGGCACTTCCATATCCTACTACACAAGTCGATCAATCACCCTCTCCTTCTCACCAAGATGACCCACCACCATCCCCTCCATAGGTCGATTGACCACCCTCTCCTCCACACTGAGTAGACCAACCACCATATCCTTCTCAACCAATCGACCCATCACCACCTCCTACACCATTGGTCAATTTGATTGACACGATAGTTGCATCAAGTCGTATAGATCCTCATGGAGAGATGTTTCATATGTTTGTTTCTACATTTTTATCTAGTGAACGTATTGATGCGTCTGGTTCTGCTAGTGGAGGTATTGATGCCTAGTTCCGGTGGTAGACCCACTAGCTCATATTAGTTATTGAACACATGTATATATCTGAATTTTATATTTGAATTGATTTGTATATTTGATATATATTATGATTTTGATATTATTATTCCTATATATTATGCTTGTTTCATATATCGTTGATGTTTATGTTGATGTTAGAAAAACATGATCGCAGAGAAATAAAATAAACAGAATGTGGAAATAAAACACATAAGATCAAAATACAAGAGATACACCAATATATTTGGTTCACCCAATGTGGGCTATTTCCATGGAGAAATTGTTAGTCCTTTTATTAAGTTGTCCAACAAATGAAGGGATACAACCCGTAGCACATCCCCTGCAACTTCCTCTTCACTCTCTCATAGTCACTCTTATACAATCACAGAGGTATTTACAATACTAAAGTACAAAGCTGTATTACAATGCCTTCCTTTTAAAAATGGATTACCATGGGAAAATACCACGGGATACCCAATACCATGGGCCCGTAAATCACACATTAATGACCAAGAAATGACTATGAAATTACAACATTTTACAAGAATTTTTTTCCAACATTTTTGCTGTGAGGGAACTGCACCCAAACCCCTGCCAGGGAGGGGCTCCCAAATTAGTCGACACCCCCCCTAGACTCCCCATGGCGGCTTTAGTGGTAGGAAATCTCCCCCACACCACCCACACCCCCCACACCCCCCATCATGAGATGGGATCCAAACACGGCTGAAACGTGACCTCTGAATTAGGAATATTAGGCTCCACAACCAACAATTGATGTATATCATGTTAATTTCATTCATGTAAGTTTATATGTCTTTTCATGTTATCTTGATGTTGTTTCATTTATAAAATGTATTATATATCATGCTAATGTTGATAATGTTGATGTCATTCATGTATATTTATGTCTTTTCATGTTATTGTTGATTGCTGTTTCGTTTATAAAATGTTATTTCGATACAATTATTTTTTATTTAAAATAGTTTAATGACATTTATATACTAAATTAATTTTATTTAAAAAGAAAGAGTATGAATTTAAGTGTGAATTAACGATGACTTCTTCACCATATAATAACTAATATTAATTCAAAAAAAATATATTTATTGATCTACACATATATCTTGAGGTACCTACTTATTAAATGTATAAATAAGATGTCTATGTTAATGTGTTTGAGTACTACCTAAATGATAAAATCGATATATTAAAATTGGTAAAATTATAAATGACAAAGAATAGTAAATCATATAACTAAAACATCTAGTAGTACTAAAATTTATATAAATTTTAAATCATAAGATATTATGGGTTCATGGCTTAAATGTATGTATTTTTTAAGGTTGATTAATTGTGAATTTAATTTTCATTCAAAAGATTATGTGGAATAATAGGAACAAATTTGTTTAAAACGATTTCAATATTTTTGTGCATTATTACTTTCCTTGTCTTTCTCTAAAAGAATGTTCACTTTATATAAAAAAACACATGAATTAAAGAATCAATAATGTTGATATTGTCTCGTCATGGCAAAGTTACAAAAGTATTTTTTTGTAATATAATACCCACAGAGTTTTGAACCGATGACCTAACACAAGGAGTTCCTTAACAATACACCCATTCACCATCTATTCAATGCCCCATGGGAAAAGTTACAAATAGTATGAGTTATCATTGGATTCTACTATTCTAGTTCAACCCTTACATTAATTTTTTTGTTTTTGTTTTGAATACTTTGAATTTCAAATGAATACAACTTATGTGTTGTAGAAACATATAGCATGTAAATATCATAATGTTATAAAACATGATAGGTAACTCATACTCATTGTTATTCATATTAAAAATACATTGCTCTACCTTCAATACACAATAAATGTATTCAATATACAATCTACTTCCGTTACGCAATAAAAAACCATTAATCATAATTTTGCATCCAATACATAAAATAAATGTGTGAACACCCAAGATTGGATCCAACCAAAAATAAATTATAGTTAAATTTTCATATCCAACATCACGAAATTAAGAAAAAACAAAATTCATCAAGTATAGAACTAAAACTTAACTCACTAGCATTTATCAAATTTGTTGGATTGCATTCCCAAGGCTTAGAAGCATATTGAACTAGGGAAATTTGTGATGTCTTGTTATCCAATTTAGAATTCGGTTAACCCCTCCTTCTATGTCGTATTGCTGTTTGGAGAGATAAAATAAGTCAAAATATTGGTAGTGTAAATGACTCTTCTTGATTTGTTAAGCATAATTATTTCTATGTTGTAATCTAGCCACATTTCCTATGTGTTTTGTTAGGTTTCAAATAAAACTTATTTTGATAGGCTAGAGAGAATTTTGAGATCCCTTTTATGTGCAACATATGGTGGTGATAGGTTTCTTTCGTTAATGACTTTGTTTGCTTGCACTCTCCTGAATTCATAGGGTGGTTTGTTGTTGTTTGATGTTTTTATATAAGGGGGAATTTTGGAATCTAAATAGATTGTTCAAGGTACATTGATGGAAATGGTACATGGAATTCTCTTCTAATTCAATGGTTGATATTGGGAAAACACATTTGCACTCTCTGAATGTGCTTTGATTTATGTAAAATCATCTAAACCCCACATAAGTTCAAAATTCAAGGATCTTTCATCATGAAACGTATATGGAAGATATGAAAAAAAGTATCCAAATAGATTTCTTTGATGGTTTTGGGTAATAGAAGAGGATGGGATCTTTCGTTTTTTCCAATAGAGGGGTGGGAGGCTCAAGATAAATGTTTTGGTATATTTTTCACATGTTTGAAACAAACATATTTTATAAAAATGAAATATTATTTTGAAAGGAGCATTGGGAAATAGAGAATACAGGATGGATTGAATGGATGTGTTTATTATATGATAAATCTTTGCTACCTATTTATTGTGTTGTCATTAGAGATATCAAATATTTCTCTTGGATATGGTATTATGAGGATGACTAATAAAATTAAAAGGACCATTATGATAAGACTAGAATTTTGCCTATGATAACTTTATTAATGAATATAGAAACAATAATTTCTTATGTAGAATAAGATATTTTGTAGACTTTATTGAATCCATGATGATATCCTTCAAATCCCAAGTTTTGATAGATACTTGCTTGAGCAAAGTTTGGTATTATTGATTTTTCTATAAAATTCAAATCCAAAGATAATATAATTCAAAGCCAAAGTTTTGATAAATACTTGCTTGAGCAAAGTGTGGTATTATTGAATTTCTATAAATACAATATTTAAATGTTTAATGATTTATCAATAAAAGTGCATTAAATCCAGACTTGTCAAGAGTGGATTTACAAAGGAGAAATGCCCAATTTATGTCAAAACTTAGCCACCAAAACATTTGGAAGTGCCAATTTGCTCAAAAATATTGGAAAATGATTTCAACACAAGTTTTCTTTCATTTTTCAAGACACTCATTCTCTTGCTTTATGTTGGCATTGCATTTGCAAGAAATTCATGTTCTCTTTGGAAAATGCACGTTAAATGTATTTTCGATAGCTTTAGTACCATTGTATCCTTGATCAAGAAGTTGTGAAGTCTATGTATCCAAGCCATTGAAAAACATTTTTTGTCATCAAGAATGTTAAGACTAAATTGGTGTTTGCATGTTCAGAACTTATAAAAACTTTGAATACAATAAGGAAGTTACTTTATTAATTGCATTTTCGTCACAATCCTTTGTTGGTATATATCATTTTTTAATTAATATAAGCAGATAAAATAAAATCATATCTTGCATGTGGGTATATGCACATATATATCATATATCAAGGTAAATTTATTGTGTAAAAAATGAACATTCTATAGTTCATTATGAAAGAGATTGCAACAGTCATGTCCTCTATCTCATCCATAACACTTAAATAAACAAAAAATAGATTAATAAAACTTAATCAATAAAATAATAGAAATAATAAAATAATTAACAAACATTTATGTGTACATGCACATTTAAACTAGCATAAATGCACCGTCACCTTGAACTTATTAAGTATTAAAGGGATCAAATCTTTCAAAGTGCAAACATTCCCTTAGTTTTTTTTATTAAAAAAGATTATATTTTAAATGATCCTCCAAAATGCTTTGTAAATCCAATATTAAAATAGATCTATATTGATTGTAATAAATAACTCTATACATTTATATAAATATAACATGAATATGTTAAAAGTTAACCTTTACCATTTTTAGAAATATTGACATAAACTGAACCTACTAATGTGTGTGTGTGTTTGTGTGTATATATATATAATGAATTGTAATGAAATGTTAAAAAATATACAAAATATTAAATGGGTCTTTTTTTTGTCATATAATTATGTGGGAAGTCAAGACACTTAATATTAGAAGATTGGGTTTCAAACTTTCATTGGAAACCTTTTTGTGGGAAAATGAATTATTGTTAACATGGAGTATTAGATTGCATGAATTAAAATTTAAAATTGAGCATCAATTATAGATTCCCATAGTAAAATGTCATGAACATAATATAAATTTTGAAATAAAACATGTACATATCCCTATTCAATGCCATTAACTAGATTATCTTCCTCCCTTGGCATGATAACATTGTTGTTCTCAAAAATATGTTTTGATCTTGTATTATGTCTTAGTATGAACTACCAATCCTTGTCAAACACATCCGAGTAAAAGAACACTTGGTTGTAGTGTTTTGGGTAAACATAAGGCTCCTTTTCATCCCATGTATTTTTAGAGTTGACACATATTATCCCACTATCACAATCTTCCTTTACATTACTAAAAATAATATATTGAAAAGATGAGAATTCCACTTGCGTGATCTCTTGAATCTTTCCAACGTAACTTAGTTTCCCCTCTATTACATTATGATCGCGATGGCTAGCATGGCTAGATTGGTCAAACTCAACCTCCACTCCATATTCAAATAGGACATGTCCATCATCTAGATCCCCAAAGAAAAAATGATGTCCATATGCCCACATAGATGGGAACAAATGGACCTAAAAAAATACAAGGAACAAACATTGTCATATGTTTAGTACGCTGAGCATTAACAAAAAAATAGTACATGTTATAATTCAAATTTGCATTATAAAATGAACAATGTACACAGAGATATTATTATAGAGTTGATGTACCTAATCGCTATGTTTAGTGCATCCTCTTCACCATTCATGCAACGCCCGGATGCATCATATTTATCTATGATATAGTCACCACCCAACTATTGGGACATATCATTGGCATATTTTAATTTAAATGATCAAGATAAGAGATGCTTCTATTGTTCATCCGTATGAATTATTTCTTGTCATTGTTCTATTTCTTCTGCAAGGCGGGTCGCAAGACCTTCTTGCTTAACAATAACACACGACGCTCACATAGACTGGGTGTAAAAAGGATTCCAGAAGCTAGCTTCTATTACTTCAATCAAATAACGATTAAAATGCGAAATGTAAGGAAATGTAAACAACTAAACTAGTCGGCCTTAGCCTGATACAATATACAGAAGTAAATGTGTGTTCTCTTTGTGTATGATCCTCTCCTCCTCTCAGTCTTCTGTTGAATGCTAGAACGAGTGAGCAATGGGTGACGAGTGATCTCTGCTCCCAACAGGAACTCTCCAACTCTCACTGCCTTCTCATGTGCCTATGCACTGGTCTTCTACCCTGCTGTTGCGCATCCCGAGGTCCACTCCGTTCCCAGAGAAACTCTTTCTATGTCGGTTGAATCCTAAAGATCCTGCAGTCTTCAGCACCCCTGGTCGTGCTACACAACCTCTGCTTGTGGTGACATCTGTCCTGATACCAACCACCTTCTTAACTACTCATAACTTCCTTAGGAACCCTGAAAAACTAGCAAGTACTCTACTTTGACTTATGATCCTCTCTAACTCTGCTACAGTAGTCGGTCCCATCACTGACTTTGACCATACTGTGTTTTTTCATCCTTCGACTTACCTGTCGGCTTTCCTTCACATCTAAGGCTTCTCCAATCCACCCCTTCCTCAATGCTTGGCTTCTGCCTCAACCTTTCGGTGTCATTATTCAACAACATGTCGACACTCGACCTCTTTCGCTGCAACCCTGTCGTCTGTCGACCTTGGACATGTCGACTCTCCACCTTTCTCCTTCTATCGACTCACCTTGACATCTTCTTCTCGAAAAATTGGATTTCGACAGCCAATCCCTCTTTCATACCAGTGGTCGTCGAAAATCCCCTTGGTTGACTCCTCATGTCGATCAACTTCGACTATTCTACCTAGGCCCCGATGCTCCTACATCAGACTCCCCAAGTGAAAAAGAACTTGACTTCTCTGTTAGTCTCCTAAACTCTTCTTCGTTAATCCATGTCGCCTTTTGCAACTCATCATCTTTCCATCACACTAAGTATTCTTTCTTTCGGGAACTGTGCATACGCCTGACTTCGCGTTCCTCTAGTACTTTGACGATTTTCTCCTTATGTCGATCCGGAATCTGTCATCTTTTTGATGTTCGACACTTCCACACCTCTGCTGGTTGAACCTTCTTCAAAATTGCACAGATCTAAGACGTTGAACATAGGTGAAATGATCAAGTCCTTCGGCAGCTCCAACACATAAGCATTGTCCAAAATTTTCTTCAAGATCCTACATGGTCCAATCTTCTTCAACTTCATCTTATTATAGGTTCCTGTCAGAAACCTCTCCTTCCACAAATGTGCATAGACTAAGTCTCCTTCGTTGAACGACTGTAGCCTCTTCTTCCCGTCGGTTCTCAAATTATATGCCAATTTTCTCTTCTCTATGCACTTTTGCACATCTTCATGCACTTCTTTCATATGCTCTACGAATGATTTTGCATCCGTGCTTTTCTCGATTTCTGTCGGTAACTTGAACAAATATACCACTCCATGTGGGATTCATCCTTGAACAATTTGGAATGCGATCAAACTTGTCGACTGATTCACATAATTGTTGTACATGAACTCTGCTTGCACCAACATGTTCTCCCACTTTTTGGGTCTGTCATCCGTCAAATACCTCAGAAGGTTTCCCAAAATTCTGTTCACCACCTCAGTCTATCCATCTGTTTGCGGATGATATGCCGAGCTAAACTACAACCTTGTGTCCAGTTTCTTCCATAGGGTTCTCCATAAATGTCCCATAAACTTGGTATCTATTTTCGATGTTATACTCTTCGTCAACCCATGCAATCTGACTATTTCCTTGAAGTATAGTACAACAATGCTTTTGGCATCACTTGTCTTCCGACACAGAATAAAGTGTGCCATCTTCAAAAATCTATCGACTACAACAAAGATTGAGTCAATACGTTGTTGCGTCTTCAGAAATCCTAGCACAAAATCCATTCTCAGGTGCTTCCATGGGGTATTCGGTACTAGTAATGGCGTATACAACCCATATTCTGACTTCTTCCTTTTTCCAACTGGAAAAATTGACACTATTGTACCCACTTACCGACATCTGTCGTTATTCCTGGCCAATAATACTTTTCTTCGACCAATGTCTTGGAAATGTCGATGCCAAAATGACTTGCTTATTTGCCGCTGTGTAGTTCTCGGATTAGGTTCTCCCTTACGGATCCTATGGGAATACACCGTTGTTGTCCCTTGAATAGGTATCCCTCTTGGATGAAATAATCCAAGTATGGCATTCTGTCGACACTCCACGGTTCTCGACTCACCTTCCATGCTTTCGCAAAATCCTCGTCGGTTGCATACTCTGTCTTCATCGACTCTATTCATGTTGCCTGAACTGTCGCCATGTTTAGTAATGCAACTCTTTGAATCAACACGTCAGAAAACTTGTTCGACTTTCCCCACTTATGTCACAACATGAAGGTATATCCCTGCAAGAATTCCATCCAATTCATGTGCTGCTGATTCAACTTCGACCGAGTGTTCAAGTACCTTAGTGCTTGGTGATCTGTGTATAACACAAATTCCTTGGGAAACAAATAATGCATCCACTTCTTCAACGCTTGGACAATAGCGTATAAATCCTATTCATAGACCAAATATTTCTGCTTCGCATCATCCAAATTATCGCTAAAGAATGCAATTGGTTGGCCCTTCTGGCTCAACACTACTCCAATTTCCATTCCACTTGCGTTGCAATTGACCTGGAAAAATTTGTTGAAATATGGGAGCGCTAACACTAGGCTCTCAGTGACTTTTTGCTTCAACTTGTCAAAATCTGTCTGGGTAGCTTCCATCCACTTAAAATCCCCTTTCTTCATGCACTCTGTTGACGGTGCACATATCTGACTGAATCCCCTCATGAAATTCCTGTAGAAACTGGAAAGTCTATGGAAACTTTGCACTCCAGTCGTACTTGTCGGTTCTAGCCAATCCAATATTTCCTTCACCTTCTATGGGTCCATAAAAAACCCTTTACCTGAGATTACAAATCCCAAGTATACCAGTTCTTCTTTTATGAAGAAACACTTTTGTAGGTTCACCATCAACTTCTCTTCCGACAACTTCTGCAATACTTGATGAATGTGCTCCAAGTGTTCTATCTTGGTTCGACTAAATATCAGGATTTTGTCTAGGTACACTACAACGAACTTCCATAAGAATGGCTTAAGTACTTCATTCATCAACCGCATGAACATACTGGGTGCATTAGTCAATTCGAATGGCATGACTAACCACTCATACAACCATTCCTTCGTCTTGAACGCTGTCTTCCATTCATCTCCTTCTTTAATCTGAATCTGGTGATAACCACTCTTTGGGTTGATCTTTGTGAAGTAATTCGCTCCACTCAAGCAATCCATCAAGTCATCCATCCTCAAAAATAGAAACTGGTACTTGATCATGATCTTGTTGATAACTATGGAGTCTATACACATCCTCCATTTTCCACCCTTATTCGGCGCTAATACTGCTAGTACTGTGCAAGGGCTCAAACTCTCTCGGATCAATCCTCTATCCAACAACTCCTAGACCTATCGATTGAGTTCCTAACCCTTGACCAAATTCATTCTATGCGGTGCCTTGTTTGGAAAACTCGATCTCAGAATCTATTCGATCTGATGGGATATGCTTATCATTGGTGGCAATCTCGTCGGCGATTTGTCGACTACTATGCTACTAAACTCGTCAAGCATATTTTTGACTTCGATCGGAATCCTCTCCATTGTCGACCTCTCGACACATGGTCCTTTCAGAATGATGGCGAAACATCTCAACTACTTTTCCTCCTACACGAGGAATTCCTTGGTTAAACACATCAACACTCACTTGTACCAATAGTTTCTCCTGCCCTACTTGTAGTCAGCTTGCTCCTCCTGCTCCCGCTTCAGAGTTCTTTGTGTGCCATTTCTCCACACTGTGACTGTGTTGGCTCGACCATCATATATCATCTTTCGATCATATTTCTATGGCCTCCCTAACAATAGATGACATGTGTCCATTGGGATTACACCGCACAGTACACTGTCTTCAAGATTTTCAACCTTGAAGTTAATTAGGCATTGTCTAGTTACCTTGACATGATGTCCTTTCTACAACCAAGATATCTTATATGGGTGTGGGTGTTCTCAAAATATCAAACCCAACTTGTCGATGACCTCCTTCGACACAATATTCTCTGTACTACCACCATCAACTATGGTCTTGAAATACCACTCGCCGATCAACACTTTGGTTCGAAAGATAGCCTTTCGCTGTGCTAGCTCTTTCTCATCGCGTCGGTTGTCCTGAGCCAACGTCCTCCTGGTTGTCATGGTTTGAACTTTTCTTTTCCCATCTTCACTACTATCGGATGTCGACTCCTCCCTCTAGTCGAATGTTTGAAAAACTGTATTTTGAGTAAGCCCTTTATTGCATCGTCCGCTAGGATAGATACTGAATTGGTAAATCGACTTTGTCAGGGTTTTAGTAAAATGCATGAATCAACTGGTATCAGAACCTTCAATGCCTTCTCCTAGTTGAGTCACAACCATCAAATGTAACCTATCATTTCCTATTTTAAATCATTCAATGTGTTTTCTGTTTTTTCGGAGCCATTGCTATTTTTGTTTGAATGTAACATATTATTAGTTCAGTGTGATGCTCTTATTAAATCATTTGAATCTGTGAAATTTTGGTTGATTTTTGTATTAATATTTGGAAATCAACATCTTCATGTACAGTTGCATGTTTGTGATCATTAACTTCATGAAAAAAGTGTTGTTGGTGTTTTTATATATATAGTCACGGTTCTTATATGCAGTTTGGATATCACCGCAAAATAAACTATTGGTCTTGGGAGTAGAGGGATTTCTCTTTGGAGTTCAAATGTTATCCAACATTGAAGATTCTTCCAAACAACCTCATTTTGTCCATAATTGCTATCGTTATTATGCACGGATGTTTAACCCCGAAATTATCAGTGTTGCCAGAGAACATTTTGTTAATTTTTTGATAATTTCATTCAATATTATCTAGGGTCACTAAGAGAATAACAAGCACAACATAACCATCACAAGAGGAAATGAACACAAAGCATTTCACCGGGGAAAACCAAGAAGGTGAAAAACCCCGCAACTTCCTCAGAGATAGAATGAGCACCAATACAAAGATCACAAAGATCAAACCCCAAAAGATAGATGTCTCTAGTAGCTACTCCTCCTCCACTTGTGCGCACTCCTCTCTCTCAACTATGCGCGTTGGATGAGTGAGTGAATGAGTAAAATGAGAGAGACACTCTCTATTTATACACCAACTTAACCTACCTTTAACCCTAACTGGGGCGACTTCCTAAGGAAGCCTAATAACCCATCCACATGACTCATACAGGGCCGACCCCACCAAGGTGGTCTAATAACCCATCAAATATAAGTTACGACACTTACAATGCAACTTGCGACACTTTCAAATACAAATGACGACACTTCCAACCAGAGGAATAATGCATCTCCGTTGGGGATACGATAAAGTACAAATGTAATACATACAATATACAAGTGGATATCTTCCAAAGTTACAAATACATCAACACTCCTTCTTAACTAGGAAGGTATTCTCTTGAAATAGGTCATCAATACATATAGGCACAAGTCTTCAATTCTGGAGATGGATCATCGTCACTGGATCACGAAGCATCATCGTCACTGCTGCTGTACTCGTCATCTCGATCACTGGTGCTATCTCTCAATTCTTCTCGTCATAGGAAGTACTACAGAGACAACCCTTTTTCATGTTGGATGTAGGCCTAGCCTCATGTAGGTCTTCATCATCTCTGTGAGCGGGCCATCCCGTGGAATTCTCAGGGCTGATTATGTGCATAAAAAAAACCTTGAAAGAGCATCCCAGGACTGATTACGAGCTTACTGTTGAACCTATAGGATCTCCCAGGGAGCTATTACATGTGACCTCCACAAAACCTTTAAAGAGCATATTGCGACCTGCAATATATCTAAAGAGCATCCCAAGAATTTTACGTGACTAGCACAACCTATCCGGATCTCCAGGACTGATTACATGTGATCTCCACAAAACCTTAAAACAACATCTTGCGACCTAAAAGATCTCTAAAGAGCATCACAGGACTTTTACGTGACTAGAACAACCTGTCTGGATCTCCAGGACTGATTACATGTGATCTCACAAAACCTTAAAAGATCATCTTGTGACCTACAAGATATCTAAAGAGCATCCCAGGACTTTTACGTTACTAGCACAACCTGTTCGGATCTCCAGGGATGATTACATGATACTGCACAACCTGTCCACAACCATGAAGTATCATCCTGATACTCATGATCACACTGATCATCTTCGCATGGAGCATCATCCTGATGCTCATGATCATATTGATCATCATCATACAATGCATCATCCTGATGCACATCATCATCACATGATCATCCTGATCATCATCATAGCATAGCATCGTCCTGATGCATATCATCATCACATGATCATCCTGATCATCATAATAGCATCATCCTAATGCATATCATCATAACATGATCATCCTGATCATCATCATAGAATCATCCTTATGCATATCATCAGACATGATCATCATGTAGAACATCATCCGGAGCATCATCCTAATGCTCATCACACAACACTTACATCCACAGCCATGGGAAGGATCCTCCTACCACCATGCTTGGAATGGCTCCTGCAAATGTGTCCCATCACTTCCTCCTCAAAGTATCTTCTATCTGAAGAACACCAAGCCTCTCTCTGAAGTATTCAAACTTCACTCTGGCTAGTGGTTTGGTCAACACATCTGCAATCTACTCATCTGTCACAACATACAAGAGCTTCACTGCTCCTCTCTGCACCATATCCTTGATATAGTGATACTTGATCTCGATGTGCTTTGACTTGTCATAGAACACCAGGTTTTCTGAAAACATCACACAACTCTAGTTGTCACAAAATATACAAGTAGCATCTAACTAGAGATCAAACAAATCAGACAGTAGCTTCCTTATCCATACTTCCTCGCAACTGACTGAACAAGCTACGACATACTCTGCTTCAGCTGTACTTAGTGCTACGCAGGATTTCTTCCTGCTAAACCAAGAAATCATACCTGATCCCATATTGAAGCAGCACCCCGAAGTGATCTTCCTATCTGTAGCATTGCCTACCCAATCTGAATCAACATAACCCTCCAGGTTAAACTTTTGATTTGCATCATACTTGAGCCCATAATCAACCATACCCTTCAGGTACTTCAGAATATGCTTTACAACAATCAAGTGAACATGTCTAGGATCCGTCAGGAACTGACTCAAGGTGTTCACAGCAAAGCAAATATCTGGTCTCGTGTTCATTAGGTACATCAAGGATCCAATCATCTAACGATACATCGTGGCATCGACCGACTTTGATGAAGCATCACTCAATAGCTTCAGGTTCGATTCCATAGGTGTGGCCATGGCCTTGCAGTCCATCATCCCGAACCGCTTCAGGATCTCTACTACATACTTCCCTTGTCCAAGGAAGATTCCATCTGCTCTCTTCCACACCTCCATACCTAGAAAGTAATGCATCATACCCAATTCCTTCATCTCAAACTCGGAAGCAAGCTTCCTCTTCGTGTCGGTAATCAATCTATCCTCACCTGTCACAAACAGGTTATCCACATATAGTAGGAGTATCACTGGATTTCCTTCCTCAACCTTGTAGTAAAGTTTGGAATCTTCTTTACTCTTGGTAAAGCCCAAACTTGATAGGAAGCTATCTATCCTGCCATACCATGTCCTAGGTGCTTGCTTCAAGCCATACAAGGCTTTCTTTTACTTGCACAAATATGACTCCCTATCATGTGTCTCAAAACTGAGTAGCTGCTCCACATACGCTTCCTCTTTGACTACACCATTCAAGAAATTTGTCTTGACATCCATCTGGTGTATCTTCCACTTCATTACTGCAGCCAGAACAAGTACTGTTCTGATGGAAGTGTATCTGGATACAAGTGCAAAAGTCTCTTCATAATCTATCCCTTCTTTCTGGGAGAAGCCACGGGCCATAAATCTTTCCTTGTATTTCTTTATGCTACCATCAGTGGCATGCTTGATCTTGTAGATCCACTTGGAAGTCACAACAGACTTCCCTTCTGGTCTTGGGACCACATCCCAAACATCATTCTTCATGATCGACTGGTATTCCTCGACCATGGCATCCTTCCATTCTTTCTTTTCTGTCGCTTCTTCATAACTGGAAGGTTCTTTGTTCATTATGTCACAGAGTAAGGCAACATAGCTAGTGTGATACCTTGTCCTTTTTCTTTCTCTGTGTTCCTGCTCTGGAATACCATACCTTTCTGCAACTTGGATGAGCTCTCTAGCCCATGCTGGTTTCCTCTTGTGAGAGTCTTATCGTGGGGTGGGTCTACAGGTTCTTATGGATCTTCTATTTCATGATCCTCTTCTAGAATTGCTTCATTCATGGTGGTGTCTTGTATTCTGGGTACTCTTGGTTCTTCATTGTCTTCCATAGGTGGCTTCCTCGATTTGATGTATGTTGAGTCTTCATCAAAAGTCACATCCCTGCTAATTTCAATATGCTTGAACCCTGGAAAGTAGATTCTGTATGTCTTTGAGTTTTCAATGTACCCCACAAATATACCCTTCTTTCCTGAAGGATCTAACTTTGTCCTCTTTTCTTTTGGAAAATGTGTATATACTAGACAACCAAATATCCTGAGATGGCTAACTTCTGGTTTCTTACCAGATAAGGCTTCTTCTAGTGTCTTGTTGTCAAGTATCTTGTGTGGTGTTTAGTTTTGTACATAAACAACTGTCCTTGTTGCTTCTTCCCATAGGTGCATGGGTAGATCTTGGTCATGAAGAATTGCCTGTGTTGCTTCCATGATTGTTCTATTCTTCCTTTATGCAACCCCATTTTGTTGTGGATTGTAAGGCGTGGTCAACTCCCTCTTAATCCCCGAATCACTGCATAACTTCTTGAAGTCCCCTGAAGTGAATTCACCGCCATTTTCAGATCTAAAGGTCTTGATCTTCTTATCAGTTTGGTTTTCTATCAAGGCTTTGAATTCCTTGAACTTGTAAAACAATTCATCTTTGTTCTTCAAGAAATAGACCCAAGTCTTTCTAGAGAAATAATCAATGAAAGAAACATAATATGCATACCCACTCAGAGAGCTGGATGACATCGGACTGCATACATCGGAGTGGATAATCTACAAGATTCCTTTTTCCTTACTTTCACTGCTTGGAAATGCCTTCTTTGTGTTCTTTTCTTTTGCACATCCTTTGCAAACACCTTCATTCTTTGACTAGATTTCAGGAAGACCTTCTACTGATTTGCTTGCAATTGGTAGTGCTCTATAGTGCAAATGTGAAAGCCTTCTATTCCAAAGTTCACTTGGCTCCATGGATTCATGTACCATGGCATGTTTAGGTTGTCCCTTCAATTTGTACAATCCTCCCTCTTCCTCTCCAATCACTACTGCATCATCTATGGTCTTACCTTTTGGACACATATGTACTTGGCCATCCACAAATGAAACTCTCATCCCCTTTGCATCCAAAGATGATACTAAGAGAAGATTCTTCTTGAGTCTAGGTACATATAGAACATCTTTCATCTTTAAAGACTTCCCAGAGTCTAACTTGTAGGATGCTTCACCACTTCCTTTTATAGGGTATTGATAGTCATCCCCAAGTTTCACCTTATGAGGTGACTCATGTTCAGATAGGTCCATAAGATATTCTTTAAATCCCATCATATGTTTGGAAGCCCACTATCAATAAGCCAATCATCACACCCATGTGTAACAGTACCTGTGAGGGCAGAGATTAGAACATACTCTTCGTCATTTGAAGAGTCTTCACTTTCTACCATAGTCTTCTTCCTCGAAGGTTCATCATCCTCAACAGCATGAGCATGATATCTCTTCTTGTTATATTTCTTCATCTTGTTGTTGAAGCCCTTTCTGTTCCAGGGACATTATGAGGAATAGTGTCCCTTCTCATCACATGTGTAGAATCTAATGTGAGAGATATCTTTCTTCTTTTGATGATGGTGAGAAGATTTCTTGAGATGAGGTTGCTCCCTCTTGAACTTACCTTTCTTGGTGTGTGTTGTGAGAGCTTGGTCTTCACATCCCATATTTTCTTCTCGGGCCACAAGTCTAGCTTCTTCTTGTGAACATTCCTCCCACAGTCTCCTGAAAGAGATCAATTTCTTTCTTGCACAGATACCTTGGATGAAGGAGTCCCATGACCTAGGTAGGCCATTCAATGTGGTCATCACAATTTCTCCATTATCCACTACTTCATCCACAACTTCAAGTTTTTATTTGATTTGAGAGACCTTAGTAAAGTAGGATTGGATGGTCTCTCCATTCTGTATCTTTACCCCTTTCAATTGATTCCGCAGTGTCATCTTCTGATTTATATTCTTTCCTTCAAACAACTTGGTCAAGGAGTCAAACATCTCCTTCAGTGTCTTTAGGGAAGACACATGGGGTATGAGATGGACTTTGATAGAATCAACAATGATTCTCTTGGCCTTGACCAAGTTATTCTTGTGTAAGGCCTTAGCCTCATCTCCCTCTGGAACTGGAACCTCTTCACTTATGTAGGTGTCCAATTCATTCTCTTCTAGGATTAACCCAATCCTATACTTCCATGCTCAGAAGTTATCAGATCCTTCAAGCTTATCCTCAATCTTGGTATGGTGATACATCTTAATGAGAAACTCAAATGTAAATAAAATATTTAGGTCTTACCACTTGATTTGCTGAAACTGGATCTGGAGCTGGATTAGGGCTTGTTAAACAAACCCTAAAAATTCAAAATTTCAATTTCAAACTTCTGATTGGATGGAAAGATGCATCTTGCTGATATGATCAAGTTGGTATACTTCAATTTTGAAATATCCAAAATTTGACCCCTCAAAATTGACTTTGAAACTTTTGGATCTGCAATTTCTGGTTTTCTGGTCAAAATCCCGAACTAGGGTTTGATAGAGCCCGGGGTTCTGCCCAACCAAAAAGTTTTATCTTGGTCTCTAAACTTCGATTTTTGTGAGGAGCATCTAGCCGTGGTCTCATATTCCAAAAATTCCAACTTTCTCAGAAACCCTAATTTTACGGAGAAGTGACAGGACAAAAACTGAAAATGCTCAGAATTGAATTCTGTCTCGACATAAAGATGTGCCCTTGCTAGGAGATTCAGTCTAGCCTCCTGTCTTTGATGAACTGTGAGATAAACCAAAAAATTAAGAAGCCCTAGCTTCTGCAGCTGCACACTGTCTTCTTCTTAGCCCCGCTCTGATACCATGTTAATTTTTTGATAATTTCATTCAATATTATCTAGGATCACTAAGAGAAAACAAGCACAACATAACAATCACAAGAGACAATGGACACAAAGCATTTCACTGGGGAAAACCAAGAAGGTCAAAAAACCCGCAAATTCCTCAAAGATAGAATGAGCACCAATACAAAGATCACAAAGATCAAACCACAAAATATAGATGTCTCCAGCAGCTACTCCTCCTCCACTTGTACGCACTCCTCTCTCTAAACTATGCGAGTTGGATGAGTTAGTGAATGAGTGAAATGAGAGAGACACACTCTCTATTTATACACCAACTTAACCTGCCTTTAACCCTAACTGGGCCGACTTCCTAAGGAAGCCTAATAACCCATCCACATGACTCATACAGGGTTGAACCCACTAAGGTGGTCTAATAACCCATCAAATATAAGTTATGACACTTACAATGTAACTTGCGACACTTGAAAATATAAATGACGACACTTCCAACTGAAGGAATAATACATCTCCGTTAGGGATACAATAAAGTACAAATGTAATACATACAATATACAAGTGAATATCTTCCGAAGTTACAAATACATCAACAAATTTTGACGTTGCTCTGTGGTTTTCCTCACTCGACAACATGGAAGTAAAAAATTTCCTTGGTATATTTGAATGGTTGAAGAATGAAGACTTTGTATTTATTTGGGGTCGAGAGCAATGTAAACTTAGTGCTATTTATAATTACTCAATGTCTGCATACTATAATGTTGGTGAAGTACAAAACATATACAAAAATTCATTCAAGGATGTACTTATCCAATATGTAGATATGTATAAACAAACGAACATGTTGTTTATAGATGAAGGGCAATATCAATCACCAGATAATAGCAAGGAAAACTCCTTGAAAATGCCAACTAGTTGGACATTTGACGGTTCACAAGAGAGAGAAATAACTATAAAAACAATGTTGTGTTCTCTGTTGAATTATCTCGGGCCTCGTTAAAAAATGGGGCGTTGGTTAAAGACATTCAATTTCAAATGACCGTCATATTATACAAAAAAAATTCATTAAGTGATTTGTATATTTTTACAACTTCTACATTTAATTGATGTAAGTTTTATTGCACAGTTCTCATATGATTTATGGACATCGTACCATGTATCTAGTAATGTGTTTCAAAAATTGTTGAACATGAAAGCAATATACTTTTTTTTTGTTGGCAACGTGGTGGAACCTCCTTGACTAGCAAGTTTTCCTTTGGCTAAGTTACCACGAACCAAGGGCATCTAAGCCATCAAAATCACCGGGTTCAATGGTGAGATCTACCATCTGGACCGGTGAAGGTATTATGAGAAAAGCATCCAAAAACTGAGACACACCATTCTCCTGGATCATGCTCTATGCAGAGCATTCTTGCCTTGTGCAAAACGTTCCTGCACTGTGTAAGGTTGTACGTTCGATTCCTTTCCGAATCAACTTTTTTAAAGGAAAGTTGCAACCTCAAAAATAGATTTCTATCTGATGAATTTTTCCAGGTGTGAGGATAAGGTAAGCTATGTAAACGTTACAACGTTTACACTTCCAGCACTTCAAACTTAATTATTCAACACTTCTGGGTCATTTAATTGTTTTCTCGTTTCGTCTGTAGGTGAAGCGAATGCAAGGAATAGGTTAAACGCATTAAATATGAGTCCTCAGCGAGTGCCAACAAGTAAAAGAGGAAGCTCGGTGGAATAATCCACGTATGCGCAGGTAAGAAAACTTGTTATTGACGCATTTAAACTTTATAATTTTAACTTTCTGTTAAACTTCATGCAATGTTTAACTGCTTGCTTGTTTTCTCGAATAGTACAATGTTTCTATGAACGCGGTTCTTGCACTCCTCTATCCATAGGTAAAATTTTGTAATGTACAGCGTGTAACTTTCTGTAGTTTGTTTTTATTTATTTAACTCATACAAGAAGGTTAACTCCCAAATTGTTTACCTGTGCAGGTGAAAAGTGACAAGGAAAAGGTTGAATGCGTTTTAATTAAATCCACCGCAAAAGATAAGTAACAAGGAAGAAACGGTTTTTCCCTGATGTCCAAGTAACTTGCCAACACGTAAGACTGAGGTGTAACTTACCCCGTTGGTTAGAGATGGTCTTACGAAATCATTATGATTTTTCTGTTCTGGATACACGCTGGAATGAGTGGTCGTCCGCCTTTATCTTCTACTTCACCGTATTAAAAATCCTTAGAAGGTCTTCACGACCTGGAGATGTAAATATTACATGTCTCTGGATTACAAAAAACCTTTGCAAGTTTTTACTGTTTCGGGTTTAGTTTTCTTTATTTTTTTTGCTATGAAGGCGAAATCAGACAAATAAGTCGACTCTCTCGAGTTGCAAATACCACCCTACTCATAATGTAAGTACTCCTATAGGGTTTAAGTTTACTGAACTGAACTTCATGGCCTTGGAAGCAAACTTCGTTCCTTTATCATTGCAAATCTCAGAAACTCATCTAGGGAATTCCTCTTCATAATCAGTGTATCTTGACAATTATGAATCATCTCTTTTTTCGAAACAATGTTGCTTTGCATTTTATAAATGACCTCTGTCACAAAAGTTTATGTCCTTGTGTAAATAAATATATGCAGAATTACTATTTATTTGCACGCTATTTGTAACTTCTTTTCAAACAAAGTACAGTGTAATCTCCCCTTGATAACGCACATTTCGTTTGGGTTTATCATTCGGTTATGTGTATGTAAAATACTTATTTTAACCTGTGTGGGAATTAAACCCTAGCATGCATTTGTTGACAGAGTTCATTGTTCACCCTGGATTCTATCATTTAAACCTGGTTTTCATTTCAGTTTGTTGGTCAAATCTTGACCATGGATTTCATACTCCCACACCGACAATAAATGGCATTTGCAAACAGAGTAACACAGAAGTCTACGATTTCGTAAAAGGTTGAAAACAATTTATGTGCAAGTATAAAAGAATGCTCTATAATGTATTTTATTTCTGTAGCAAATTGAATGGGTAGAACGCTTTGGTTCTCCCCGACCTTATCATAAGAATTTATGTGTTAGATATATGACAACTTTGGTCTTCGCAACCCAATGGTAAAAGAAGACATCTAGATAACAACTCATGCTCTGTCAATTTCTAAGTTCTGTTGTTATATAACAATTTATGACATGTTATTTTGTATTGTAATATATTATTAATGAAATAATATTTGCTTTA
Organism: Larix kaempferi; assembly: GCA_027924585.1. Classification (NCBI taxonomy): domain Eukaryota; kingdom Viridiplantae; phylum Streptophyta; class Pinopsida; order Pinales; family Pinaceae; genus Larix; species Larix kaempferi. The sequence continues at coordinate 10,389,837 of BSBM01000019.1, forward strand.
TATGAGGATCTATAGTATGTTCTCCAATACTATATAAATACCATTTCTGAATTTGATGGAAACTTTTGTATTCAAGAATAACAACTGAAATGGGTATTTCTATTTCCTGTCAACAATTACTCTGTAGTTCTACTGAATAGAACATATATATTTAAAAATCAATAACCTATGACAGTTATACCTCTCTCCTCCATATTATTGTAAAACGAAGAGGACAAAATGTAGAATGCATTTACATAGTTCTAATACAACATAAATCATTTTTGTTTAGGTTTAATAATCCAAATGTTTTCATAAACATTCCAGAAATGGATCAATAAAACCCTTTGTAAACATGCAATAATAAAATCACTTAAATACCAAAAATCATAACACTTAGCTGTATTTTCTGATGACCAATGGTACATAGTCACAAACCTCCCAGCCTTAGACCAGCAAGTCCACCTTGCCCTCTTGGTCACCCCCGAGCTGAGTTCACACTTTCTCTAGGTCAGAGTTTCTTTTTACTTCACTAAAATTGATCTCCAAGTTATTTATGAAGTTTTTGTTTACAAAAGACAACCCCACAACCAACTCAGTACTCCTGAGCTTCAGGATTCTCCAGGGACTTTTAATTCTCTGCACTTAGAACACATCTAGTCACAGCCTTCACAGGGTATTTGCAGCACTCCTGCAACTTGTGGTAGTGCTCCTACCTGAACACTGCTTGTGTTCCAAATTCATACTCAGTTCTCATGGTTTTCTTTTTCTCATTCATCTTGTGCTCCAAACTTCCCTTCTCCACTTTCTGGATTTATTCTGGTTATTCTTTTATCTTGAATTCCATCTCCTTTTTCTATCTCCCTTCTCTCTTGTGTTGTGTTGATAGTGAATTCCTCTCTTTGTTTCTTCTTCTCCTTTTGTGTATGTTCTCTTAATTGTAATTTATTTAATTCCATTATTCTCCCTAAACTCTTCTTTAGGGTTTCTACAAGTGTCTCCATAATAATTTTCTTTTTATTATTTTATTTTGTATTTATCCTCCAAACCCATAGGAACTGTGACTCCCATCTCTTTAATGTGTTGGTCCACATAGTCATCAGAAATTAGCTTCTCTAAATTTCTAATGTCACGAAAATAAGTTTTCATCATCCTCAGTGTTAAAAGGTTTCAAACACAAAATAAACAAAAACAATTAGTTTAGTCTGTGTCGTGCACTTCTTCGAACAGAAAAGGGTATGCTGATCGCATCTCCTTTTCCATTTCCGAGGTAGCCTCCTCAGGCTCATAGTGCTCCCATTGCACTTTTACTTGGGTGATGGTTCGATTATGAAGCACCACCTCTTTCTGATCCCGTATACATATAGGACGTTTCTGGAAATATCCTTATGATTCCACCTGAATCACATGCCAATTCACAATATGCTTAGGATCATATACATATTTATTTAATAATGAAACATGAAACACATCATGTGCTTTAAATTTTGCTGGTAGAGCTAACTCATAAGCAACAGATCCTAATCTAGCAAGTACTTAAAAAATACCACAGTATCTTGGTGCCAGTTTGGAAACCTTGCCTAAACTCAGAGATCCTTTCTTTTCTTTCACCCTTAGGAATACATGATCCCCAACTTCAAATTCCTTATGTCCTCTCTATTGATTTGCATAAATTTTCTGTCTATCTTGGGATGTTTTAAATTTGTTTTAACCTTTTGCACAATGTTTTCTAGTTCTTCCAACAAATTAGGCCCCAACATAACCCTGTTCACAGGATCATCCCAAGTCATAGGGGTTTTCATTTTCTACCATACAAAATTTCAAATGGGCTCATTCCTGCAGAGGTTTGATACCCATTATTGTAAGCAAATTCATCCAAGTGTAAGTAATTTCTCCATTGTTTTGGGTTATCCATGACATACAAACGAAGCATGTCTTCCAAAATATGATTCACCCTCTCAGTCTTCCCGTCTGTTTGAGGATGATAGGTTGTACTAAAATTCAATTTTGTTCCCAAACCTGTAAATAACTTCTTCCAAAAATGTGAAGTAAACTTCACATCCCTATTGGATATACTTACTTTCGTAATTCCATGAAGTCTAAAGACTTGTTTCATGGATATATCTGCAATATGTATTGCTTTGAATGTGGATTTAACTGGTATGAAATGAGCTTCCTTATTTAACTTGTCTACTCCAACCATAAAAGTATTATGTTGTTTGTTATTTTTAGGCAAACAGTGATGAAATCCTTGGAAATAGTCTCCTATTTCCATTCTGGTACAGGTATAGGTTGTAACAAACCACCCGGGTATTGCTGTTCTACTTTCACTCTTTGGCATTCCATACACTTTGTTATATACTCAGCAATTTCAAACTTCAATCTAGGCCAATCGTACCTTTTTTTTCTTACAGTTGTTGTCATCCTTTGATAACTAGGATGGCCTGAATATGGCCTCTTATGAAATTTGTCTAAAATTAATTGCTTTAATTCCATCAGATCTGGTATATATATAATCTATTTTTAAACAATAGCAATCTTTCCTTTGTTAAGTTGTAGGCTATTGTTTGTTGTTCTGAATTTTCTGTATGGCACTTTTGCATTAAATTCAGATATTTTGGGTCTTTTTCAGTTGCTGTCCAATTTTTAATTCTAACTCAGATTTGAAAACTATTAATTGAAGTCATCATAAATATATTCATACATATGATTTTTTTATTTAAAAAAAATCAATTAGAACATAAGTGGTCACTTTTCCTTGCAACATCATGTTGTTGTCTTTTCATGGAAACCCTTTTTAGAGTTCGATCTCCTTACTTAGATATTCTTTGTAATTTTTTGCCCCTGCACATGTGTTAGTCATACAAGATATATAGATCATGATCAGATAATATTTTCCAAATTATTGTCATGATACTTATTTCCAAGTACCTTTAGTCTTTCTCCACTTGCTTTTCCTTGAAGGCAATATTGTCCATGCATGATCATAACATAACACATGCAAAATCTAACATAAATGTGCATAATTTCAAGTATAAAAATTTCTTAAGATAATTATATGTGCATACCTCGTTCATATCATATGCATAGTAGGAACACTTTTTGGTGCGCCATCTCAACACATCATAGAGTAGTTCATGTGTTTTAGGAAAAACTCTTTCTCCCCTCAAACACTTTATTTTGAGTTTAGGAAATTTATTTTTCCCCTCAAGCTTCCTCGCTTGAGTCCAGGGAAATTCCTTTATTTTTCCCCTCAAGCCTTCTTGCTTCAGTCTAGGAAAATTCCTTTTATTTTTCCCCTCAAGCCTTCTCTCTTGAGTCTAGGACTTTTTTCTTTTACCCTCAAGACTTCTCGCTTGAGTCTAGGACTCTTTTCTTTTCCCCTCAAGCCTTCTTACTTGAGTCCAGGAATGTTCCAAGCCTTCTCGGTGTGCACCAAGCACAATATTGGTACTCAGCACCTTCTCGGTGTCATGCCCCTCAGGGAATCCATCACGCACAAGACGATACCCAACACTCACCCAGTGCTCTTGAGTTACCAAGTGCTCCAAGGACTTTTACGTCACTAAAAATATGTAACCACCTTTAACAACTCTTCAGGGTATTGCAGTGCTCCAGCATTAAACTGGTAGTGCTCCTACCGAACACGTCTTGTGTTCCATACCCGACTGTAGGTGTTCCTTTCTGGCCCAAATATGTGCTCCAGACTTGGCCTTCTCTTCTTCATTGTGCTTTATTTAATTTGCAGGGGTTTTATTATTTTTAGAGTTATATATATATTTTTTTCTCTTTATGCTCTCAATATTTTCACTTCCCTATCATATTGTCTCATGTGCATGCAACAATGTCTCATAACATTGCATTAGTGAACTCTTGGTTCTCATTGTGGCTCTAATGCCACTATCATGGCCAACAATGATTTTTTTGCGATATCCTTTTGGTTTAGCGATCCTCTCGCCAATGATTTGCTTTGATACCTTACTTCGTGCGATCAATTCCTTGCACACATAAACCGGATAGGTATATTAGCTAAAACCTTATGGAGTTCAAGTGTCAATCACAAAAACCTAATCATTTTGTACAACACTTTACATAATCATAGTTCCTTGAAACCTTATTGCAGGTTTTGATAAATTCCAGACCTTTCTCATTTCAAGGTCTTATTGAAGTTGCAACAACCTCAAAGTAACTGTTAGTCACCACAACATGTGACATGATATCATTAATTTGATAAACAATAGGTTCACCTATTTAGTTATCTTACTCATGATTTGAATATATTTCACCATGAGTCTTTGATCTTTACTCAGATTCTTACAGTATGATTACCATACTTTATGCATAACCAGACCCATATATATTTTCAATCTTACGGCCATAACCTGCAATGTTTGCACAAAGCATTGATTGTTCACCCTTTTTTTTTAACTTTGGTTTCTTTTACAACCTCTTCAATAATTCAAATGGTCATTCTATCACCATTCAACTGTTTTTTTTCCACAATTTAGTTGCTCGAGGTGATGACATACCTCACCATACAATTTCACATTTTCATCTTATTAGACCAGGAAGATGGATTAGAACATTTTTCCTTGATCTTGACACAAACAACCAATACATTAGTCATCATAGATAAGCATACTATTGACAAAAGTTTCCCTACGTATGATGAATATGAAAAAGGGATTCATAGTCTACTTATCTTGTCTAAACAACTCATACCAAAACAATTTTACTATAATATGATAGCACAGCTTAAACACGCGTTCCTTAAATTCCTTTCAATAACTCTGCGATTGTATATCTATCCTTTATCCAAGAGACCATACAATCTTACTAGGAGAATACTACTCCTTGCATACTATATCAAGGTACAAATTACTAGTATAACGGAGAATGGAACATGGTAGTGTTACCTCGCTTTATATTTTCATATCTCATGCTGAGCCCACATAGGCCCGAGTGGTGAAACTTCAGCTCTAATACAAATTTGTAATGTCTCTTCTACACCATTCTTTTTAAGGAATTAAACTCACAAACCCAAACAAACTAATTTCCTCAGTTTATACTATAATAAATTAAAACTGAGCAATAGTATGCATTTTCAAAATCTATAGAATTCATAGCAAATTGATTTTATTTTATTAATTCATAATTAATGGTATTATACACAATAAAGTTCAAGCATCCAAAATGATTATCACACCCGAACATGCCATGGTTTTATTTGTTCATAATGTAGAATAGGAAACAAAACTTACCAAGCATAAAATGCTTATCCTATCCCAATATAACATGGTTATATATAATCTATATGAACTGGAGCATGAAAACAAGGTTTAACCACATACTCCAAGTGTTAACCAATGTTCTGAAATATTTCATATATTAGATTTATGTATTTCTTGCATTGGTATACCATGGAAGGGTTTAATATTTCAACATAATAACCTGTAATAATAAAAGCCAATGTAGCTCCACTCAACGCAGCTTCGCACTATTCTCATATACTATTTAATATCTATATTCTAATATGAATATAAATAAAATTAACGCATATTAACTAAAGTCCAAAGGATCCCATACAAATATTTCCACAACCTTGCGTTTATATGTTATCTTAAGCATTTTTCCACTTTGCATTGATATAATATGTTGAACACTTTATCATGAGTTAATAATTATTAACCAACTTGTTTGTATCGCCTTGACAATTATTAATATATAATCATAAATTATAATAGTTTCAACATAAACATGCTAAACTTATCCTATCATACCAATGCTAACTACAAACATAGTATAGAGCATGTAAACCATACGATGCAGTTAACCTATGTCCCGAAGGATCAATGCAAAACATTAAAACTCTTGCATTGATAAACTATATGGTGTGCATTGCATGGTTTAAAATAATTATTGACCAAGTGTAAAAGGCAATGTCAACCTGGCAGGTTTCCAGCTGGTCGGTCGCAGCCTATGAGGGTTTGGAACTTGTGCAATTACTATGCCACTCTAGCTCTATCGCAGTTGGTCAATCATAACAACGAGGACTGTATAGGTTTCAGTTGATCTGAAATATACAATGCCACATTGCGAAGGGTACCATGTACCACAACCTGGTAATTAAAACACCATTATAAACCACTGTCGATCACTATCCATGGCTTCAATAAGGAAACTCTTGATTCATCTCCATCGTTGAACACACGTAGTTGGTGCTAATGGCTTCCGCGCTCACCTACTGTCCTTGGAGAGCATTTATAGCTTGATCACCGGGTTCAGTGGTCATCTCAACCATCCGTACCGGTGAAGGTAGTATGAGAAAAGAATCTAACAATGGAGACTCACCATTCTCTTGGCTAGTGCTCTACGCAGAGAATTCTTGCCTTGTGCAGAACGTTCCTGCACTGTGTAAGGTTGTAAGTTCGATTCCTTTCTGAACCAGCATTTTTAAAGGAAAGTTGCATACTCAAAAACAGATTTCTATCTGATGAATTTGTCCAGGCATGAGGATAAGGTAAGCTATGTAAACGTTACAGCGTTTACACTTCGAGCACTTCAAACTTAATTATTCAACACTTCTGGGCCATTTAACTGTTTGCTCGTTTCGTGTGCAGGTGAAGAAAATTCAAGGAAAAGGTTAAACGCATTAAGGAGGAGTCCTCAGCGAGTGCCAACAAGTAAAAGAGGAAGATCAGTGGAATAATCTACGTACGCGCAGGAAAGAAAACGTGTTATTGACACATTTAAACTTTATAATTTAAATTTTTTGTTAAACTTCATGCATTTTTTAACTGCTTGCTTATTTTCCCGAATAGGTACAATGATTCTATGAAATCAGTTCTCACACTCCCTCTATCCACAGGTAAAATTTTGAAATGTACAGTGTGTAACTTTTCGTAGTTTGTTTTTATTTATTTAAATCGTCCAAGAAGGTTAAATCCCAAACTGTTTACCTGTGTAGGTGAAAAGTAACAAGGAAAAGGATGGATTCGTTTTAAGTAAACCCATCGCAAAATCCAAGTAACAAGGAAGAAACAGTTTTTCCCTGACGTCCAGGTAACTCGCCAACACGTAAGACTCGGGCGTAACTTAGCCCGTTTGTTAGATATGGTCTTACGACATCGTTAGGATTTTTATGTTCTGGCTACATGCTGGAATGAGTGGTCGTATGCCTTTATCTACTACTTCACCGTATTAAAACTCCTTTGAAGGTCTTCATGACATGGAGATGTAAATATTACATGTCTTTGGATTACGAAAAACCGTTGCAAGTTTGTAATGTTTCGGGTTTAGTTTTCTTTATTTGTTTTTCTATGAAGGATAAATCAGACAAACAAGTCAACTCTCCTGATTTGCAAATCACACCCTACTGGTAATGTAACTACTCCTATAGTGTTTAAGTTTACTAAACTGAACTTTGTAGCCTTGGAAGCAAACTTCTTTCCTTTATCATTGCAAATCTCAGAAACTCATCTGGCCGGGAATTCCTCTTTGTAATCAATGTACCTTGACAATTATTAACCATCTCTTTTTCAAACAGTGTTGCTTTGCATTTTATAAATGACCTCTGTCACAAAAGTTTATGTCCGTGTGTAAATAACTATATGCAGAATTACTATTTATTTGCACGCTATTTGTAACTTATTTTCAAACAAAGTACAACGTAATCTTCCCTTGATAACACGCATTTCGTTTGGGTTTATCATTCGGTTCTGTGTATGTAAAATACATATTTTAACATGTGTGGGTATTAAAACCTAGCATGTATTTGTTGACACTGTTCGTTGTTCACACTGGATTCTATCATTTAAACATTATCTTCATTTCAGTTTTCTGGTCGAATCTTGACCATGGAGTTCATACTCCCACGCCGACAATAAATGGCATTTGCAAACAGAGTAACAAAAAAGTCTATGATTTCGTAAAATGTTGAAAACAATTTATGTGCAAGTATAAAGTAACGCTCTGTAATGTAATTTATTTCTATAGAAAATTGAATGGGTAGAACTCTTTGGTTCTCCCCAACCTTATCATAAGAATTTATGTGTTAGATATATGACAATTTTGGTCTTCGTGACCCAATGGTAAAAGAAGACATCTAGATAACAACTCATGCTCTGTCAATTTCTAAGTTCTGTTGTTATATAACAATTTATGACCTGTAATTTTGTATTGTAATATATTATTAATGATATAATATTTGCTTTATATGAGGATCTATAGTATGTTCTCCAATACTATATAAATACAATTTCTGAATTTGATGGGAACTTTTGTATTCAAGAACAACACCTGAAATAGGTATTTCTATTTCCTATCTACAATTACTTTGTAGTTCTACTGAATAGAACATATATATATATATATATATATATAAATCAATAACCTATCACATTTATACCTCTATCCTCTATATTATTGTAAAACAAAGAGGACAGAATGTAGAATGCATTTACAAATTTCTAATACAACGGAAATCATTTATGTTTAGGTTTTATAATACAAATCTTTTCATAAAGGTTCCAGAAATTGATCAACAAAACTCTTTGTAAACATGCAGTAATAAAATCACTTAAATACCCAAAATCATAACACTTAGCTGTATTTTCTGATGACCAGTGGTACACAGTCACAAACCTCCTAGCCTTAGACCAACAAGTCCTCCTTGCCCTCTTGATCACCCCTGAGCCGAGTTCACGGTTCCTCTAGGTCAGAGCTTATTTTTACTTCACTAAACTTGATCTCCAAGTTATTTATGAAGTTTTCTTTTACAGTAGACAACCCCACATCCAACTCAGTACTCCTGAGTTTCAAGATGCTCTAATGAATTTTAACTCTCTGCACTTAGAACACATCCAATCACAACCTTCACATGGTATTTGCAGCACTCCTGCAACTTGTGGCAGTGATCCTGAACATCGCTTGTGTTCCAGATTCATACCCAGTTATCATGGTTTTCTTTCTCTAATTCATTTTGTGCTCCAAACTTCCCTCCTCCACTTTCTGGATTTATTATTATTATCCAATTCTCTTGAATCCCCTCTCCTTTTTTTGTCTCCCTTCTCTCTTGTATTGTGTTGAAAATGAATCCCTCTCTTTGTTTCTTCTTCTCCTTTTGTGTGTGTTCTCTTAATTGTAATTTATTTAATTCCATTATTCTCCCTAAACTCTTCTTTAGGGTAACTTTCTACAAGTGTCTCTGTAATAATTTTCTTATTATTATTTTATTTTGTATTTATCCTCCAAACCCATAAGAACTGTGACTACCATCTCTTTAATGTGTTGGTCCACATAGTCACCAAAAATTAGCTTCTCTAAATTTCTAATGTCACAAAATTAAAAGGGGTTATAAATCCAAAGTTTGGGGTATTACAATTTTATATGTCCAGGCTTAATGGGATTTTTTGAAAAATGCTTTAGTATATTTGAAGTTGGGGTATGGACATCTGCACAACGAAAAAAAGTTGATGACTTTTTGCCAACATTATTACAAAGAACGGGATTGCAAAGGGAACAATTTAGATTAATTTTAACACAAGAAGATTGTTCTTCCATAGATAGAGAGGGTTTTCAGGGTGATGGAAATCCTTATGTATTTCGCAAGCCTTTAGATAAATTTTGGGACATTTTTATCCATGGTTGGGATCCAAAAAATATAGTGATTGTAGATGACTCGAAAGAAAAACATGTTTTTAACGAGGAAGGGAACTTTATTATAACAAAAAATTATACTTGCGAAGATGTCAATGACACATTCTTGTTAGATCGATTATGGCCTTGCTTGCTGCACCTGAATGGCGTGAGTGATGTGAGGCCAATTGTAAATAAAATGAAAATGAAAGTACTTTGTTAAATAATACACTTGAATGTTTGTTTGTACTAGTATGCTGACAAGATTTCAATGACACATTCTTGTTAGATCGATTATGGCCTTGCTTGTTGCACCTGAATGGCGTGAGCGATGTGAGGCCAATTGTGAATAAAATGAAAATGAAAGTATTTTGTTAAATAATACACTTGAATGTTTATTTGTACTAGTATGTTCAATTTCACTGTCCTAGTATGTTTAATTCTATCTTTTCCTATTTTTTCGGTGAAGACTACCATCCAAATTATAAACAAACATAATATTGACACACAGTTAGAAAGACTCGTTGAAGCTTGCAAAGTTAAACAACACATCTCATCCTTATTCATTCAAAAGACTCTGCATCAGGCATTTAAAATTCATAACCAGGTTTATGCCTATCATTCTAAGAACCGACATGAGCCATCCATCCATCAATGAGGTTGTGACAACATAAGCAACAAGTCTTACACAAATGAATTTTAGCCATTCATCATTCACATATAAAAATTCATGTTGCAGATAGATTATGCAATGGAAAATAGCTCATTCATAGCACATCATTCTATACAGGCTTACACATAGATTAACTATGGCTTACATATAATTACACCTTCATTCAACAACTGAGCATAACAAGCATAATAATTCATATGAACAATAAAATTCATCCACAAATAAACTTATCTGAAATTCACATGAGAGTGGCAATTGAGTGCATGTGAGCCACGCTCCACCCAACCTTAGAACTTGTCCATGCTATATTATTTCAGCTCTCAAGTTCACCCCCGAGCCAAGATCCAAACATTAACCAGAGATATCTCACCAATTTTTCCCAACTCACTCTCAGAGTCTAAGGAGGAATTGACAGAGGTAAAACACATACACAGGGTTCAGAAAACAACAGTTTGGTAAAAAATTCCTTGTCAATACCACAATTGACCCACCTAAGTTCCTTCCCAAAATGCACAACAACACATTTCATTGCAAATGTCGGGATTCCCTCTGGGTCTCATGCTTAATTTCCAATTGACTAGTGTGTGCAACCAAGGGAAATCATGGCCAAAATTATTTAAATAGATAATTCGGGTTCAGGTTTATCACAAGGATTCTTCTCTAATATTTCTTCACTCTCTGCGAACTCAAAACACACAGTGATCGTCTTCATTGTTTGTGTCTAAAATTCCTCTCAGATTCTCCTACTTATTATCGCACTATACAGACACCCCCCCGTGCTCTGTGTGCATCCTCCTTCCCTGACATCCAACCACCCCCAACTGTCCGTAGCAGCAGCCTCCCACTTCCTTTGGATCAATGAGGAAACCTTGTGTCCCCCTTTGGGATCCCATGTGGCCATCCCAAAGGAACATGTCCTCCTATCCATAATCACAATTAGCCACTAAATCTCCATATTAATTAGTAATTAATAATAATTAATTACTAATTAATCCCCCACTAAGAATATGGCTTAGGGGTATGGGTTTCGGGTTTATCATAAGGTTTTAGAGCAAGGGTTTAGGGAAAAAGGTACATAAGTCAACCTTACCCCCTCACAACCCTCGGTTAATATCTGGATCTCCTCTTCATTGTTTTGCTCCTCATGCAGCCAGCTAGTATTTTTATTAAAATATAATCAAGCTATGTACATACTCATAGCCACAATGTTCAATTACAATAACAGCTCTAACCTGGGCCAGGGGGTGTTACACTCTTCCTTGTGTTCTTCTTATGTTAAATGCTGAATGCGATCTACATATGTTATTATGCTTAAGTATTGTTGCTCTATGATTTCTGTTGATGTGACCGCAAGTTATACAATGTTAGCGCAGATGTCGAGTACACAATGATAATGCAAATGATGAATGTATGCTTGAAATTTTAAGCATGATGCGAAGACAAATCTCTATTTTATGTAACAATAAATTGAAAATAGATGCATGTCCTCCCCCCACTACGGAAACTTGGTTCCTGCAGCCCCCTTAATCATCTCGGGTCAGACTCCACTCGATCCGCAAGTGTTGCTGGAAAGGGTAAAACCTTTCTGGGCCAATGCTTAAGGGTACTTGGTTGGTATTTGTTGATAGTAGTGCGAAGTGAATCCCTGTCAATAGAATTGTGTCAACATTTTGCTTCATCAAGCATAGTTCTAGCTGCTTCTTGGACTGTCCTATTCTTTCTTTCCACAATGCCATTATGATGAGCAGTCCTTGGAGCTGAAAATTTTCTTTTAATTCCATGGGTTTATTTAGCACTAAGAATTTTTTTTTTGTTTGTAGAAGGATAATCCTAAGGTAACTCTTTCAAACCAATCTTTAGGGGAAAACTAGCCTTTTTCCTACTAGAGAGGGCTCTCTCATAAATGGATATAATGGCTAGAGATATTTCAAACTGATTTTATTTTAAATTGTGAGAGGCTGAAAAATATAGATACCATTGTGCATGGAGTAAAAAACAATAAAATTTAAAAATCAACAGAGTTTTAAGAATGAATTTTTTTTCAAAGGCAAGGTAGTTATCTTTTTACAGTCAAATTCTTGTTTGGTAGGTGGTATTTGAAGAAAGAATGACATTCCATCAACATCAGGCATCAATCAAGGATGAATCTAACATTGAATTTAGAGGAAAATATGTGAATACTTTGATCCGATTAAACCAGAGCATAGTTACATGAATTCTTATTTAAAACAAGCTCTCATCAAAGCCTGAAAGAAAACATAATGGAAAGATAATTATTGGAAATAAAAAATCCATGAGGAAAGGGAAAATACATACTGTGAATTAATAACACAGGAATCTTTACTCTTGAAAATATGCATCAACTTTGCTCAGCCATCTTTATTCAAAATTGAAGGGTTCAATACAAAACGAGTATCTCTTCATGGCTTCCAATACTTACTACATTTCCAAAAATTATCTTTTATACATTGTAAAACCTCTTGAGGTAAAACCCTAACTGCTTCATAACTAAAAATATAAAATTATAAACTAACTATTACATTCCATTTCGGTCAAAATTTATACAATTTCCAAAATTTCTCAGAATATAACATTTGATGTCTTTCTATTGGTTGTAGCTGCTGATAGGGCTCCTTTCTTGAATAGTAGTCTTCAAGTGTGCAAGGTGTACTTCATTTTCCCATATCTCTCCAATGTCTTCCATTGCTCTGTAGAAGGTACCTCATAACTAGTCATCTCCTCGATCAGAACTTTCATCTATATGTGCTATGCAATGGAAGTTGGAGGAATATTTTCACCTATCATGGCCAACTGGTTTAGAATTTCAAAATCAAGGGAGAGTTTCTTCAGTAGAATTTTCCTTGTTAGAACATGAGTCAAACCTTCAAATTGCTCATGGTTACTCCCAATGTTAAATAGTAAATCCTTATAATTGTTATGGGAAATTAACTCATTATTTTAATCCCAAAAGGAAGGCAGTCCCTTTTTTATTAGCTTTTCAAATCCCTTTTTGAAGTCTTCAACCTGTTTATTCATATGTTCTTCTCTAGGCTAAACATTCTCAATGTGAGAATGTTTTCCAAGGACTCTCCTAGCCCAAGTTATGGCTGTTACCATGTTTTTGATAGCCATTGCTTCCAGATCATCTTCTGTCAGAGTATTTAAGAAACTTATGATATCCTGGGCTGTATATTTTGGTTTCTTATCTAAAACTTCTCTCATTGTTGTACAGCTTTGCAAGCTATCATTTTCTATGGATTCCTTTGTATTCATAAAATCTTAATAAGGCCTGAATTTTGCAGCCTCAATGATGATTGAGTCCCAAATCGAATGCTTTGCACCTTGCAATACTAGTTGTCCCGTCACTTGAATTATCATCCTCTAATTTCTGCCTACCAATTCTTTATTGTTATTTCTCAACTCTTCATTTTCCTTTTTCTGATTTTCCACTTCTAGTCTTTGTTTTCTTCTTTTATGTCTTTTATCTCCACCTCTTTCAAGATAAATTGGGACATGGCTTGAATTATATCATCTGTGCTTGCTTCTTTGTTGCCTTGATTTGTTCCTTGCTTCTCTTATGCTGTATTTTCCAATTTGGCCTTTAGATCTTCAATTTGAGTCTTAAGACTCAATCTATCTTTCTCCCAACTTACCTCTTTTTCCTCAAAATTAAGCAATTTAGCTCTACAATCATCCAATTCTTGAGATCAAGTTTCTTTTTCTTGTTCTAACACAGTTAATTCAGAGGATTGAATTAACTGAGTTACTGGAATTTTAACCTTTTTCTTAAGTAATTGGATAGTGTTTTCTTTCTCAGCTAAAAGCTTTTTACTTGCCTCCCCTCTATTTGGTTCATCATTGCTCTCCACTAGGTCACCTTGCAATCTTTTTATTTGCTACTGATGAGATTTGTTCTCTATTTTCTCTTGCCTCAATTGGATTTCCAGCCTGTTCAATGTATTCTATAGTTTTTCCACTTTTAAAGTAGCTTTAATCAAATTAGTATAAATCACCTCTCCAGTCTGACTGTGTAGGTGAATTTTATCAGGGACTGTTATCTTCTGCAAATTCAATTTCATTTATGTGACCTTATCATCAGATGATACAACCAAATTCAAAGTATTTTTGTTTGGATCTCTGCTAGTCATCAGAGTAATTTCTGAATCAACAACATTTCTGACTATTGGAAACAACTTATGCATTGCTTCTGCTGATGTTTGTTTGTATTTCCCATATTTTACATATATTTAAGCTCTTGAATGAAATTTGCTAGAATCATTTGCAGCTCTTGCCTCATCAAATTCGTATTACTATACTTGAAATTTTGGCCCTTGGTATTTTTATTTCTTCTTTCCCTTTTCTTTGTCAGATACAACTACTTCATCTTGCTGGCTTGATTTTAATCTTTTGGTTTCTCTTTCTTCCTCCATCTGCATATCAGTACTTTCATAAAAACTTATTTTACTTTTTGCTTCAATCTTTCCTGGGGTAGGTACCAACAGAGCTGAAACTTTATCCAAGGTAGAAGGATTAGCATGTGAACTTCCTGAAACTTCTTTGCCTGATTCATATTGTAGTAAGTTTTCCGTCTTCGCCAATCCTTCAACCTCTTGTTGATCAAAGGCTTTATTTATGTTCTCTTTCCTTCTGTTAGAAATAACATGACAAGGATAATAATTAATAGTTGTCGCTTTCCTAAAACTTAGTGCTTCTAAATGTTTTTCTACAAAAGGGAGAGCATTCTTGTTCTTGATGATAAAATGACCAATTTTTAAAGGAAAATTTATATCTGAAGCTTTCTTGAAAGCTAGAAAATGGTCATTTTTTATTGTATATATTTTTTCTGATAAAATCCAAAGCAAAAACTCTTCGAGTCAAAAATCCTGGTAGAATATAAGGCTCCTTAAAAAATCTATAAAGTCTGATAACTATATCTTGCTTCAGTAAAAACCAGTCTCCAATTGTTTTTTCTAGGCTTAAGTGCATCAAGGTCTTCATCTCTGATAATACTCTAGGAAAATTTTCTCCAAACATCAATCTGTATACTTCTGATAAAATAAAATTCATAAAATTAAACATATTGTCTTCCATTGTTTCTGAAAACACAGACTGTGGGAAATGTAAATCTTTTCACTGCTAAACATGAGCATTTTCATCAGGTGTGTCTGGAATCTGAAATGTCTGGAAGTGTGGAAATTCACTAACTGAGAGTGGATGTTCCCAGCCAGGAATTCATCAAATTTAAGGCATGTTACTTGACTGTAATCCATTTTTGGTTTACCAACACTTAATCTAAAAAGCAAACTTAACTAGAACTCTCTAACCATGGAATCATCATCAAACCCTAAAACCTGTGAAATGAGTAACAAAACTAACTGTGAATTTTCATCAAACAAATTAATGTCAAGTGGATATGGGGTGTTATCAATGGAAAGGTCAGGTTTCATACAACTGGTCATGAAGGTTTGTTTGGTCTCAAGGGATGAATCTTTGTATTGGTTAACTAGGGCTTCTTCGGCAAAATATTCCTAGTTGTGGGAGGAAAACAGGGGTACTGCGAGAGATTTCGTAACGGTAGACACATTTACAGGGAAAACAATTTTCGTTCTTGATGAATTTATAACGAATCTTTTACTCTCAGAATAATTCACTGCACACCAGAAAACGAATTCTGGAAACCCTAAAGCTTGTTCTTGACAGAAATGGATAAAACGAGACTTATAAACATTGTGCACATCCAAATTTTGTTTATATAAACCATCCAACTTGCTTTTGATTTTTGAAACTAAGAATTTAACCATTATGGGATCACGAATGTCACTATCTCTGTCCACTAGGGTTTCTTCTATCCTCATAGTTTCAATGTTCTAAGGGACTATTTCACTACTTCCTTCCATTATGTAAACAATTCTAGTTACTTTAACGAGTTTCAGAGTACCTACCTGGCACAGATAGGTTGAATAAACTATGCTCTATCACTTTCTAATAGCACGGACATGTTCCAATCCTCCGCCATTCAAAAGATAAAAGTCAACTTTTGACGTGCCCTTGTCCTTTATACACCCCCAAAGGTGGTTTCGTAACGCTGGAGGGTGGTTTTCCTTACCACTTTCTCTGATTGCGAAATGATGTGGAGACGAAATGCGTATAACGATATGGTATTTCACAACCACTCCAACCTCCATTTCATCGTGCATGTTGGTAGCGTGAAAATATTATGGGCTGTCGATCTAACCGCCCTTTATCGAATAGCCATTGATCTTGGCGTGCCTTTAACACCGCTTGACTTGACTTTTCGACGCAGTTTATCTTCGTTATCCTCCTCGATTCTTCCACAGCGAAACCTTTCCCCTGTCGTCGATCTATCCATTTCCCCACCAAAAATTGTCGATCATTTCTATCCTTTAGTGTCACCCTTTAATTTTTCGGGGGATTTCGATTCCACTATTCATCTCTCTTCTTTTCTGGTGAAACTCATCTTCCACTGTCGATCTTCTCTAATGCAATCGTGACCATTGATCATTTCACATGACTTCCAAAGCACTTGACTCAGTTCTTTAGCTCCTTTTTGGTATAGGAAATGGTCATATGAACTATTTTTTCTAGGACTTGGGGCTATTCTCACCATTTTTACATTATATCAAGACTTATTTTTATCAATCTTTCTCACATTCAAAATTGAAAAATAGTGTGTCAACAGGTTTCACAAAACTCATTGAACTCGTTTGAGGTAAACTCTCCTCCATTATCTGACCTTAAACATTTGATTTTCATATTTGTATCATTTTCAACCATTGCTTTAAAAAATTTAAACTTCTCAAAAGCTTCTAATTTCTCTTTGAGGAATGTTACCCAATTTATAACATATAAATGTATAAACAATATTTATCCTGACTTCCAACAAGAAGGATCGACTGCCCCTTCATTTAGTAGATATTTTTGAACACCAATGTCCATCAATTCACCTATATCCACAATGTTGAACAAAAGAAGGATCGATCGACCCTTCTTGCAGTATAGAACTATTATGAAAATAATACTGGGCAAAAGGACAATTGGCCGCTCCTTCATTTATGAGAGAAATGTGAAAATATTCAACCTACGAAAGCTAGGCTGTCAATTCATGTATAACTAGAATGGTAAATACTGGAAAAATACTAAGCACAAGAAGGGTCGGTCGACCCTTCATTTAGTACATAGTTGTGAACACCAATATCTAGCAATTCACTTCTATCCAAAATGGTGAACACGAGAAGGATCGGACGACCCTTCTTGCAGTCTAGAACTACTATGAAAATAATACTAGGTAGAAGAAGGGTCGGTTGCCCCTTCATTTATGAGGGAATTGTGAAAATATTCAACCTATGAAGGATAGGATGTCAATTCATGTATATCCTGAATGGTGAAGACTAGAAAAATACTAAGCACAAGAAGGGTCGGCCGACTCTTCATTTAAAAAAGAAATGAAAAAATATTTAATCTACGAAGTTTGGGATATTTTGATCCATGGTTGGGATGCTACAAATACAGTGATTGTAGATGACTCAAAAGAAAAACATGATGTTTGTAAGGAGGAAAGGAACTGTATTATAACAAAAACTTATACTTTCCAATATGTCAATAACACATTCCTGTTAGGTTGATTATGGCCTTGCTTGCTTCACCTGAATGGCGTGAGTGATGCGAGGCCAATTGTGAATAATACACTTGAATGTTTCTTTGTGTTAGTATGTTCAATGTCATTGTGATTATAATTCTTGTAAAGTGTCGAGTTTAGTTTTTGAAAATGCAAAATCAAAGTTTGAAAGTGCTAAAATCGGTTTTAAAATTTCAAAATTAAGTATTGGAAACCTCAAAAGAGGCCTTCCAAAAGGGAAAAATCAACTTCTAAAAGTGCCATTATCATATTTATCATTTCAGAAAAGCAAAAAAACCAATTTCAAAAGTGGCAATATCAAAAGAAAAAGTATGCTTTTGGAACCTGGATTTCGCACTTCTGAAAACAGATTTGGTAGTTTCGGAATCGGGTTGGGAACTTTTGGAACCGGATTTGGCACTTTTGCGACCGGATTTGGCACTTTTGGAACTGGTTTTGGCACTTTTGGAACCGGTTTTCTCACTTTTGGAACCTGGATTTGGCACTTTTGGAACCAGATTTGGCACTTTTGGAACAGGTTTTGACACTTTCGGAACCGGATTTGGCAGTTTTGGAACTAGTTTTGGCACTTTTGGAACTTGGATTTGGCACTTTTGGAATCGGATTTTGCTTGATTTTGGGGTTCAGAAAGGTTGTTTTCGACCCATCTTCAAAGTGACTTGGACTAGAATATGTCCAAGTTTAATGAAATTGGCATTGAGATCTTAGGGGTTCTGATCAGATATATGGGAGAGGAGGGGTCTTGGGTGAGAGAAAGAGATAGAGATCAGGAGGGTCAAGTATTTGGAGAGGAGTCAGATAGTTAGAGTGAAAGGGTTATAGTTGAGGAGTTGTGAGGTTGGGGGCAGGGAAATTTTTAGGGACGAAATTTCACCAATTGGCTATTTTTGGGGTCTTTTTTCAAAAAATAAATTCACTATTTGGTCATTTTTAGTCTCCAATATTGCCTATATTAACATAAAATATGTTTTTTTGTCATAATATTCGCCAAAATTGACAAGTTTCAGTAGTAAATTGTATGTCTCATATTTTATATTCACCTACCAATCTATATATATGTTTTTTTCAATCTAAAATAATTGCCTAGAATACTGTACTTAAGTATAGTTTTATAATCTTTAAAAAATACCTTGGTTGGGGGAGTGAGAGTGGGAGAGAGAGAGGGGGGTGTTGGGAGAGAGAGAGAGGTAATGGAGGGGTTTTTTTGAGACTGAGGGGGGGTTACAAATAGATAGAGAGAGAAAGAGAAGTTAGCGGTAGAGAGAGAGAGAGAGAGAGAGAGAGAGAGAGAGGGGGGGGGGTTGAGGTAAGGTGATGAGGAGTTTGGGGATTTGGGTTAGAGAGAGATAGGGAGTGGGGGCGTTATGGGTTTAGGGAGGAGAAGTATAGTTAAAGAGAATGGGGGAGTGTAGGGGGACAAAGAAAGAGATATTTGGGTAGCGAGGTGGGGTATATATGGAGGGAGATGTTGGCGGGGATGGTTAGTGGTAGGGTTGATGTGGATTAGGAGAAACATAGAGAGAAGGGTTTCTTGTGGGTAGGGAAACGAGAGAGAGTGCAAGGGGTGGTTCATGGTGGTAGGGGAAAGAGATATAGATAGATAGATAGATAGATAGATAGATAGAGAGAGAGAGAGAGAGAGAGAGAGAGAGAGAGAGAGAGAGAGATACAACAAGAGTGTGGTTAGTGGTAGGAGTGTGATAGAGAGAGAGAGAGAGTTGGGGTTAGTGATAGAGGGGTTGTTATGGAGAGAGAGGGGGGATTAGGGGTAAAGATGAAAGAGAGGTAGAGAGTGTAGTTTTAGGGGTTTTTGGGAGAGATAAAGTGGTGGAGATTAGGTGTAGGTGGATGAGTAAGCCAGAGAGAGATGGAGAGAGGGTGTTAGTAAAGGGTAGGGGGAGGAAGGGAGAGAGAGAGAGAGAGGGAAGGAGGAGGGTGGTTAGTGGTTGGGGTGTGTTTGTGTGTGTGTGATGCCTTTTGTATTGGGAGACAAGAGAGATAGAGAGAGTGCAAGGGGTGGTTAGTGGTGGTACAAGAGAGAGAGAGACGACAAGGGGGTGGTTAGTGGTGGTACAAGAGAGAGAGAGACGACAAGGGGGTGGTTAGTGGTAAGAGTAGGATAGAGAGAGAGTATGGGTTAGCGAGAGAGGGGTTATTAAGGAGAGAGAGGGGGGGGTTAGGGGCAGAGAGGGAATAAAGGTAGAGAGTGTGGTGTTAGTAAGGGGTATAGGAGTAGGGGGGGAGAGAGAGAGAGGAGGGTGGTTAGTGGTTGGGGTGTGTGTGTGTGCATGAGAGAGAGAGAGAGAGAGAAAGTAGGGGAGAGAGAGAGGAGGGTGGTTAGTGGTTGGGGTGAGAGAGAGAGAGAGAGAGAGAAATAAAGATATAGATAGAGATACACAGAGAAAGAGAGAGAGAGAGAGAGAGAGAGAGAGAGAGAGAGAGAGAGAGAGAGGTGTTAGGGAGTAGGGGGAGATATAGAGCGATGGGTTTTATTGGTAGGTGGAGTATGGATTGGAGAGAGAGAGAGAGAGAAGGGGGTGATTAGTGTGAGGAGGGGGATTGGGGGACATAAAGAGATAGATCAGTAGGGTTAGGGGTTTGGGGAAGAGTAGGTTAGTTAGGGAGAATGGGGGTATAGTTAGGGAGTATTGTAATTAGAGAGAGGGAGAGAGCGAGTGATAGGTGTGTAGGGAGGTGGGGGTAGATAAAGAGAAATATGGTTGGAGGGTTGCTACTGGTCGGGGGATGAGGATTATGATAACATAGAAAATGGGGGGCTATGGATAAGGGAGGTGGTAAGTGTTAGGAGTAGGAATGAGAGAGACGGGGGAATATAAGGCATGTGAGAGAGAGAGAGAGAGAGAGAGAGAGAGAGAGAGAATGATAAGTGGGTAGGGAAGTGAGGGTAGATAAAGAGAAATACGGTGGGAGTTTTTTTTGTGGTCGGGGGATGAGGACTAGGAGAACATAGAGAAGGGGGGGTATGGATAAGGGGATAGAGTGTACGGTTGAAAGGGGGTGGTTATTGGTTGGAGTAGGGAGAAAGGGAGACATAGGAAGAGAGAGAAGGACATAGAAAGAGTGGGGTTAGGGTGGAGAGAGAGAATACAAGTAAGAGTAAGGGAGGGGGTTAGTAATGGTTTGGGAAGGAGGGGGGAAAGAGAGAGAGGGACCAGGAGGATTATTGTTAGCTGTGGGAGTAGGAGGGTGAGTGTGTGTGTTTGAGAGAGAGAGAGAGAGAGAGATTAGGTGGGTGTTAGGGAACATGGGGGACAAAGGGGGTGGGGGTTAGGGGTATGTGGATTAGTATGTAGTTGAGAGAGAGAAAAAGTGATTAGGGGTAGTGGAGAGGAGGGGTTTAGGGGAGAAAAAGAGATGGAGATTAGGGGTCTTAGAGGTTTGTGGAGGATGAGGGAAATTTGAGAGAATGGGGGTTAGAGAGAGAGAGAGGGTTAGTTTTAGTTGTGGGATTAGAGGGGTGAGTGTATGTGTTAGAGAGAGAGGGAGGGAGGCATGGGGGTGTTATGGAATAGGGAGGAGAGAGGGCATGGGAGTGATAAGTAGGTAGATTACTATGGTTTTGAGAGAGAGAGAGAGATATAGATAAGGTGATTAATGGTAGTGGGGTGTTAGAGAGAGGGGGGGTGTTAGCGAATAGGGGGAGAGAGGGGAGGAGGTTAGGAGTAGCTAGATAATTGGAGAGAGAGTTGGGGGGGATTAGGGGAAGTGGGGAGGAGGGGATTGAGGAGATAAAGGTATAGAGATTCAGGGTGTTAGGTGTTTGTGGAGGAGGAGGGAAATTAGAGAGAATGGGGGTAGAGAGAGAGATAGGTTGGTTATAGGTAGGGGGTTTTGTTATAAGAGACAAGGAGATATGTTGGGTAAGGGTTAGGAAAGTAGGAGAGAGAGATGTTATGGGAGAGAAAGAGATAGAGAAAGAGTAGGTCAGTTAGAGAGAAGGGAGTATAGGTTGCTTGAGGGGTGTGGAGTAGAGAGAGAGAGGGGGTGGTTATGTTTAAAGAGAGAGAGAGGGAGAGGGTGTTAACGAGACTAGGGAGAGAGAAAGAGGTGGTTGTTACAAGTAGGTGGAAGAGTAGGAGAGAGAGAGAATGTCGAGAGGGTATTAGTAAAGGTTATGGGGTATGGGAGTGGAGGGTGTTTAATTTTAGGGGTTGGAGTAGAGGGGTGAGTAAGTGTGAGACAGATAGATCAACACAGTGCTAGGGAGTAGGTAGAGAGAGTGGTAGTGGTTATGGCATGTGGAGGTGTAGGTGTAGAGGATTAGTAGGGGTTTAGAGTGAGGGTAGTTAGTGGTATGAGAGAGAGAGAGTGAGAGAGAGAGAGAGAGCAAGAGTGAGAGCGAGAGAGTGAGTGTTAGAGAGAGAGAGAGAGAGAGAGAGAGAGAGGAAGAGAGAGTGGAGTGGAGTTAGGGTGGGGAGAGAGATAGAGAGACGGTGTTAGGGTGTTGGTGAGAGAGAAATGGGTTTCAATTAGGTGGAGGTGGAGGAGTAGGGGAGATAAAGTGTGTGAGAGAGGAGGTTATGGTGATGTGGGGGGTTAGTTGTAGGGTTGGGAGTAGAGGTGTGTGTGTGTGTGTGTGTGTGTGTTAGAGAAAGAGAGTGGGGGTGTTAGAGAATAAGGAGAAAGAGAGAGGTATAGGGTTATAGGTAGGTGGATTAGTAGGGTTTGAAGAGAGAGAGGGAGAGATCAAGGTGTTTAGTGGTTAGGGGAGGAGTGTGGTAGTTAGAGAGAAGAGGGTTTAGAGAGATAGAGAGAATTTATAGTTAGTGGGGAGGAGGGGGGTTTGGGGAGTGAAAGAGGTAGAGATCGAGGGGGTTAGGGGTTTGGTGAGAATATAAATTAGAGAGAATGGGGTATAGGGATGGTGGGAGAGAGAGCGGGGGTAAGGGTTATGGAGAGAGAGGGGGGATTAAGGGTTAGTGAGAGTATGAGAGAGAGAGGGGGTTTAATCAGGGGAAGAGAGAGAGAGAGAGAGAGAGAGAGAGAAGGGAGAGATAGAGACCTTGGGGGGTTGTGGTTGTATGGAGTAGGGGTTTGAGAGAGAGAGAGAGATGTAGAAGGTAGGGAGAGAGAGGGGGTTATGTATAAGGGGATGAGTAGTTTGGGGATTCAGGTGGAGAGAGAGATTTGCAGGTTTATGGGCTTGGGGAGGAGCAGGGAAGTTAAAGAGAAGAAGGGATAGAGGGTGTTTCTTAGTTTGTTGGTGGAGAGAGAACATAGTGGGTGTTAGGAATAGGTGGAGGACTATAGGAGAGAGAAATAAGTGGGTATAGGTGGTTGAGAGTAATAAAGAGAGAGAGAGAGAGAACCAAGGGGGGTTGGGTGAGAGAAAGAGATATAGATCTAGAGGGTTAAGGGCTAGGAGAAGAGTTGAGAAGCTGGAGAGAGGGGGTATACTTGAAGAGTAGGTGAGTGTGGTGTAACAAGAGAGATATATTGGGGATGAGAGAGAGAGAGAGGTGGTAGGGAGGAAGGGGATCAGTTGAGAGAGAGAGAGGTAGTGTTAGTGGTAGAGGGAGGTCAAGGGGTTAAGGGGAGAGAGATAGGGGATTATGAGTAGAGAGAGAGGTTAGAGTTAGAGATATAGATTGAGAGAGGTGAGGGGGTGATTATGAGTAGGGTTAGGAGAGGAGTTGTTGTAGAGAAAGGTATAGATATTAGATATTTTATGGTTTTGGGGAGGAGAAAGGATTTCATAGAGAAGAGTGTGTGTGTGTATAGGTATAAGGAGGAGTTTGGGGTTAGAGAGAGAGAGAGAGAGAGAGAGAGAGATGGGAATGAAAGTGGAGTTATATAGGAAGAGAGAAGGTGGTGGATGGTTAGTGGTATTGGGGAGTGGGATCAAGAGAAACATAGAGAGGGGATGTCTTTGGGATAAGAGAGAGAGAGAAAGATGAAGGGGGTGATTAAGGGTGTGGGTGAGTAAGCGGCTTGGGGTACAAAAAGAGATATAGATCAATAGGGTTAGGGGTTTGGGTAGTTAGAGAGAAGGGGTGTATAGTTAAGGAGTATTGGTGTTGATAGAAATGAGTGGTAGGGGTAAGGGTGGTTAGGAGAGAGAGGTGGGTTAGAGGTAGAGGGAAAAGCACATTGGTTATGGATATAGATAGTTAGTTTAAGAGTAGAGAGGGAGGGGGGTTAAGGGTGGATGGGGTGAGGAGTTGAGGGTTGGGGGTAGGGAGAGAGGGGAGGTATCAATAGGTGGATGGGGAGTTTAGTTTTTGGAGGTAGGGAGAGAGCAAGAAAGAGACAAAGAGTTATGGGTTTCGGGAGGAGGAAAGTTAAAGTGAATGGGGCAGTATAGTTGTGGGGGAGAGAGAGAGAGAGAGAGAGAGAGAGAGAGAGAGAGAGAGAGAGAAGGAGGTGGGAAGGAAAGTGGAGGTAAATAGGAAGAGATATGGTGGTGGGGTGGTTAGTGATATTGAGTAGTGGGATTAGGAGAAACATAGATAGAGGGGTGTATTTGGGATAAGGACAAGAGAGAGAGAGAGTTACGGGGGTGTTTAGTTGTAGGAGTAATAGAGAGAGAGAGAGAGAGTGGGGGGGGTGTTTAATTATAGGAGTAACAGAGAGAGAGAGAAGGGGGGGTTAGTGGTACAAGCAGGAATGAGAGAGACAAGGAGACTATAAGGGGAGAAAGAGAGAAAAATAGAGGTGGGTAGGGAGGTGGGAGTAGATAAAGAGAAATATGGTGGGGGGGTTGTTAGTGTTCAGGGTTTAGGAATTAGGAGAGACATACAAAGTGGGGGCTTATGGATAAGTGGAGAGAGTGCTTGTTCTCAAGGGGTTGTTTAGTGGTAGGAGTAGGGAGAAAAAGAGACATAGGAAGAGTGAAAGAAATATAGAGAGAGAGTGGGGTTAGGGTGGAGAGAGAGAGAGAGAGAGAGAGAGGAGATTAGTAATTGTTTGGGGGAGAAGTGGGGTAGAGAGAGGGAGGAATAGGATTAGTTTTATGGGTTGGGGTACGAAGGTGAGTGTGTGTGTTTTAGAGATAGAGAGATTATGGAGTGTTATGGAATAGGGGGAGAGGTGAGGTGGGGTTTAGGGGTAGGTGGATTAGTATAGGGTTTAGAGATACATAGAGAGGTGATTAGGGGTAGTGGAGAGAAGGGGTTCAGGGGAGAGAAAGAGATAGATATCAATGATGTTCGAGGTTTAGGGAGGATGAAGGAAATTAGAGATAATGAGGGTATAAAGAGAGATAGAGAGAGGGTCAGTTTAGGTGTGGGTGTAGTGGGTGAGCTTCAGTGTTAGAGATAGAGAGAGAGAAAAAGAGAGAGAGAGAAGAGGAGTTTCAAGGAATATGGGGTGGAGAGAGGGGTGGGGATTAGGAGTAGGTGGACTAGTATGTGTTTGAGAGAGAGGGGGGGTTATTAATTGTTTGGGGGAGGAGGGGGAAGAGAGTAAGGGATCAAGAGGATTACTTTTAGGGGTGGGAGTAGGATGGAGAGTTTGTTTGTTTTAGAGAGAGAGAGAGAGTAGGGGGTGTTTAGGAATAGGGGGAGAGAGAGTTTCGGGGTTAGGTTAGGTGGATTAGTATGAGATTGAGAGAGAGAGAGAGAGATATTAGGGGTAGTGTGGAGAAGGGGGTCAGGGAGAGAAAGAGATTTAGATAAGGGTTATTAGGGGTTTGTGGAGGATGAGAAAATTATAGGGAATAGGAGTTATATCAAGATAGAGAGAGGGGGGGTTAGTTTTAAGGGTGGGACGAGGTGAGTGATTGTTTGCTTCAAAGAGATAGAGAGAGAGCGAGGGGTGTTAGGGAATAGAGGGAAGAGAGGGTGGTGGTTAGGAGTAGGTGGATTAGTATATAGAGAGAGGGGGGATGATTAGGGGAAGTGGGGATGATGGGGTTGGATTAGAGAAGGTGATATATATTGAGGGGGTTAGGGGTTTGAGGAGGAGGGAAATTATAGAAAATTGAGGTAGAGAGAGAGAGAGGATGGTTAGAAGTAGGGGGTATGGTTGTAATAGACAACAAGAGAATTTGGATAAGGGTTAGGTAAGGGGGAGAGAGAGAGAGAGAGAGAGAGAGAGAGAGAGAGAGAGAGAGAAGTTAGGGGTAGAGAGAGAGTGAGAGGGGGTTAAGGTAAGGCATGAGGACTAGGGGTTTAATGGTATGAAGTGAGAGGGGGGTAGGGATAAGGTTATGAGGAGTTTGGTGTTAGAGAGAGAGAGAGATTGTTGGGTTTATGGGTTTAGTGAGGATAAGGATGGTTAAAGAGAATGGGGGAGTATAAGGGGAGAGCGAAAAGAGAGGTGGATAGGGAGGTGGGGGTGTATAGGGAGAGAGATGGTGGCAGGGATGGTTAGTGGTATGGTGGGTAGGTATTAGGAGAAACATAGAGAGAAGGGTGGCTTGTGGATGGGGATGCAAGAGACAAAGAGAGAGTGCAAGGGGTGGTTAGTGGTGGTAAGAGACTGAGAGAGAGAGAGATAGAGAGAGATGGCAATAGGGTGGTTAGTGGTAAGAGTAAGATAGAGAGAGATAGTGTGGGTTAGATATATAGAGTTTGTTAGGGAGATAGAGAAGGGGGGTTAGATTAAGAGATGAAAGAGTGGTAGAGAGTGTGGTGTTATATATTTGGGGGATAAATAAAATGGTGTAGGTTAGGGGTAGTTGGAGGATCAGGGGGGAGAGAGAGAATCTGATAGGGTGTTAATAAGGGGTAGGGGGAGGAGAGAAGAGAGAGAGAGGGAGTATATTGTTTAGTGGTTGGGGTGTGTGTGTGTGTGATAGCTGTTTGTGTGTGTGTGTGTGTGTGTGTGTGTGAGAGAGAGAGAGAGAGAGAGAGAGAGAGGTGGGGGTGATTAAGTGTATGGGTGAGGAGGGGTGTGTTTGTGATAGTGGATGGTGTGTGTTTGTGTGTGTGAAAGAGAGAGAGAGAGTAGTGGGGTGTTCGGGAATAGAGGAGAGAGAGGGGGTGGGTGTTAAGGGTAGGTATATTAGTACATGGTTTAGAGACAAGGGGAGAGAGAGAGAGAGAGGGGGGAGGGAGAGGGAGGGAGAGGGAGAGAGAGGGTGATTAGTAGTAGTCGAGAGGAGGATATTGGGGTCAGGGGTTTAGGGAGGAGTCAAACAATTAAAGTGAAAGGGGTAAGGGTCAGGGGTTTAGGAAGGAGTCAAATAGTTAGAGTGAAAGGGGTATAGTTGAGGAGTGGTGGGGTTGTGGGAGGGGGAGAGAGAGAGGGAGAGATAGAGAGGTTGTAGGGGGTTAGGAAATAGAGAGGGGGAGACAGGAGAGATATATGGGGGATTAGGGATGCAGAAACAAGGCGGGGTGTTAGTGAGAAAGACAGAGAAGGGGATTACAAATATATATATATATATATATATAGAGAGAGAGAGAGAGAGAGAGAGAGAGAAGTTAGGGGTAGAGAGGTAGTGAGAACAGGTTGGGCTAGGGGTGAGCAGTGGGGGATTTATGGTAGGGAGATCAAGCGAGATTGGGGATAGGGATAATGTGATAAGGAGTTTGGGGTTTAGGGTTATAGAGAGAGAATGGCGGGTTATGGGTTTAGGGAGGAGAAGGATAATTAAAGAGAAGAGGGGAATATATATATATATATATATATATAGAGAGAGAGAGAGAGAGAGAGAGAGGTGGGGATGGTTAGTTGTAGGGTGCATTGGGATTAGGAGAAACAAAGAGAGAGGGGTGACTTATAGATAGGGTGGAAGAGAGAGCTATATATATAGAGAGAGAGTTCATTGGGAGTAGAGAGTAAGAGCGAGAGAGAGAGAGAGAGAGAGAGAGAGAGAGAGAGAGAGAGAAAGGGTGGGTCTTAGGGGGTTGGGGTAGAGAGAAAATGGTGGGGGTTAGGGGTAGGTGTAGGAGTAGGGGAGAGAGAGAGAGAGAGTGATAGAGAGGGTTTGTAATGTTTAGAGAGAGAGATGGGGAGTGTTAGGGAGTATGGAGAGAGAGAGAGCTGGTGGGGTTATGGTTAGGTAAATTTGTAGGGAGTTGATAGAGAGAGAGAGAGTTGAGCGAAGTGATTTGGGGTAGGGGGTGGAGGAGGTTAGGGGAGAGAAAGATAAAGAGATCCTTAGGGTTAGGATTTGTGGAGGAGTAGGCCAGTTAGAGAGACGAGAGTATCGGTTAGTTGGGGGTGTGGAGTAGGGAGAGAGAGAGGGGTGGATGAGAAGGGAGAGGGGGGGGTTAGGGAAGAGAGGGGGCTTATGTGTAGAGAAAGAGAGAGAGAGAGAGATATGGTGTTAGTGAGACAAGGGAGAGAGAAAGAGGTGGGTGTTATGGGTAGGTAGAAGAGTAGGGGAAAGTGAGGATGCTAAGAAGGTACCAGTATGGGTTAGGGGGGGTGATTAGGGAAAGTTGGGAGGAGGTAGTTGGGGGGAGAAAGGGATAGAGATTGAGGGGGTTATGTTTTTGTGGAGGAGGAGGGAAATTAGAGAGAGAGAGGGTGGTTAGAGGTAGACGGTTTTTTTTATAAGAGAGAAGGTTAGAGGTTGTATAAGCGTTAGGGAAGGTTAGAGATAGAGATAGTTTAGGGGGTCTAATTAGTTGTATGGGAGATAAGGGGTTTTGGGTGAGAGAAATCGATAGAGATATAGAGGGTCATGGGTTTAGGGAGGAGTCAAACAATTAGAGTGAAAGGGGTAAGGGTAAGGAAAGTAGGAGAGAGAGAGAGAGTTGAGTGGGTCTAATTAGTTGTATGGGAGAGGAGGGGTATTGGGTGAGTTAAAGAGATAGAGATCTAGAGGGTGAGGGGTTTAGGGAGGAGTCAAACAGTTAGAGTGAAAGGCGTATATTTGAGGGGTGGTGGGGTTGGGGATGGAGAGAGAGAGAAAGGGAGAGATAGAGAGGTGGGGAGTGTTGTGAAAGAGATATGGGTAGAAAAGGAGGGGTATTAGGGAGAAAGATTGAGAAGGGGGTTATGAATAAAGAGAGAGAGAGAGACAGAGAGAAGTTAGGGGTAGATAGATAGTGAGAGGGAGTTGCGATTTATGGTGAGGAGTGGGAGGTTTATGGTAGGGAGAGAGAGAGAGTTGGGGTAGGGATAATGCAATGAGGATTTCCGGGTTTGGGGTTAGAGAGAGAGAGAGAGAGATTGGGGGGTTATGGTTTTAGGATGCGGTGAGGAGTATTTATGGTAGGGAGAGAGAGATTCAGGGTAGGGATAATGCAATGAGGAGTTTTGGGTTTGGGGTTAGAGAGAGAGAGAGAGAGAGAGAGAGAGAGAGAGAGAGAGAGAGAGAGAGATTGGGGGTTATGTGTCTAGGAGGGGAAGGATAGTTAAAGAGAAGAGGGGAATATAGGGGGAGAGTGAAATAGAGAGGTGGGTAGGGATGTGGGGATATATAGGGAAATAGATGGTGGTGGGGATGGTTAGGGGTAGGTTGGATTGGGATTAGGAAAAACATAGAGAGAGTGGTGGTTTACAGATAAGGCAGGGAGAGAGAGAAACTGCAATGGGTGGTTAGTGGTGGTAGGGGAGAGAGAGAGAGAGAGAGAGAGAGAGAGAGAGAGAGGTGGGGTTGGGAGTAGAGAGAGAGAGAGAGAGCGTGGGTGTTAGGGGATTGGAGTAGAGAGAAAATGGTGGGGTTTAGGGGTAGGTGGAGGAGTAGGGGAGAGATTGAGAGAGAAAGAGAGGGAGGGGCTTGTAATGTTTAGAGAGAGAGATGGGTGGTTTTAGGGAGTATGTGGAGAGAGAGAGAGGTTGTGGGTTTATGGGTATGTGAATTTGTAGGGGGTTGAGAGAGAGAGATAGAATCGATGAGAGTGATTTGAGGTAGGGTGTGGAGGAGGTTGGGGGAGAGAAAGAGAAAGAGATCATCAGGGTTAGGATTTGTGTAGGAGTAGGCCAGTTAGAGAGAAGGGAATATAGGTTAGTTGGGGGTGTATAGGGGAGAGAGAGAGAGAGCGAAAGAAAGTAGATGTATATAGGGATAGACATTATGAGGGGTGGTTAGTGGAATTGTGGAGTGAGATTAGGAGAAACATAGAGATAGGGGTGGTTTTGGGATAGCAGAAAGAGAGAGAGAGAGATAGAGATAGAGAGAGTGAATGGGTAAGTTAGTTGTTGGAGAGAGAGAGATAGAGATGGGGGTGGTAAGTTTTTGGAGTAGGAATGAGAGAGACGGGGTGAATACAAGGTGAGAGAGAGAGAGAGAGAGAGAGAGGTGGTTAGGTATGTGGGGGTATATAAAGACAAATATGGTGGGAGGGTTATTAGTGGTCGGGGGATGAGGATTAGGATAACATAGAGAAGGGGGGCCTATGGATAAGGAGAGAGAGAGTACACTCACAAGGGGATGGCTATTGGTCATCGTAGGGAGAAAGGGAGACATAAGAAGAGAGGAGGAGGGGGTTGGGGAGAGAAAGGGATAGAGATTGAGGGGGTTAGGTGTTTTGGGAGGAGGGAAATTAGATTTAATGGGGGTAGAGAGAGAGATGGTGGTTAGAGGTAGGGGGTTTTGTTATAATAGACAAGGAGATATGTTGGGTAAGGGTTAGGGAAGTAGGAGAGAGAGATATATGTTATGGGGATTGATTAGATGTATGGGAGATAATGGGTCTTGGGTAATATAAAGTCATAGGGATCTAAATGGTTAGGTTTTTAGGGAGTAGTTGAACAATTAGCGTGAAAGAGGTATAGTTGAAAAGTGATGCGGCTGGGGAGGTAGAGAGATAGAGAGAGACAGGTGGTAGGGGGTTAGGAAATATAGAGAAGAGTGGTTATGGATGGGGTGAAAAGGAGGTGTGTTAGTGAGAAAGATAGAGTGGTGGTTATGAATAGAGAGAGTGAGCAAGAGAGAGAGAGAGAGGGGGGGAGAGAGAGAGAGAGAGAGAGAGAGAGAGAGAGAGGGAGAGAGAAAGAGATTGTGGGTTATAGTTTTAGGGAGGAGAAGGATAGTTAAAGAGAAGGAAGGAATATAGGGGGAGAGATAAATAGAGAGGTGGGGGTATATAGGGAAAAATATGGTGGTCGAGATGGTTAAGGGTAGGGTGTATGGGGATTATAAGAAACATAGAGAGAGGGGTAACTTGTGTATAGGGAAGAGAGAGAGAGAGAGAGAAACTGCAAGGGGTGGTTAGTAGTGCTAGGAAAGAGAGAGAGAGAGAGAGAGAGAGAGAGAGAGAGAGAGAGAGAGAGCAGGGGGGGGGGGGGATAAAGGGTGGGTCTTAGGGGCTTGGGGTAGAGAGAAAATTGAGGGAGTTAGGGGTAGGTGGAGGAGTAGGGAAGATAGATACATAGAGTGATAGATGGGGCTTGTAATGGTTAGAGAGAGAGAGGGAGAGAGAGAGGAGGATGAGGGAGTTAATTGCAGGGGTGGAAGTAGGTGTAGGGGGAGATAGAGAGGGGTGGGGTTTATGGGTAGGTGTTGTAGGGGTTTGAGAGAAGGGGAAAGAGAGAGAAAGAGAGACAAATGGGGGTGATTAGAGGTATGGGTGAGGAGGGGGCTTGGGGTACATAAAGATATAGAGATCAATAGGGTTAGAGGTTTGGGTAGTTAGAGGGAAAGGGGGTATAGTTGAGGAGTATTGGGGTTGATAGAAAGAAGTGGTAGTGTTGAGGGGGACTAGGAGAGAGAGGGGTTGTTAGAGGTGGAGGAAAAGGAATGATGGTTATGAAGATAGATAGGGGTTTTAAGAGTAGAGAAAGAGGGAGGAGGTAAGGGTAGAGGGTTGAGGATTTGAGGGTTTGGGGTAGGGAAAGAGAAGGGGGTATGGATAGGGGAATGAGGAGTTTGGTTCTTGGGGGTAGAGAGAGAGTAATCAAGGGAGAGAGAGAGAGAGATTGGTAGGGTTATGGGTTTGGGGAGGAGTATGAAAGTTAAACTAAATGGGGGGAGTATAGCTAGAGAGAGAGAGAGGGAGGTGTGAAGGAAAGTGGAGGTATATAGCAATAGATATGGTGGTGGGTTGGTTAGTGGTATTGGGAAGTGGGGTTAAAAGAAACATAGAGATAGAGGTGTATTTGGGAGATTGGAAAGATAGAGAGAGATACAATGTGTGCGAGGGGTGGTTAGTTGTAGGAGTAATGGGGGGAGAGAGAGAGGGGGGCGTTGTTAGTGGTAGAAGTAGGAATGAAAGAGACAAGGGGGACTATAAGGGGAGAAAGAGAGAAAGAGAGAGGTGGGGTTAGATAAAGAGAAATACAGTGGGAGGGTTGTTAGTGTTCACGTGTTAGCAATTAGGAGAAGAATAGGGAGGGGGGGGCCTATAGATAAGTAGAGAGAGTGATTGAGAAAAATCTATTTGTGGGGATGAGGGGGGTTAATGGTATTTTTGGGACTATGGGGGTGAGTGTGAGAGAGAGAGTAGGAAGGGTTGTTAGGGGGTAGGGACATATAGAGAGGGGTGGGGGGTTGTGGTTGTGTGGAGTAGTGGTTTGAGAGAGAGAGAGGGGGGGGTTTGGTTAAGGGTACGGTGTATGGGGATTAGAAGAAAAATAGAGAGAGGAGTAGCTTGTGTATAGGGCAGAGAGAGAGAAACAAGGGGTGGTTAGTGGTGGTAGAGAGAGAGAGAGAGAGAGAGAGAGAGAGAGAGAGAGAGAGAGAGACATTGGATTGGAGGTAGTGATATAGAGAGAAAGAGGGATAAAGGGTGGGTCTAAGGGGATTGGGGTAGAGAGAAATTATGGGGGTTAGGGGTAGGTGGAGGAGTAGGGAAGATAGATACATAGAGTGCTAGACTGGGCTTGTAATGGTTAGAGAGAGAGAGAGGGAGAGAGAGAAGGATCAGGGGGGATAATTATAGGGGAGGGAGTAGGTGTAGCGGGTGATAGAGAGTGGTGGGGTTTATGGGTAGGTGGAGTAGGGGTTTGAGAGAAGGGGAAAGAGAGAGAAATATAGACAAATGGGGGTGATTAGACCTATGGGTAAGGAGGGGGCTTGGGGTATAGGTTTGGCTAGTTAGAGAGAAAGAGGGTATAGTTAACGAGTATTGTGGTTAATAGAAAGAAGTAGTAGAAGTGAGGGGGGATAAGAGAGAGAGGGGTGGTTAGAGGTAGAGGAAAAAGCATGATGGTTACAGAGATAGATAGGGGTTTTAAGAGTAGTGAAAGAGAGAGGAGCTAAGGGTGGAGGGGGTGAGTATTTGGGGGTGGGGGGTAGGGAAAGAGAAGGGGGTATAGATAGGGGCATGAGGAGTTTGGTTCTTGGGGGTAGAGAGAGAGGAATCAAGGGAGAGAGAGAGAGAAAGGCAGGGTTATGGGTTTGGGGAGGAGGATGAAAGTTAAACTAAATGGGGGAGAATAGCTAGAGAGATAGAGAGAGGTGGGAACGAATGTGGAGGTATATAGCAAGAGATATGGTGGTGGGTTGGTTAATGGTATTGTGGAGTGGGATTAAAAGAAACATAGAGATAGGGATGTCTTTGGGAGATTGACAAGATAGAGAGAGAGAGAGTGTGATTGGTGGTTAGTTGTAGGAGTAATGGGGAGAGAGAGGGGGGGGTGTTGTTAGTGGGAGAAGTAGGAATGAGAGAGACAAGGGGGACTATAAGGGGAGAAAGAGAGAGAGAAAGAGAGAGGTGGTAAGGAAAGTGGAGGTATATAGAAAGAGACATGGTGGTGGGTTGGTTAGTGGTATTGGGGAGTGGGATTAAAAGAAACATAGAGATAAGGGTGTCTTTGGGAGATTGGAAAGATAGAGAGAGAGAGTGTGTGTGAAGGGGGGGGTTAGTTGTAGGAGTAATGGGGAGAGAGAGAGGGGGGGTTCTTAGTGGTAGAAGTAGGAATGGGAGAGACAAGGGGGACTATAAGGGGAGAAAGAGTGAAAGAGAGAGGTGGGAAGGGATGTGGGGGTAGATAAAGAGAAATATGGTGGGACGGTTGTTACTGTTTAGGTGTTGGGGATTAGGAGAAACATAGAGAGGGGGGGCTTATAGATAAGTAAAGAGAGTGCTCGCACACAAGCTATTTGTGGGGATGAGGGCAGTTAATGGTATTTGTGGGAGTATGGGGGTGAGTGTGAGAGAGAGAGTAGGAAGGGTTGTTAGGGATTAGGGAGAGATAGAGAGGGGTGGGAGGTTGTGGTTGTGTGGAGTAGTGGTTTGAGAGAGAGATAGAGGGGGGGTTTAGCTAGGGATATGGGAACAAGGAATTTTGGGCTTGGGGGTAGAGAGAGATATTTGTGGGTTTATTGGTTTGGGGAGGAGGGGAGTTAAAGAGAAGGGGGGATGAGAGAGAAAGAGAGAGGTGGGAAGGGACATGGGTGTAGACAGGTAGATAGATGGTGGAGGGTGGTTAGTCATAGGGGGGTGAGTGGGATTAGGAGAAACATAAAGCGGGGTGGATCTTATATAAGGAGGGGAGATAGAGTATGTAACTGGTGGTTCATTCTAAGAGAGAGAGAGAAGGGTTAGGGGTTGAGAGATAGGTGAGGTGAGAGATTGGGTGTTAGGGACTTGGGGGAGAGAGAAATGGGTGGAGGTTAGGGGTAGGTTTTGTAGGGGAGAGAGAGAAAGTGAGAGAGGGGCTTTGTAAGTGTTAGGTGGAGGAGGGGTATTAGAGAGGAATGATGCGAGGTTAGTTATAGGGGCGGGAGTAGGGGGTTGAGTAGGGGAGAGAGAAAGAGGTGAGTGTTAGGGGTAGCTGGAGGAGTAAGGGAGAGAGAGAATGCTAAGAGGGTAATATTAAAGGTTAGGGGGGTATGGGAGAGGAGGGGGGTTAGTGGTATGGGTGGGAGTAGAGGGGTGAGTGTATGTGAGAGAGATAGAGCAAGGGGGTGTTAAGGAGTTGGGAGAGAGATTAGTGGGGGTTTTGGGTAGGTTGATGTGTAGGGTATTAGTATAGGTTTACAGAGAGGGTGGTTAGTGGTAAGAGAGAGAGAGAGAGAGAGAGAGAGAGAGAGAGAGGAGTGGAGTTACTGTCACCTACCCAAATTATGAAAATATTATTTTATTGACAAAAATACTTTATGTTAAATTTTAATTACAAAGTTTTGTAATTATGACCAAGTTTGGTCAAGGATGAATGTAATTACTGGTGATTATTATTTAATAAATTAAATTAGGAGACAAACACCCAAGGGAACTGTTAAATGAGTGTTCACTGACCCACTAGGAGGAATGGAAGTTGTTAGAAGGCATGGGACAGATGGTAGCAATTGCAATTCACCATTAGTTGTTGGTTATGGGATAACAACCCCTACAAATGTGGCATTATCCCCCAGGTGGAGGGAGTGAGCAAGTAGCTCATTTAATGACCGGTTAACAACTGAAATGCCTAGGAAGCCTACATAAGGCCAATTCGAATTGAGCAAGAAGCTATTAAACAATATTTTCTGCACAAATATTCCTCATGTGCATCAGGTGATCACTGAGAGATTCGAATAGGGAGGCTATGTGAGAGTGCAACTATAAGTTTTCAAATTATTCTGAGAAGGAGGACCAGAGGTGCTTGTGTAGGTCCCTTCGACTGCTAAGTCTTAAAGACTGGATAACTATTGCTACTGCAAGTTGAGGTCCTGAGCTTCTAAGTTTCTTCCTCTTGGTGGTTTAGTGAACAGGCTCGGGGGTCCTAAGGAAAGTAACTTGGCTGTCTTCATGAATTGGTTGGGTGGAACAGGTTCCTTGGGATGTTTGTTTCCCTACAGATTAACTAGGTTTTGTTGTTCCTATTTTGTTTACAGTTTAATGTTTCTGTTTAGTAAAATTATAAAACTCTATTTTGTAATGAATTTATTTTCTGATTTATGTTTAAGTCTGAATGATAAAGCTTGTTAAAGATCTGATTAGGTAATCATCTCTATATTTTTCCACATGCTGTTATTTGCATCGTACTCTAGTATAGAGAATCAAATTAAATGATAGATGAGAGATAAGCAGATTGCCATTGATTGGACAAATAATTACAGTAAGCGGTATATTCACAATTCTATCCTATATCTAACATAGTAAAAATTTACTTTATAGTATCGACGGTAATATAGCATTCTGTTGTTACTTCATAAAAGAAAAATATAGTCTAACTTATGTATCTCTATTCATTTAAAATAGCAAACAAATGCAATTAAAAATCATACATATCATGTTTTCCAAGTGATAGTATTTCCAAGGATTTTAACAGCTGCAAGAATTAATCAATATATAGTTTTCTTATCTTTATCCATAATTTATTTCTTCACTAGTTCCTGTTTGATTTCGTGTATCAATTATTTATTTCAGTAGTATCAAAACCTAATACATTGCAGACCCTAGTTTTGTATTTATACATTATATTTCTATCTCAAAGACAAACTGTAGACATTCTTCAAAGAATGATAACTTTTATGACTTATTAAACCCTAGACATTACTTTCCAGAAACATACTATCTTTTATTTATGGTAATTTTACTATCTAAGAATTATCTAACAGTTAGTTGAAGGCACATTTACATCTTCATGTTTAAACATTAGCTCACATCCTAACATTTAAACAAATACATTATCGATATTTTCATCACAACGATTAAGTCTTGGATACAAACCCTAGCACAAACCCGATAGTAATTGGATATATCAGGTAGAATGTCCATCAACGAAACTAGAACACGGAGGAAAAAACCTCTCAACACTTTTAATAGTCAAACTACTACAACGGTTTTCCAAACATTTTTACCAACAACGAGAACAAAGTACATGCATACAAATTTGCAACTATAAACCCTCGGCTAGAAGACAACCATTGTGGCTCGGCAAAACTTAACATTTATTTACACATTGTTCTCAACAACATTTTTCAAAAATTATAATGTTTTATTTCAAGAAAAACAAACCATAGTTTATAAGTACAGAGAGAACCCTTGGTTCTTGACTTCCATTTAAAACTATAAACGAAAATTACACTTTGAACCTGTCAAGGTTTCACAGTACACGGGACTTTCCCTCATCCACTAAAAACATAATATATAATCGTGAAATAATGAAGACCTTACAGGGTTTTTTCCCTTAACACATCTAGCAGAACAAACGAAGGTTTGGAGTCTCTATCGATAACATAACCAGGCATCAAATAGCCAATAGGTAACTTAAATTACTGAGAGGTTACCCTCTGTACAAAATAAAATAAAACAAGACAAGCTTAAAACCTTACTTGCGGCCATCACTGTTACAAGTTGAAGATATCCATTTCTCGGCACACAAAAAACACATAAAGGTACCTACAAGGCATGTAAGAACCATCGGAGCTTACCAGGAAGTTGTAGTAGCTTTCCTTTCCAAAATCGTGGCATAGAAACCCTCTGAAATGTTGGAAAAAGCAAGCACCTGCCAAAGCACAATGCGAGTGGTTAAAAATTGATAACAAATTTCAGAATGAAAAATCTACGTTATCAACATTCGTGCAATTTCTTACTTACTTACCCTGTAGAAGTGTTATTCCAAATATCAATGGCAAAACCAGAGGTCAACTATAATCTTTCATACACGCAGGAAAAACCAGAAGGCGTTACCACCATTCGAAGGAGCTAAAGGGAAAACTACCAACTACTCTCAACAACTGATGATTATCTACCCTTCATACTACAGCATCATGGCTATGTGGCATGAAGTGAAGCCTACAACACTTAAAATTTTGCTCTCATAAGTCACATGGTCGAAACCCTGGAAGAATACCTCCTCTATCCCTAAAAATTTGGCAGCCTGTCGGCCTCATTACAACAAAACAATGAAGGGCCGAAAAACTTGCCATCAATACAAACAACACAGATTAGGGTTAAACAAACCAACGACCAAGATCTGGAGCGATCAACGGATAGAAAAGAGCCAACACTGCTACGTTGAAATTCGAGCAACCTCACATTAATATCTCATTAAATTCCAACAACCATTAGAGTTGCCAACCCTGCATGCCAAGGAACAATACGGTGTACAACATGGAGGAGAGGTGACAGGGAATCATTGCCAGCTAGAACTCCCAACTACAATATCAATCAAAGTTCACAAGGTTAGACTATGTGGGATTACAGCCACCCATTCCACTATGGAGTGCATTTAATTCACAAACCATAACTCTGTCAACCTGCAAACAGAAGTTAATACCTGTCATTTCATCACATTAACATCGAGACTTGGGAAAACACATTTACTTTTAACATTAACACTTAGGGAATGAGCTCATACTTACAACATAGTTTAAACTACCACTTAAGCCACGATCTTAATAAAGTTGTTATAATCGTATTCGTGGTTGGTATAGGATAATATCCTATGGTGCTAAGGGTATAGTTAGGATTTCATATAGTAAAGCACAATATTGCTTTTGTTTTTCATAGATTGGTATAGTAAACACCACACCATATTTTATAGTAATATGTAGTGCATGTTTTATATAATCCCAAAGTTTAAATTGGTATCGAAATAATTGAGTATTATGCCATGCATTATGTAAATAAATGGTAGCTATAACATACATAGCTACTTCATCTCTATAGTTTGTATGTGTACTGAAATGCTAAATACAGGACATAGAATAGTCTAACATTTTGTAAGACGCCAACTATAATGATAGTTCGAAGGTGTAAATTCCTACAAATCTCGTAATTGCACACTTAAATAGATAATAGTATTGTTGTATTAATATCAATGATAGTAGTCTCATGACGATAAATGTAACATCATAACAGAAAGATTGGATGACATGGTTTGATAACATTAAGGAGCTTTGTAAAACAATACTTAAGCTAGGAGTAGAATCCTTGTATCCATACCTTCAGTTTTTAATGTCACAAGGAAGCACTTAACATTTTACATTGACGATGAATTGAAAAACACAGTACTCTAAATATTATGCTATCTTGTAGATTTTTTACCTGTGGTCTGCACATGGAAACAAGTTTCAATTGCCTTAGATAAATGTAGCTAAGTAAGCTCTAGGGTGCCTCATACGACCCCTTTATTAACAAACAAACAAACTATCAACAATCCATCAAGAATATTAAAGCAGTACAAACTGTATCAGCATGTAATATTAACCAAGAACTTAAACAAAATTGTAAACTATACTTGTTTACATAAGCATACAAAGATCTTTCATTAAAGAGGTTAACATCCGTTTATACCTGAAGTAGAAATTACAACTATATTTATTTGAGGATGATGACGTGTCATCATCATTAATTTATCTTAGTTAAGTTTTTGATTTAGTTTATATGTTCTGCATTAAATAATTCTGATAATTATTGCTATTATAATTTTTTTTTTTTGGTATTTTCGGGATGTTACATGTGGTATCAAAGTTCATGTTCGAACTCTAGGCCTGAAAAAGGTCCAAGAACACGCAACAGAAAATTTTATTACAACAGAAAATCTTACTAATTAAAATTTAAACTATTGTGTTATACATAAATTATTTTAAGTTACAGGTATGGAGAACTCAGCTGAACATTTAGAAGACAGATTTCAACCAAACAGCCATAGTACGGGACAACAATATGCAGAAGAAAGCCATGGAGAATTGAATGACAATTCATCAGAATTGTTATGTGCATTTCAGGAGTTAAAGGCAGAAATTAGATCTGTGAAACAAGACAATGTAAGAATTCTGAAGGCACAAGAAGAGTTAAACCAAGTGCTGTTTGAACAGTGCCCATTTGATAAGCATGAAAGAGAAAATGAAGATATCTCCAAGGTTGAATATCTACCTCATGGTAACAAAAGTAAGAAAATGAAAACCAATGATGTGAACAGCAGTTCAACATCATCGAGAGATGCTTTTGAAGTACGTAAAAAGAAACGTAACTATTCAAGCGATAGTAGTAAAGGAGATTACAAACCTAGAAAGAAAATCCATAAAGAGTATGAACAGATTTCTGGGGAGTTCAAAAAGATTAGACATCCAACTTTCAATGGAGAAACTGAGAAGGGATAGCTGAAGCATGGCTGTCCGTCATGAAGAAATATTTTCAGATTTATAACTATTCAGAATCCTTGAAAGCAAAAATGGCTATATATAACTTGACCGGAAAAGCAGATATTTGGTGGCAGGACATCAAAAGAGTAAAGGGTATCAAGGATAAGGATGTAAACTGGAGTACTTTTAAACGATACTTCAAGAAGAAATTTTTATC
Source organism: Larix kaempferi (assembly GCA_027924585.1). Taxonomy (NCBI): domain Eukaryota; kingdom Viridiplantae; phylum Streptophyta; class Pinopsida; order Pinales; family Pinaceae; genus Larix; species Larix kaempferi. The sequence continues at coordinate 10,429,816 of BSBM01000019.1, forward strand.
TGAATAGTACTATGAAGAAAAATCCAAAGACTTCTATGATTTAAAGCTGGGAAGTATGAATATTAAGGAAATGAGCAGTAAATTTCTAAACTTATTGAGATATGTGCCATATCTCATGGAAGAAAAACTGAAGATTCAAAGATACTTGAGTTGTCTACCTTTAAATATTAAGGACATAATCGAGTATGAAAGTCCAAAGAACTTGGAAGAGGCTATAAGGAAGGCAGTTTTCTATTATGACACTAATCGGAAAAGAGAAGGAATGTCAAACAGGAAAGGTCATAAACCCAACAATTTTGAGCTAAAAAAGAAAAATTTCAGGTTCAATGGGAATTCCGGTTTCCACAAGAAAAATTTTCAGAATCAGAATTTTCAAGGAAATAATTTCAGAAACAGTCAACAGTAGAATTCTACAGCACCTAGGAATGCTCCCAATAATACTAGGACCAATGAACAAAAGTCACCTATCAAATGTTTTGAGTGTCAAAGTCCTCACTATGCATCAGAATGTCCCAAGAGGAAGCGAACAGCTAACAACCTTCACTCTATTCAGACTGAACCTATTGTAGGAGACGTGGCGAAAGAGATGCCCAGAATCAATGCAACACTCGACAACAGGAAAGCAGATCATCAAATCTCTATGGTAGAGATTGAAGGTATGCTACAAAATCATCCCGTTACTGTTTTAATTGATCCCAGTGCTAGCTTAAGTTATATATCACCAGATATTGTGAAAAGTATTAAATTAAAAACAAAAAAGTTCAGTAAATCTTGGTTAGTTAGACTGGCAACTGGAACAAAGAGGAAAGTATCAGATTTTATAGAAAGTTGTGCTTTATCCATGAATCAGTTAAATACACAAATCAAGTTGAATATTTTACCTTTAGGATCCTATGATATTATATTCAAAATGGACTGGTTAGAAGCCCATCATGTCATTCTGAACTGTTACGAGAAAAGTTTTACATGTTTAAATGATGAAGGAAAAACTGTAGAAGTAAAAGGTTTTCCAAGAAAGGTAACCCTTAGATAGATTTCAGCCATGCAAGTTAAGAGGGCAGTTAGGAAAGGATGTCAGTTGTTTGCGGTAAATGTAGTAAATGATGAGTTTATTTGTAAACAGGAGAAACTGAAATTAGAAGACATACCTGTCTTAAAGGATTTCAAGGATGTATTTCCTGAGGAGATTCCAGGATTACCTCCTAAAAGAGATTTAGATTTTACCATCGAGTTAATACCAGGAGCAGTACCAAACTCTAAAGCTCCATATAGGATGAATATACTGGAATTAAATGAATTGAAATCATAGTTGAAGGAATTGATTGATAAGAAATATATAAGACCTAGCATGTCTCCTTGGGGAGCACTTGTTATATTTGTTAAGAAGAAAGATGGAACCCTAAGACTATGCATAGATTATCGCCAGCTTAATAAAATGACAATCAAGAATCGATATCCGTTGCCCCGCATAGACGATCTATTTGATTAGCCGTGAGGAGCAACGATATTTTCAAAGATTGAGCTAAGGTCAGGATATCATCAAGTGCAGGTTAATGATGAATATATTTTCAAGACAACTTTCATAACTCGATATGGACATTACGAGTTCGTAGTCATGCCATTTGGCTTGACTAATGCCCCGACTGTATTTATGTGTTTGATGAACAATATTATGCACAAATACTTAGATAAGTTTGCTGGTGTGTTTATAGATGACATTTTGGTGTATTCTAAAAGCAAAGAAGAGCATGATGAACATCTACGGATGATATTACAAGTTCTAAGAGATCATCAACTATACGCTAAGTTTAGTAAGTGTGACTTCCACGAGGACAAAATTCAGTATTTAGGACATATAATTTATAAAGAAGAAATCTTGGTTAACCCCGACAAGATAAAGGCCATTAATGACTGGCCGGTTCCAAATCATGTGTCAGATGTAAGATCATTTATGGGTATTACTGGATATTGCAGAAAATTTATAAAGGGTTTTTCAAAGATTGCAAACCCCATAACCTCCTTGCAGAAGAAAGGGAAGAAATTTGTGTGGGATTAGAAATGTACAGACAGTTTTAAGAAGTTAAAGGAATTATTGACTACAACACCTATTCTGATGATAGCGGATCCTAATAAGGATTTTATAGTGTGCACAGATGCTTGTAACGACGGACTCGGTGGAGTCCTAACACAAGAAGGGCATGCTGTGGCATACGAATCTAGAAAGATGAAAATACATAAGAAGAATTATTCTACTTATGATTTAGAGTTATTAGCAGTAATTCATGCTTTAAAAATGTGGCGTCACCATCTTATTGACAGACAACATGGGTTTGAAATATTTATTAGATCAAACAAATCTGAACACTAGACAAGCTAGATGAGTAGCTTTCTTAAGTGAGTATGATTTTGAAATTCAGCATATTAAAGGGAAAGAGAACAAGGTTGCATATGCATTAAGTCGAAAAGAAAAACTGAATTTTATTTCAGCCATCAGTATTTACTCAAGAGATTTAGAAAATTAGATCCTTGAAAGGAGTGAAATGGATGAAGAATACATAAAATTAAAGGAAAAGACAACAATTAATAGTTCTGAAAATTCTATGGAAGATTTCAGAATGAAGGAAAATGGACTATTGCTATACAAAAACAGATTGTATGTACCTAACATACCAGAGATAAAAATTCTAATTTTAAATGAGATGCACAAAAGCCATTACTGTGGCCATCCAGGTTATCAGAAGACCATTACTATGCTAAGGAAAGAATACTATTGGCCCAAAATGAAAGATGAAGTGGTAGAGTACATAGTTAAATGTTTAGATTGTCAAAAAGTGAAAGTTGTACACCAACATCCCGCCGGATTGTTGCAACCATTACCTATACCAAGTTGGAAATGGGAAGTGATAAGCATAGACTTTATTACTGGACTACCCAAAAATCAGAAACAAAATGACTCTATCATGGTGGTAGTAGACAAGCTGAGCAAAGTAGCACACTTTATACCTGTGAAAACTACTCATAAGGCTCAAGACATTGCAAAAATCTTCATGAAACAAATTTTTCGACTACATGGTATACCGAAAGTGATAATTTCAGATTGTGACTCTAAATTTACTGGAAAATTTTGGAGATCTTTGTTTAAAGGGTTGAATACAACCTTAAATTTCAGCACAACATTTCATCCACAAACAGATGGACTGACAGAAAGGGTGAATCAAGTTTTGGAAGACTTACTGAGAATGTATGTTAAGGATCAGCCTGGTAAGTGGCAAGACTTACTGAGAATGTATGTTAAGGATCATCCTGGTAAGTGGGAAGACTACTTGCACTTAGCAGAATTTGCATATAATAACCATTATCATGCATCATCCAGACTTAGCCCATTTGAAATTCTTTATGGTAGGAAATGTGATACACCTGTATCTTGGAATGACCCAGTAAATAGAGTTGTTTTAGGACCTGAATTGTTGTAGGAGTTAGAACTAATTGTGAAACAAGTAAAAGTAAATTTAAAAGCTGCCCAAGATAGGAAAAAGAACCAAGCAGATCTAAAAAGGACTCATAAAGAGTTCCAGGTTGGTGAACATGTGTTCCTCAAGGTAAGACCAAAAGAGAGTTCATTGAAATTGGGAATCTATGCCAAGTTGGCACCCAGGTATTGTCATCCTTTCGAAATATTGTCCAAGGTTGGACTAGTGGCATATCAAGTGGCTTTGCCACCAAATTTAAAAATACATAATGTTTTTCATATATCATTTTTAAAGAAGTATGTACATGATGCTACTCATGTTGTAAACTGGAATGATGTATAGGTGGGACAAGACGACGATTTTTAGGTGGAACCGGACTGTATCCTCAAAAAGAAGGAAACACTGCTCCAGAATCGCACCATTGGGCAAGTGAAGGTGCAATGGAAGCTCCTTAGCCCAGAAGAGGCAACCTGGGAGTTGGAGAGTAGTATGCAGACAGCATACCCAACTCTGTTTCAGGAACACTCAGAGAGTGATTGACCAACATCGAGGACGATGTTGATATTTAAGGGGGGGTGTATGTCACCTACCCAAATTCTGAAAATATTATTTATTGACAAAAATACTTTATGTTAAATTTTAATTACAAATTTTTGTAATTATGACCAATTTTGGTCAAGGATGAATGTAATTACTGATTATTATTATTTAATAAATTAAAGTAGGAGACAAACACCCAAGGAAACTATTAAATGAGTTTTCACTGACCCACTAGGAGGAATGGAAGCTGTTAGAAGGCATGGGACAGATGGCAGCAATTGCACTTCACCATTAGCTGTTGGTTATGGGACAACAACCCCTAAAAATGTGGCATTATCCCCCAGGTGGAGGGAGTGAGTAGGTAGCTCATTTAATGACCAGTTAACAATTGAAAGGCCTAAGCAGCCTACATAAGGAAAATTTGAATTGAGTAGGCATCTCTTACACAATATTTTCTACAGAAATATTCCTCATGTGCATTAGGTGATCACTGAGAGATTCGAATAGGGAGGCTAAGTGAGAGTGCAACTGTAAGTCTGCAAATTATTCTGAGAAGGAGGACCATAGGTGCTGGTGCAAGTCCCTTTGACTACTAAGTCTTAAATACTAGATAACTATTGCTACTACAAGTTGAGGTCTTGAGCTTCTAAGTTTCTTCCTCCTGGTGGTTCAGTGAACATGCTCGGGGGTCCTAAGGCAAGTAACTTGGCTGTCTTCGGGAATTGGTTAGGTGGAACAGGCTCCTTGGGTTGTTTGTTTCCTACAGATTAACCAAGTTTTGCTGTTCCTATTTTGTTTACAGTTTAATGTTTCTGTTTAGTAAAATTATAAAACTCTGTTTTGTAATGAATTTATTTTTTGATTTATGTTTAAGTCTGAATGATAAAGCTTGTTAAAGATCTGATTAGATAATCATCTCTATATTTTTCCACATGCTGTTATTTGTATCATACTCTAGTATAGAGAAGCAAATTAAATGATAGATGAGAGATAGTTAGATTCCATTGATTGGACAAATAATTACAGTAAGCACTATATTCACAATTCTGTAAGCACTATATTCACAATTCTGTCCTATATCTAACATAGTAAAAATTTACTGTATAGTATCGACGGTAATATAGGATTCTGTTGTTACTTCATAAAAGAAAAATATAGTCTAACTTATGTATCTCTATTCATTTAAAATAGCAAACAAATGCAATTAAAAATCATACATATCATGTTTTCCAAGTAATAGTATTTCCAAGGATTTTAACAGCTGCAAGAATTAATCAATATATAGTTTTATTATCTTTATACATACTTTATTTGTTCACTGGTTCCTGTTTGATTTCGTGTATCAATTATTTATTTCAGTACTATCAAAACCTAATACATTGCAAACCCTAGTTCTGTATTCATACATTATATTTCTATCTCAAAGACAAACTATAGACATTGTTCAAAGAATGATAACTGTTATGACTTCTTAAACCCTAGACATTACTTTCCAGAACCATACTATCTTTTATTTATGGTAATTTTACTATCTAAGAATTATCTAACAGTTAGTCAAAGGTATGTTTACATATTCATGTTTAAACATTAGCTCACATGCATACAGATTTGCAACTATAAACCCTCAGCCAGAAGACAACCATTGTGGCTCAACAAAACTTAATATTTATTTACACAGTGTTCTCAACAACATTTTTCAAAAATGATAATGTTTTATTTCAAGAAAAGTGAACCATAGTTTATAAGTACAGAGAGAACCCTTAGTTCTTGACTTCCATTTAAAACTATAAACAAAAATTACACTTTGAACCTGTCAAGGTTTCATAGTACATGGGACTTTCCCTCATCAACTAAAAACATAATATAGAATCATGAAATAACGAAGACTGTACAGGGTTTTTTCCCTTAACACATCTAGTAGAACAAACGAAGGTTCGGAGTCTCTATCGATAACATAACCAGGCATCAAATAGCCAATAGGTAACTTAAATTACTGAGAGGTTACCCTCTGTACAAAATAAAACAAAATGAGACAAGCTTAAAACCTTACTTGTAGCCATCACTGTTACAAGTCGAAGATTTCCATTTCTCGGCACACAAAACACATCAAGGTACCTACGAGGCATGTAAGAACCACTAGATCTTACCAAAAATCCGTAGTATCTTTCCTTTCCAAAATCATGGCATAGAAACCCTCTAACGAAGCAAGCACCTGCCAAAGCACAATGTGAGTGGTTAAAAACTGATAACACATTTCAGAATGCAAAATCTACGTTATCAACATTCGTGCAATTTCTTACTTACTTACCCTGTAGAAGTGTTATTCCAAATATCAATGATGAAACCAGAGGTCGACTATAATCTTTCATACACGTAGGAAAAACTAGAGGGTGTTACCACCATTAAAAAAAGAGCCAAAGGGAAAACTACCAACTACTCTCAATAGCTGATGATTATCTATCCTTCATACTATGACATCACGGCTCTATGGCACGAATCCAATCCTGCAACACTTAAAATTTTTCTCTCATAAGTCATAGGGTCGAAACCCTGGAAGAACACCTGCTCTAACCCTAAAAATTTGGCAGCCTGTCGGCCTCATTACAACAAAACAATGAAGGGCCAAGAAACTTGCCATCAATACAAACAACATGGATTAGGGTTACACAAACCAACGACCAAGATCTAGAGCGATAAAAGGATAGAAAAGAGCCAACAGTGCTACGTTGAAAGCCGAGCAACCTCACATTAATATCTCATTAAATTCCAACAACCATTAGAGTTGCCAACCCTGCATGCCAAGGAACAATATGGTGTACAGCGTGGAGGAGAGGCGACAGGGTTTCCAGCTAGAACTCCCAACTACAATATCAATCAAACTTCACAAGGTTAGACTACATGGGATTACAGCCACCCATTCCACTATGGAGTGCATTTAATTCACAAATCATAACTCTGTCAACCTGCAAACAGAAGTTAATACCCGTCATTTCATCACATTAACGTCGAGACTTGGGAAAATACATTTACTTTTAACATTAACACTTAGGGAACGAGCTCATACTTACATCATAGTTCAAACTACCACTTAAGCCACTATCTTAATAAAGTTGTTACGATCGTATTCGTGGGAATAGGATTTATATCAAGATAGAGAGAGGGTGGGTTAGTTTTAGGGGTGGGACTAGGTGAGTGATTGTTTTTTTCAAAGAGGTAGAGAGAGAGCGAGGGGTGTTAGGGAATAGGGGGGAGAGAGGGTGGTCGTTAGGAGTAGGTGGATTAGTATAGAGAGATATGGGGGATGATGGGGTTGGATTAGAGAAAGTGATATATATTGAGGGGGTTAGGGGTTTGGGGAGGAGGGAACTTATAGAGAATTGAGGTAGAGAGAGAGAGAGAGGATGGTTAGTATTAGGGGGTGTGGTTATAAGAGACAAGGAGAGAGTTTGGATAAGGGTTAGGTAAGAGAGAGAGAGAGAGAGAGAGAGAGAGAGAGAGGGAGAGAGAGAGAGAGAGAGTTAATTAGGGGGTTTGATTATTTATATGGTAGAGGAGGGGTCTTGGGTGAGAGAAAGAGATAGATATCAGGAGGGTCAGGAAGAGAGAGAGAGAGGGGGGGTTAGGGGTGGTGGGAAAAGGAGGGGTGTTAATGAGAGAGAGAGAGAGAGAGAGAGAGAGAGAGAGAGAGAGAGAGAGAGAGAAGTTAGGGGTAGAGAGAGAGTGAAAGGGGGTTGAGGTAAGGTGTGAGGACTAGGGGTTTGATGGTATGGAGAGAGAGGGGGTAGGGATAAGGTTATGAGGAGTTTGGGTTTAGAGAGAGAGAGAGAGATTGTGGGTTTTATGGGTTTAGTGAGGATAAGGATGGTTAAAGAGAATGGGGGAGTATAAGGGGAGAGAGAAAAGAGAGGTGGATAGGGAGGTGGGGGTATATATGGAGAGAGATGGTGGAAGGGATGGTTAATGGTAGGGTAGGTGGGGACTAGGAGAAACATAGAGAGAAGGGTGTCTTGTGGATGGGGATGCAAGAGAGAGAGAGAGAGTGCAAGGGGTGGTTAGTCGTGGTAAGAGAGAGAGAGTGAGATAGATATAGATGGCGATAGGGTGGTTAGTGGTAAGAGTAAGATAGAGAAAGATAGTGGGGGTTAGCGACATAGAGTTTGTTAGGGAGAGAGAGAAGGGGGGTTATAGTAAGAGATGAAAGAGAGGTAGAGAGTGTGGTGTTATATATTTGGGGGAGAAATAAAGTGGTGTAGGTTAGGGGTAGTTGGAGGAGTATGGGAGAGAGAGAGAATGAGATAGGGTGTTAATAAGGGGTGGGGGGAGGAGAGAAGAGAGAGAGAGAGGGAGGATATTGGTTAGTGGTTGGGGTGTGTGTAGGAGTGTGTGTGTGTGTGTGATATTGGTTTGTGTGTGTGTGTGATAGTGATTGGTGTGTGTGTGTGTGTGTGTGTGTGTGAGTGTTGGCTTATCATATGATGACCCAGAGGTTTTCAATAAGACCCAGGTTCTTCGCGGTTTCCCCTTTGACCAACAAAACCCCTTCACACTGGCCCTTTCAACAACAACTTGCAAGCAGGTTGAGGTCTCACCCGAGGTGTATCTATGGGGTACTACAGAATCAAGTTTCCACAGTATGTGATGAGTTGTTCAGTCAGACATACTGCGTGATGCGGCAGGGGCCAAGCCCTGCGAGGAAAGACTGCGCGGTGAGGGACAACACCGCGGTATCCACCTCTAAGTCCTTCTACCGCGGGATTTCTCGTGTGACCGCGGTCTATGCAGCTCACACTACGACTTGAAATACTTGAGATAACTAAGGTTCTGAATTTATTACCACTAATCCTTCACTCAGTCATTCATTCATGCATTTAGGGCATCCACCGCTCAACATGTGTTGCGGATGTGGATCAACTACCCTATATCCTTCTTATTGCGTAATATGAAAATACTTAAGCTATATCCCAACACTTAGCTGAATAACTGATTCATTATTGCTTCATACATAAAGACTAAAAATTCACCATTCAACCATTCATGCTGACTTAACATATTATTTCCATATTCTCCTGATGGAAAATACATACAAAAGTTCTATGATAACAATATGCAAGGGAAGATTGATTCATTCATTCACAGGGAACAGATAAATGCATGATACACAACCACATCACATTACACAGTATTTAATGTGGTTCACTTCCCTGGGTGGGAAGCTATGTACACAAGAACGGTTGTTATATATATATTTAATGGAAGGGGACAACCGCTCTTAGTCTGTGCACTCAGCTACAGACTCTCTCTTCTCTCGACTAGGTCTCTGGGCACCCAGCTACAGATCCTTTACAATGGATTCTCACTTAGAAAGATCTTACAATACAATAATAGAAACATAAAAAGAACAATGAGAGAACCCCTTCCCTTACAAAATTGCCTCCTTAAATAGATCATGCCCGAAGGTCATGTCTTTACAATGCTAAAGGCCGAAACCCTTAGGGTTTCCAAAACTGCTACGGTTTCTCTAAACCAACTTGTTGGCCTCTGGTAGCGAGTGCTCCATCATGGGGATCCTCCACACATTCAGCCTATCTCTATCGGCCTTTCTGTTGTGCACATGCCACAGGTCACTTTCGCCAAGCCGCCCTTCCTCTAACGACCATTTACACCTAGCCACCGCTCGACCTTCCTGATTTTCTCAAGGCCACCACTCGGCCTTCCTGGAGCATCTTTACCAAGACTAGACCACTGATGGTCTATCTAGTACCTATGCCCATCCTTCGTCCAACACTATGCTTTGCTGGCTCCACGTGGCTTGATCACTTCACAGCATTGCTTCCTCGCAGCACTGATCTGCGTAGCACCCTTCGAAGTGCTGCCAAAATTTGGTTGCTACATGCAACTTCACAACATCCCCAACACTTGTACAAAATTATATCATTTGTTGAGCTGTGCTCATCTCCACAGCTCAACCTCCTTGTGTTATCCAAAATTGCCCCATCTTGGGCCAAGCCCAACATGCCCCTAACACTTACATGTGGCTCATCCTCGAGCCACCTTCTGCTTTGGCCTTCTCAATCTGCTCCGCGACTTGTGGAGCTAGATTGGCCACGAACTGATTGTAAGTGTCGATCAATTGTTCCACTGCTTCCTTGGTGTCTTGCTCGACTTGCTTTACTGTGTCAAGCAGTGCTGGGGTTATCTCTTCTCCAATCTTCCCTTGTACCTGCTCTTGGTTTTTGCGTAGATCTTTCAGCTTGTCTTCGATCTGCTGCAATACTGCTATGGCATCCTCCAGGAGTTGCTGCGATTGATTATCCATGTCAGTCTCTTTTTCTCTTAATCCTTGGACCTCTTTTTTCAAACTTGAGATCTCCTTATACCTTGACAGTCTATCCCTGGGTGGCAGGGCCTTGAATTCTGTGTCCAATTTTTCAAGTGCGGAATGCTTTTCCTTTACTGCGGTCTTTACTTGCAGTAGCGCTGGATCCTCTTTAAGGGCAGTAAATGCCTTTGAAGTCTTTGCTAACAAATCTTGGCACGTAGCCATCTCAATAGTTATGTTCTATGCCGCGGCGTTAACTGCTTGTTCTCTTAACTGCTGCTCAGTTAATACAACCTGTGGGTTGAGTTTTGCCTTGAGGAAGGCAATGTCAGCCTCATAGAGGACTTCCTTGTCCTGCATTTGTACTTTGAGGGATCGTACCATGTCTCCTATCCTCAGAATGATATCCACAGGATCGTCTTGGACCTGAAACTCTTCAATATCCTGTGCGACAGAAGTAATAGTGGCCTCCAATCACAGCCATCGATCCTGTTTATCGTGCAGTTCCATCATGGTGTGCGAGCTCGACTCCTAGAGATGTCTATTGGCTGCTTGCAGCTCAACTTCTGCCTTCATTGCATCAATAGTTCTATCACACATCTCATCCCCAATCTGCAAGTGCAGATAGTGCAGACCTGGTAGCGGGATCTTGGCCAAGTCGAGCTCTATGCATTCGACATTCTTCGTATCCAGAAGCACTTCTTCTGACATTGACAATGAGATTGTTATCGGATCTAGATGGATGACTCTTGTATTCGTTGGCAGCATGATGGCTAGTTGCGGGGGTTTCGACTGCAAGGTTCCTTTGGACCTCCCTTCTGACTCTAAGTCGTGTGGCACAGGTAGTCTTTTCTGCACATCGTCCATCTTCTTCATAAGCCCTTGTTGTGAGAGCCTAGTCTTTTGTAGGTCATCCTGTATGGTCTTGTCTTTCTGCTCTTTTCCTTTCATTAGCTGCTGCATCTGCTCTGAAACCTTTTCTGCAATCATGTCGAAGTCTTCTTCGTTAAGCACTATTTCGGATTGACTCTTTGTTGCTTTCATCTTCTTCCGCGCCTTTGGCTTCTGCGGGGTTTCAAGTTCTTTCCTCTTTCCTTTTTCTTCAGTAATTGGGCATGGTGGCGGAATCAGTTCATCTTCCTCTAAGTCGGTCTCAACGTCCGTGACCTCAACTTGGAACTTGGCCGGCCACTCCTTCATGATAATGTCGATGTCTTCCTCATACATATGGTAATTTCTGACATACCATTCTGACTTCTTCGTTTGCACTTTGGGGGCAATAAAGATACAACGCACATCATCCTAAAAATCAACAATGCGAATATATTTTGAGGTTACATGCTTTGTAATATGCGAGGTGCACGTGATTGTCTCTCGCAGCTGGATGTAATATTGGTAAAAGACCTTGGCTGTTGCATGTTGGCACTCCCCGTTCAAATTTTCCCAAAGGTTGGCATAACGAAATCCTCTGGGATTGTTGCTTTCTGTAATGATGCCGACATATTTTTCTGGTTCCTTCCATCCTACGGATGCAATGAGGATAATCAACCACGTGAAGTGGAAGTAACCTCCATTGACCTGGGTGTCATTGAGTTCTTCCAGGAACTCATTCAAAAGGTATTGACACCAGTTAAACTCAGTCCCTTCAGCCACCGTGACACCAAGTAGTATTGTGCCTGCAGGAACCTCCGAGGGCCTTGCTGTTCTGAGGATTTTTCCTGTGAGCAACTGTGTGACAAATTTGGTCACTTGGTCCTCAATTTCTTCTATCGAAAAACCTGGTTTTCCTTTTACTATTGCCTGGCTCTGCTTCATTTTTGTGATGGCTTCTTTTTCTTTGCTCTTCCCTTGGAAGAACTACTTGGGGTCCTTGTCGCGCTTGCTTAATCCTGTTATGTGATGGATTAATTCAATGTTCAAATCCAGATTTTGATCCATCCATAAGTAACCTTGGTGAATTTGCACCATCAAAGTGCGAACCACGAAATTGAGTTCTAGTTATCGGTCAAAATGCGGTAGTCGCAGTAGGTTCAGCAAGCCTGACTGGGCTACCGGTGTAAGCCAACTCTCGGCAACCAAGTTGAGTACGCCTTTAGCGTCTTTCTTCCAACACATATACTGGTCAGGATGGAAGTGTGGGAACTTGGGATCATGGGGTTCTTCCTTCTGCAACCCCAGGAGGTCATGGTCTTCCCACTTGCAGTCTGGAATCTTTCCTAGCAAATTGCTGGTAACATTTACGTGCTTCGAAATTGGCGACAACGGGATCTCATAGCAGGCATTCTTAAGCAACTTGTAGTCTGGGGCATCCAGCGCCCATGGTGATATGTATTCTGGTGTCAGCTTTAAGGGTTCCTTCTGAAATACTGACAATCGTGACACCGTCTAGCCTTGTTTAGGGGTCTTGCTTTGTGGCGCGACTGTGTCTTTCCCTTTGTCCTACATGATTGGATTATGTTGAGGTGATCTTCGAGATGCCTGCCCATGTTCGAATACAACCTTCTTGGCATGGGTTTTCATTAATTCTGCAATCCCCCCGTGCTGAAAGTCTCTGATTGCTTCTTGAAGTGTAAGCTCTTCTTCTCTGTCTGGTGATTTGGACATTCACTGGCAAGAGTAGGCAACTGTTTCAGAAATATGACTAAGGGTTGCTAACACAAGAGCGAATGCATAGAAATTCTAAGTGTTTGGTAACACCCGCGAGTCCTTATGTGGAATTATTTATAGGTGTAGGTGAGTCTCTCCACGCCGTCCAACGGCTAGATGAGCATTAAATGTAGTATCCGTTGGCCAAATCGAACAGATCCTTCAGTCCTTTCTTCGTCAGCGTGTTCAGAATGGCTATCTTTGCGTTAATTTCCCAAGCGAGTGCTTGCAATGGTCACGTAATGGTTATATTTTTCTCAAAGGTAGTGTAACGTCTATTTTTCTGAGTGTTGCGCCGAGCTGCACGTCAGGCCATCTCTGATCCTGCACAGTTACTGCGCGGCTCCATTTTTCTTTCCTTTTTTTTTTTTTAGCTTTAGCGGTGCTGCGCGGCATATAAATTATCTCTCTTATAGTACATGTACAAACTCCTTTACATTTCCAGTGTCCAATTTCAACTGTACTTGACACTTAGAAATTCTTCCTCTGCTTGTCATTAAAGATTCTACGAAGCAGAACTATCATGGTAGAGCTTTAGCCTGCTTCCATTTATCAAATTTGGTAAGGTATCACCAGCTAAGGTGGCTAACTGGACTACACCAGTGTTAGTAACACGTATCACAGTATATGGAACAAGGAAATGCATCTTAAATTTACTAGGAAACTTCATGAATTTGCTATCATACAGGAGGACGAGGTCACCTACCTGAAAGCACTTGTTCTTTATATGGCGATCATGTCATGCTTTCTTGCAGTCTTTCTGGACTTGTTGGTGGAAGCCGGCGATGACGCGATCTTCCTCCAACCCAACTAGGTGTAGCAACCTTTCTTCTAATGCTGCGGGGTTTGCCATCCCTGTGAATGCAGCAATTCTCAAGCTGGGGACAATATACTCCATTGGCATTATAGCTTTCATCCGTAAGCCAACCGAAAAGGTGTGTGTCCCGTCAATTTCTTGCAAGTTGTCGTGTATGCCCATAACATAGATGAGATGCGTAGATCCCAATCATCTCTATTCACATTGCAAACTTTAGTCAGCGCATTCTCCAATATTTTATTGAAAGCCTCAACAGTGCCATTCTCCTGTGGGTGATATAGTGTACTACGCTGATGATGGATATGGAATTCCTCTATGAGAGCTTCAATGGTCTTGTTTAAAAAGTGAGTGCCTTGATTACTCATCAAAATCTTTGGGCATCCAAATCTTGACAATATTTCTTCAAAAATGAACTGCGCGGTAGTACCTACGCTGGATTCCTTCACCGACTTTGCTTCTGCCCATCTGGTAAGGTAGTCAGTAGCAGTAATGATGTACCTCGCACCAATTCTCTTCCCTGGTGGGTTTATAGGTCCCACAAAATCAATGGCCCATTTTTCAAATGCCTGCAAGGTCAACTGCGGATTCAATGGCATCTCATCTCTGCGTGAAGGTTTTCCTATCCTCTGATAGACATCGTAGTTCCGGCAGTGTTCTTTAGAGTCTTTATGGATCATAGGCCACCATAGCCCTACGCACAATATCTTCTGCGCGGTAGCTTTTCCTGCATAGTGACCTCCTGCGATCCCTAAGTGCGCATCTGCTTGGATGCATGGTCTCTCATGGTCTAGTACACATCTACACAAGACTTCATCTGGTCCAAGTTTGTATACCTGACCTGCAATAATAGTGAATTCTGCAGCGTGCACTACCAGTTGCTTCTTCTGCTGGATAGAGAACTCCTTTGGTGCCAATCCTGTTGTTAAGAAATCAATGATGTCCTTATAATAATCAACAGCAACCTGTATAAATAACTGCGCATCAGGAAAATTGTCTTCAATGTTTGTTGGTTCTTCTCCTGACTCAATCCTAGAGAGGTGATTAGGTCCCAAGTTCAGCCTGCCTGGCTTAACAACAATCTCAAAATCATACTCCTGGAATAGAAACAGCCATCTGCATATGCACCCCCCTAACACTAGCTTATTGACCAAGTATTTCAACGCAGAATGGTTAGTGAACATAAAGAAGTGCGCACCAAGCAAGTAGTGTCTGAACTTTTGCAGCACATATACCATCGCAAGGCCTTCCCTTTCAGTAGTAGTGTAGTTCTTTTCTGTTGTTGAGAGCTTCTTGCTTGAAAACGCGATGGGGTGGTAAATACCTCCTTCCCCTGGCTGAGCTAATATGACTCCCATCCCTTGGCTGAGCTAATATGACTCCCAGGGAAATGCATGATGCATCAACATGTGCATGGAATGGATTCACCCAGTTTGGGAAGACGAGGATTGGTGTAGTAACCATCTTCTCCTTTAGTGTATCCAAACCTTGTTCACACTCTACGTTCCAAATGAACGGTGCGTCTTTCTTTAGCAACTTCTCCATTACTGCGGTTATCTATGCGTAACCCTTGATGAACTTCCTATAATATCCAGTATGGCCTAAGGTAGAGTGCAACATCTTAGTGGAATTTGGTGTGGTCAAATTTACAATAATGGCAATCTTCGCAGGGTCCACCATCAATCCCTGCTTACAGACAATGTGTCCGAGTGAAATTCTGTATGGAACATAGAAGATGCACTTCTTTAGATTCAATGAGATTTGATGCTGTCTACACTTGTCAAGCATCATTCTCAAATTTGCGCAATGGTTCTTCGATAGACCAAAGACAGTCCAATCGTCAAAGTAGGCCTCCAGAAACTTGTGCATGAAGTCTTTAAAAGCTGCGAAAACAACTCTGGAGAAGATGGCAGGTGCATTCTTCAGGCCAAAGGGCATTACTGTATACTGGAATGACCCCCATTCTGTAGCAAATGTCATCTTCTGCCTATCCGCGGGATCAATTTTGATTTGATGATACCCGGAGAAACCATCAATAAAGGAGTAGACCTCATTCCCTCCAACATTGTCAAGCACTTCATTTGTGAAAGGAGTGGGGAATGGGTTGTGCATAGAAGCATCATTCAGTTTTTTGAGATCCACACAAATCCTGATCTCACCATTCATTTTCTTATCCTGAACGACCATGGGGCTAATTCACTCTGATTCCTTGACAGGTTCAATGATTCCTGCTTCTAGCGTCTTATTCAACTCTGCGCTGACTCTTTCTTTATACCGTGGGTTCAATCTATATGGCCTCTGCTTCAATGCTTGGCACCTGGCTTCAAGGGGATCTTCATGACTCCTAGAGCTCCCATAATTCCTTTCATTTCTGTAAATTTTGTCGGAAACAACTCCTGATACTCATGTAAAGTGTCTGTGATTTCCGCAACAGTTTGATCGTCCCAATAGTCTCCAATTGATGCAAACTTTGGCTTTTTGCTTGTACCAATGTTGACCTTCTGTGTCTTTACTGGTCCGCTCATATCTAGGATTTCCAACGGAGGTCCTTCTACATCACACACACCCTTCGATTCTGTTATGTTTACGCTGCGCGGATCATCCTCATCATCTTCCTTGCTATCGTCATCTTCTTCACCTAGGTTATAACACTCTATGTGATGTTCTTTGTGTTCCTTCCATTCCGAGTGTAGGTTTGCAGGAACGCCATCTGCCTCGAAGAATGCTTCCCATGTCGTATCTTTGCGAAGACAGTCTCCCCTAAATAAGCGTTCCTTAATTATCTGCAATGCCTCATGGATCAGCGGATTCTCGTCCTCAATGTTGAAGTCCCTCTGGAAGTTCGCTGCCAACATCTCCCAATCATTGGTTTCCCCGCACAACTCCAGGTCTAGGTACCATTTCTTCGAAACGTCATCTTCCAGGGTATGCACAAAGAGATGCACCCATTCTTCATGTGGCCTTTCCAGCCATGTTTTCGAACAGAATTCAAGATGTTGGATAGGATCTGTCTGTCCATTAAACTTCTTAGAGGGTAAAGTAACCCTGTCGGCAAACTGAATCTACATCTTAATCCTGCATTGATCCCAAGTGGTTGTTGTTTACTTGTGCGTAGCCCACCATCTGGCTGGTGTGTCGCGTAGTACCATATCCAATGCGGGTAACCTATGCTCATCTGGAACTGCTGTAGTATATTCTTGGATAAAGGTATAAACATTAGCAGAACCATCATATGTGGGAATGGGACTTATCTCCTTTCCGATCCAGTGTAGCAATTTTGTAACCTGCATGCACATTCTCGTTGATACTTCATGCATGTAGCTTTTCCAATTTTCCAGTCTCACCTCCGAGTTAGAGACGCAGGAGCTGTCACATCTCCAACTGAGTGTACCATCTGCAGTTGGATTAATGTAATCTTCCTGGTTCGCGGTGATCTAGTATAGTCTGTCCAAGTCTTGAGCCTTGGATTCCTCCTGAATCGGCTCACTGTATCTGTCCCCATCTTTAGGATCCAATGGTGTGATGACCCTAAGATTCTTTCCTTCAAATATCATATTCTTTGTCTTTAGGTCTATGATAGCCAGGTTATCCATGGCCCAGTCAATTCCTAACAGTGTAGGAAAAGGCTGACTATCGTCCACAATCTCGATAACTTCAAAGTCTGCATGACTTTGGACTCCATTGATGTCGACCATTACATCAGCTAACCGGCCAAAAGGTATGACTTTCTCTTGGTTAGCCATTCTCAATTGGATAGGTGACCATAACAACTTTGGTCGACCCATCTGCTGCCATGTCTGTTTAGTCAAGACATTCACTTCAGATCCCAGATCGAGGATGACTTCATCCATTTCAAAATCTCCTATTTGCGCAGTAAGCCTTATTTCTCGGCCTGTTCTTTTATGCTTCCTTATGTGATGTACTGCGTTATTAGAAGTATCTGTTCCCATCTGTGGTTCATATTGGTTTATGAGATTCTGTAGCTCTACTATAGCATTTTCACTTTTTAGTAGCTTCATGCAACTTCGCAGGAACTACGCAACGGAAGTGCTGACATTTGTTGCGGTACTTGTTTTGTCATAGGCCGCGTGCATGTTTTCAACATGCGGTGTTTCACTGCACAATGGGATCCTCATCGACTTAGTTTCCAATTTTGTGAAGGTATCCTACGCATCGATAAAGACCTCCTTGTTCTTTTGTAGGTCGAGAGCAAGTATTTTTCGTGGAGCTTTCCTTATCCATACTATCTCAATAGGGGTCTGCTTTGTGTGCACCTCCCCTGATGTGGAAGCTTCTTCTCCCTTAATGTGGCCTATCTCAGCACCACTGCGCATGACCACATTAATGTTCTGGTCCACTGGTCTGTTCTATGCTGCGATCCACTGGATGTTTGGATTTGGTGCTTCCGTTCATCTTCTTTTCTGCATTTCCACCTCTAGCACTGGGCAATCTTCAATAACATGCTCGAATGATTTACAATAGTTGCATGTAGTGCATGGGTTAACACAATCTCTTGATACGTGACCTAGCTGGACACAATTATAACAAATGACCTTGCTGCGGCCTCTTCCCTGTGTCGGGCCAGCATTTCTTCCTCTGTCGCGGTATCTAGCACCATGACCTCTATATCCTCCTTGGTCATATTCCGCATTCTCTTGTTTTGGATGGTTATCTTCTTGTACACGGTACAAGCCAATGCCTCTCATTGAGTCCATATCTTGTTTTCTTTCATTCATTAGCTCATATGCACAGGAGTTGGATTCATCATGTCCAACTGATTTACATAAAGTGCAGTATAAATTTTTAGGTGTTTTCACATATTTCTGTATGAGGTAGCAGTCTTTAGGTCTGTGTCTTGTAGTTCTACAAATTTCACACCATGGGGCCTGGTTCTAATTTATTGGTTTGGGCGCACCGCTGTTAAGATAGTCGCGGAATAAAGGGCAATGCGCCCGGTCATGTCCTTCTCCTTTACAACCTGTACACCAGATATCATGCCTAGGTTGATACCTTTGTTCTTTGCCATTTTTCATGCTTTGCAGTTCTAGTGTTAGGGTGGTCAGCTGGTTCTGGATCTGAGACATCCCAGAACTAGTCTCACCAATCGGCGAAGCCTCTAGCTTCATCGTGATCTCCATGGCCTCTGCTTGTGATGCAACCTTCTGCTACATCAATGGTAATCTAATGTGGGGCAACAACGCAGCAATAAACCATTCCTTGTGTTGTTCTCGAGCTATAACAAATCTCACTTGGTCCAATAAGGTCTTGAACTTCTGATCAAACTCCCAGACCATTTTAGTCGGTCTTTGCTTTATTTCTTTTAACTCAGTTATACACTGAGATTCAGATTTGGGTTTCTTAAACTCTGCTACAAGCGCAACTTTAATTTCTGTGAGGGTTCTTGGCTGTGTCTGAGAGTGCTTCATAAACCAATGTAAAGCTCTATCTCTGAGGGTGGTAATGATCTATGCTCTCTTCATAGCATCATCGTGGATTTGTCTTATGCTCCATACGGCTTTGCAAAGAAACCAATGTTGGTCAGGGTCTTCTAGACCAGTTCCTTTAAATATTGGTAGCTTCATATCGATGTTTGCCATTGTTCTATTAGGTAGTGGAGTATTGTGAGGAGCACCTTGAGTAGTGTCGTGAGTGGCGCTAGGCTGGGTAGCACCCGGATTAGTGCGCAGTTGTTGTGAGGGGCTCTGCATAGTGAAAGTAAATGGGAGAATTGGCGTAGATGTACTCGGCTGAGTATCCTCAGGGGTGGGCTGTGTGATGGGTGGGCTCTGAGATAAGGGAGGCACGGTCTCTGCAACTGGTGGATTCTGAGGGGTGGACGGTGGCATGGCTTTGTTGTTAAGGTCACAAGGAATTTCAGTATTTATGTAGGGTCCAGTGCCTCCAAGACTCTTATTAAATTTATATCTCTTCCCACTTCTCATATTATGAGTGTCTTCGTCAGAATCACTATATATACTATTTACCATGACAAACTTGAAAATATTACTGCATTCTTAAAATGCCTTTCTCAGCTAATAGCATCTTAATGTATAGACTAAGATTGTTCAGGTACTTACCTTGGAATCCATCGAAGAAGTATGCTTTTGCTTGGCTGTAGGACTTGAGTGTGTCTACTGCAAATTCTGTTACGAAGCCTTCTAGCATGTGATCAACCCAGAAGTCAACTGCGCGTGTCAATGGACTATCTATTGCTTTGAGCTGTGTTATGAGCCCTAGAGTCCACTCTGTAGGGACTACTTCTTGAAAACAAGTTCTCTTCTCTGCGAGCCGCGAGATCCACTCATACAACTCGTCTGGAAATGATGCCCAAAAAATCTCATGAATATCTTTCCACAGATATCTATTCAACCATTGTTCATCAGATAGATGCAGGTGTCTATTCTCTTTCCTTGCAAAGTCTCTTACGATCTTATCACACCAAGCCTGAATCTCTGTCTTTTGAGGATACCAATTGTTGGAGCCTTTTGAGAACTGATGTTCTTCGTTACTCATTACGGTTGCAACTCATCACAGATTCTAGCATGGAAACGGAACCATTTGTTGGCTTATCATATGCTGACCTAGAGGTTTTCAATAAGACCCAGGTTCTTCGCAGTTTCCCCTTTGACCAACAAAACCCCTTCGCACCGGCCCCTTCGGCAACAACCTACAAGTAGGTTGAGGTCTCACCTAAGGTTTATCTATGGGGGTACTGCAGAATCAGGTTTCCATAGTATGTGATAAATTGTTCATTCGGACATACTGCGCGGCGTGGTAGGGGCCAAGCGTTGTGAGGCAAGACTGCGTGGTGAGGGACAACACCATGGTCCATGCCTCTAAGTCCTTCTACCACGGGACTTCTCATGTGATTGCGGTCTATGCAGCTCACACTACGACTTGAAATACTTGAGATAACTAAGGTTATGAAGTTATTACCACTAATCCTTCACTCAATCATTCATTCATGCATTTAGGGCATCCATCGCTCAACATGTGCTGCAGATGCGGATCAACTACCCTAGATCCTTCTTACTGCGTAATATGAAAATACTTAAGCTATATCCCAACACTTAGCTGAATAACTGATTCGTGACTGCTTCATACATAAAGACTAAGCATTCACGATTCAACCATTCATGTAGACTTAACATATTATTTCCATATTCTCTTGATGGAAAATACATACAAAAGTTCTATCATAACAGTATGCAAGGGAAGATTCATTCATTCATTCACAGGAAACAGATCAATGCATGATACACAACCAAATCACATTACACAGTATTTAACGTGGTTCACTTCCCCTGGTGGGAAGCTACGTCCACAAGAACGGTTGTTATATATATCTTTAATGAAAGGGGACAACCAATCTTAGTCTGCACACTCAGCTGTAGACTTTCTCTTCTCTCGACTAGGTATCTGCGCATCTAGCTGCAGAGCCTTTACAATGGCTTCTCACTTAGAAAGATCTTACAATACAATAATAGCAACAAAAAAATAACAATGAGAGAACCCCTTCCCTTACAAAATTGTCTCCTTAAATAGATCATGCCCAACCTTATGTCTTTACAATGTTAAAGGCTGAAACCCTTAGGGTTTCCAAAATTGCTACGGTTTCTCTAAACTAACTTGCTGGCCTCTGGTAGTGAGTGCTCCATCGTGGCGATCCTCCACACATTCAGCTTGCTGCTATAGGCCTTTCTATTGTGCACACGCCACAGGTCACTTTCGCCAAGCCGCCCTTCCTCTAATGGCCATTTACACCTGGCCGCCGCTTGGCCTTCCTGATTTACTCAAGGCTACCACTCAGCCTTCCTGGAGCATCTTTACCAAAACTAGACCACCGATGGTCTATTCAGTACCTGTTCCCATCCTTCATCCAGCACTCTGCTTTGCTGGCTCCACGTAGCTTGATCACTTTGCAGCACTGCTTCCTCGCAACACTGATCTGCGCAGCACCCTTCAAAGTGCTACCAAAATTTGTTGAGCTGCGCTCATCTCCATAGCTCAACCTCCTTGTGTTATCCAAAATCGCCCCATCTTGGGCTAGGCCTAACAGTGAGAGATAGATAGATAGAGAGAGAGAGAGAGAGAGAGAGAGAGAGAGAGAGAGAGAGAGAGAGAGAGGAGGGGTGATTAAGTGTATGGGTGAGGAGGTGTGTGTTTGTGTGTGTTAGAGAGAGAGAGAGAGAGAGAGAGAGAGAGAGAGAGAGAGAGAAGAGAGAGAGGTGTTAGGGGTAGGGGACATAGAGAGTGTTGGGGTTTATGAGTAGGCGCACTATGGATTTGAGAGAGAGAGAGAGGGTGATAAAGGATATGGGTGAGGAGGGGGTTAAGAGAGAGAGAGAGAGTAGTGGGGTGTTAGAGAATAGAGGAGAGAGAGGGGGGTGGGTTTTAAGGGTAGGTATCTTAGTACATGGTTTAGAGACAAGGAGAGAGAGAGAGAGAGAGAGAGAGAGAGGGAGAGGGAGGGAGAGGGAGGGACATGATGATTAGGGGTAGTTGGAGAGAGAGAGAGAGAGAGAGAGAGAGAGAGAAAGAGATTAGGGGGTCTAATTAGTTGTATGGGATAGGAGGGGTTTTGCGTGAGAGAAAGAGACAGAGATATACAAAGTCAAGGTTTAGGAAGGAGTCAAATAGTTAGAGTTAAAGGGGTATAGTTGAGGAGTGGTGGGGTTGGGGGAGGGGGGAGAGAGAGAGGGAGAGATAGAGAGGTTTTAGGGGGTTAAGAAATAGAGAGGGGGAGTTGTGAGAGAGATATGGGGGATTAGGGATGCAGAAAAAAAGAGGGGTGTTAGTGAGAAATAGAGAGAAGGGGGTTACAAATAGAGAGAGAGAGTAGTTAGGGGTAGAGAGATAGTGAGAGCGGGTTGGGATATGGGTGAGTAGTGGGGGGTTTATGCTAGGGAGATAGAGAGAGAGTGGGGATAAGTATAATGTGATAAGGAGTTTGTGGTTTAGGGTTATAGAGAGAGAGAATGGGGGGTTATGGGTTTAGGGAGGAGAAGGACAATTAAAGAGAAGAGGCGAATATAGGGAGAGAGAGAGATAGAGAGGTGGGGATGGTTATAGGTAGGGTGCATTGGGATTAGGAGAAACATAGAGAGAGAGGTGGATTGTGGATAGAGAGAGAGAGAGAGAGAGAGAGAGAGAGAGAGAGAGAGAGAGAGAGAGAGAGAGGAGAGATAGAGAGAGAGAGAGAGAGGGTGGGTCTCAGGGGGTTGGGGTAGAGAGAAAATGGTGGGGGTTAGGGTAGGTGGAGGAATAGGGGGATAGAGAGAGAGAGAGTGATAGCGAGGGTTTGTAATGTTTTAGATAGAGATATGGGGGGTGTTAGGGAGTATGGGGAGAGGGAGAGGTGGTGGGGGTTATGGGGTAAGTAAATATGTAGGGAGTTGAGAGAGAGAGAGAGAGAGATCTGAGCGAAGTGATTGGGGTAGGGGGGGTGGAGGAGTTTAGGGGGAGAGAAAGAGAAAAAGATCCTCAGGGATAGGATTTGCGGAGTAGTAGGCCAATTAGAGAGAAGGGAGTATTATTTAGTTGGGGGGTGTGGAGTACAGAGAGAGAGAGGGGAGAATGAGAAGAGAGAGGGGGAGGATGAGAAGGGAGAGGGGGGGTTATGTGTAGATACAAGAAAGAGAGAGATGGAGGGTGTTACTGAGACAAGGGAGAGAGAAAGAGGTGGGTGTTATGGGTAGGTAGAAGAGTAGGGGAAAGAGAGGATGCTAATAAGGTATCAGTATGGGTTAGGGGGTGATTAGGGAAAGTTGGGAGGAGTTAGACGGGGGGAGAAAGGGATAGAGTTTGAGGGGGTTATGTTTTTTTGGAGGAGGAGGGAAATGAGAGAGAGAGGGTGGTTAGAGGTAGGTGGTTTTGTTATAAGAGATAAGGTTAGAGGTTGTATAAAGGGTTAGGGAAAAGAGAGAGAGAGAGAGAGAGAGAGAGAGATAAGGGGGTCTAATTAGTTGTATGGGAGAGGAGGGGTCTTGGGTGAGAGAAATAGATAGAGATCTAGAGGGTCATGGGTCTAGGGAGGAGTCAAATAGTTAGAATGAAAGGGGTAAGGGTTAGGAAAGTAGGAGGAAGAGAGAGATTTTAGGGGGGTCTAATTAGTTGTATGGGAGAGGAGGGGTATTGGGTGACTTAAAGAGATAGAGATCTAGAGGGTGAGAGGTTTACGGAGGAGTCAAAATAGTTAGAGTGAAAGGGGTATATTTGAGGGGTGGTCGGGTTGGGGATGAAGAGAGAGAGAGAGAGGGGATGAAGAGAGAGAGAGAGAGAGGGGTATGAGAGAGAGAGAGAGAGGATGAAGAGGAGTGAGAGAGAGAGGGAGAGATAGAGAGGTGGTAGGGGCTAGGAAATAGAGAGAGGGGGAGTGTTGTGAAAGAGATATGGGGAGAAAAGGAGGGGTGTTAGTGAGAAGAGAGAGAGAGAGAGAGAGATGAGAGAGAGAGAGAGGAGAGAGAGAGAGAGAGAAGTTAGTGGTAGAGAGATAGTGAGAGAGAGGTTGTAGTTTGTGGTGAGGAATGGGGGCTTTATAGTAGTGAGAGAGAAAGTTAGGGTAGGATAATGTGATGATGATTTTGGGGTTTGGGGTTAGAGAGAGAGAGGAGAGAGAGATTGGGGGGCATGGTTTTAGGAGGTTGTGAGGAGTGGGGGGTTTATGGTAGGGAGAGAGATATTGGGGGTAGGGATAATACAATGAAGAGTTTTGGGTTTGGGGGTTAGAGATAGAGTGAGAGCGAGAGAGAGAGAGAGAGAGAGAGAGAGAGAGAGAGAGAGAGAGGATGAGAGAGAGAGAGAGAGAGAGATTGGGGGGGTTATGGGTCTAGGAGGGGACGGACAGTTAAAGAGAAGAGGGGAATATGGGGGAAGAGTGAGATAGAGAGGTGGCTAGGGAGGTGGGGGATCTATAGGGAAAGAGATTGTGGTGGGGATGTTTAGGGGTAGCTTGGATTGGGAGATTAAGAGAAACATAGAGAGAGTGGTGGTTTATAGATAAGGTGGGGAGAGAGAGAAACTGCAATGGGTGGTTAGTGGTGTAGGAGAGAGAGAGAGAGGAGGTAGGACTGGGAGTAGAGAGAGAGGGAGAGAGGAGAGAGAGTGGGTCTTAGGATATTGGAGTAGAGAGAAAATGGTGGGGGGTTAGGGGTAGGTGGAGGAGTATGCGAGAGAGAGAGAGGAGAGGGAGGGTGCTTGTAATATTTAGAGAGAGAGATAGGTGGTTTTAGGGAGTATGTGGAGAGATAGAGGTGGTGCGTTTATGGTATGTGAAATTGTAGGGGGGTTGAGACAGAGAGAGAGTCGAGGAGAGTGATTTGAGGTAGGGTATGGAGGAGGTTGGGGGAGAGAAAGAGAAGAGATCATTAGGGTTAGGATTTGTGTAGGAGTAGGACAGTTATAGAGAAGGGAATATAGGTTAGTTGGGGGTGTATAGCGGAGAGAGAAAGAGAGTC